>JANAVB010038620.1:2539083-2676583 GCA_029216955.1 Iris pallida | reverse complement strand
AAGAAAACTCTAGCTATCTACTCCAACCTCTACTGTGTCCTCTAGGCTAGCCGGTAACCTCCAAGCTATCTGTAAAATTTATCAACAGGTCCAGTCAGGACGGGAGCGAGCACAGTACATCTCAACAGATCATAGCAGGTTAGACAATATAATCATGCTGTAAAGTAAGATACAGAAAACTGAAGAAAGTACAGAATGTAAACAGAGAGAGAACTATAATAAAAATATCTACTATAAGTAGAGAACTAACAATGGCTAGTGAGTCAGAGTATAATATAAACATGTGAATGGCATAGGTGATTCTGATGCTACACTACGAAAAGATTCTGATGCTACACTACTTAGATATTATACACATGTCTACTTCTACTCCCCCGTATCCCCAATCAATACACAAGGATCCAGCCAGGTTATGTTATGATTCATGTAACGGCCCCCGAAGGGTGGTACATGATAGTCCCATAAATGGAGATTCTAGGAAAGCCCATAAATGGGGGATTCAAGGAAGACTCTGTGATCATGAGAGTACATGTCACAAGTAATTCAATGAACCATGAAGCATAGTGATACACAATGTAAGTGAAACGCACAGAACATGTAGTATCCGATGCTCCCTGAGGGGATAACATCTCAAGAAAGGATCCATATAGTACTAATCCGTGTGAGCAACGTGACAGTATCAAGTAAAGTAATTTAAAGCATGAGAATAATTCTAACAAGATATGAAATAATCAGAGAATATACTCGAGTCGATTTGATTGGAGTTGACATACGCGACACGAACGTGTCGACACGAGGTAGGTACAATACTATGCTCCACAGAGGGTCCCAGACGACGACACGGGTAGTCCCAATGAGTCCAGAATAGTCCAATAGCCTAGTTTGGTATGTAAAAGTCTAAAATCATGGTTTGGTACGATAATCAAATCAAGAAATAGAAAATGACTATCATAGTCACGATTTATGATTTTTAGAAAAATGGTATAACTAATTACATATATTCTATTTAGAAAATCATTATATAATATTAGAACTATTATTATTGCTATCTATTTATAAATCATAATATAGTTAGATATTAGTTTTGAATATATATAGAAAATATTTTGTACCAAAACTCCAATTTATCAAATATAAATATTTAGATCAAACTGGATACTAATAACTATAACTATTTAACTAAAAAATTTCTAACTATAAATTAATAAATTAATCAATAATATTAATAATACTAGTAACAATATTACAAATAATACCTTTAATAATAATAATAATAAAATAACAATAATACCAAATTATTTCCACTATTATACAATATATATATATATATATAAATAATAATTTATACTATTATATATCAATCCATAAACTAATATATATACAAATATACACTAATATATACACAAATATACATTAATACATAAACTAATATACTTTACATTATAAACTAATATATATTTTATATATAAACTAATATATATTATATATAATAAGGGGGGCTGATCCCAGCTAATTTCCTAATTTACTGAAGAGAAGAGCTCACAAAGGGGGGTTTCTCGGCGGGGCAACCGGCGGAGAAGTTGCGCCGACGGAGCAACGCCGACAGGAGGCGGCGGCGGATCAAGGGCTCGGGACAGGACGTGCTGGCGGAGGACGCATGGTGGAGCGCCGGAGTTTGGATCTCGCCGAGGCGCCTGAGGGGGTTCGCGCGGAGGGCGGCGGAACGCGGCTGGACGGCTCAGCGGGGATGGCCGCGGATGAGCTCGACGATGGCGGATGGAGATCGGGGCTGCGGATGTCGGACGGAGCCAAGTTGGAATGGCTAGCCAGACGGCTCGTCTCGGATGCGGCGGTGGCGGTTCCGCGCACGGCCAGGCGGCGTTGGGGTCGCCGGATGGAGGTCTCTGGATCGGCAGACACCGGACAGGTTCTCTCTCCCTCTCTCTCTCTCTCTATGTGATGGTGGTGGGGATGTGGCTGTGGCGTATGGGAGATGGTCGGATTTGGGGGAGGGCAGTGGTGGCGGCGGTGGTTGGGTGAAGGTGATGATGGCAGGGGCGGCCGGAGTTGGGCTGTGGCTGGTGACTAGGTCGACTGGTCGGGCGGATGGGTGGTTGTGATGGGTTTTGATGGTGGCGGTCGGGGTGATGAACGGCACTGGTCGGTTGCGTGCTAGGCCGATGGGCCATGGGGGTTGAACCGGTGGTGGTGAATGGTGGTGGTCGGGATTGATGTAGATGGTGGTGGGGAGATGACGATGGTGGTCGGCCGAGAATGGCCTGGAGGTGGTGGTCGAATCTGGATTAGAACAGAAAAAATGGGGGGTGGCGGCTATGTGCTGAGTTAGAACTGTCAAAACGGGCCAGGCCCGTTGGGCCGGCCCTCCCCGCCAATAAAAAAGGTGGGTTGGACTATAAATTTAGAGGCCCGTTTCGCAGCGGGCCTCGGTGGGTTGGCCCGTGCGGGCCGCGGGCTTGGGCGGGGCGGGCTAGCCCGCGGGCTTGCTACTGTTGTGTAAAATACTAATATGAAGGCTGATTGCTGCTGTTGTTGTGTAAAATACTAAAATGTAAAATACTAAAATATAAATGTGTAAGTGTAATAAGTATATTAAGCCACTACTATTTCTCACCAGCCGGCCCTAAGTTCCTAACCCTAATCTAATTCATTCGGCCATTCCTATTTCTCTCCGCTCGGGCCTCGGCGCTCGTCCTCCTTCCTGAGTACCTCCTCTCTCCTGAGTCCCGACCGACTCCCCGAGTCCTACTCGACTCCCCGTCCCGATCCCAAAGGCCGACTCCCCGAGTCCGACTCCCCGAGCGACTCCCCGAGTCCGACTCCCCCGTCCCGACCCCAAGCGAGCATCCCGACTCCCCGTCCGACCCCGACCGAGCATCCCGACTCCCGTCCGACTCCGAGCGAGTATATTGTAAGTTTGTACTGGTTGATTATTGATTCTCTGTGTTCTTGGTTTTTTATAAAGTAAATTGTTTTTCCAATCAAGATGCAAGATTTAGTAAACAGGACTGCATTGCCTCCCACCATTTACTGGCCTCAGTGATTGTTTGCTCTTAAAGCCAAGTACTGAGTACAGTTATTGTTGCTCTTTAATCTTTATGTGTGAACTCAACGTGTTATATGATGCCTAGGGGTCAGCAGGAATGCTAATCAGGGGCCAGTGTTATGATTGATGAATAAGTAATAATGTTTTTGATCGGCTGCCAACTGATATCAACTCTCTATGTGGTACCAAAATCCTTGCCAATCTACCTATGAGTAAGTTCCTGAAAATAAAGTCTAGAATTTGGCAGCTGCGAGCCTGCAATGGGGAGATGGACAGCACCACAGGTTTAGGCATTGACATGTGAAATTTTGATCCTGCCAATGTCATGTGAAATTTTGATCCTGGCATTGATAGCACCACAGGTTTAGGCGTTTAGCTGCAAATGTGTGGCAAATTGTGAAATGGAGCGGGCTGGCCCGCCTGGCCCGCGGACCGCCGGCGGGTTGGGCTGGGCTGGGATTTTCAGGCCCGTTCAAATGGTGGGTTGGCCCGCCCCGCCCTGCTAAATAGTGGGTTATGGTGGGTTATGGGCCGGCCCGCCCCGCCGGCCCGTCCTGACAGCTCTATGCTGAGTGTAGGAATTTTGGGGCTAGGAAAATTCTAGGTTTTGGGATTTGTGTGGGTGTGAGTTTGGGGAAGTGTCCTACTTATAGGCAAAGTGGGGGAAAAAACCCTAAAAATGTATATGTAATAGAGATTAGGAGAATTAGTGGAAAATACTAACATACTAATGCTAACTTAGTTACTAACTTCTAACATATGCTAGTGATTAAATTAATTAGTACTAAATAAATATTAGCTATAAATTAATAATTTAATTACTAGTTACTACTAATTTAACAAATGGCTAATTACAATTTAGCCAATAATATAATGACTTAGAAATACTAATTTATTCTAATTATGTATATATATAAATTTAATAATCATTTATTTAGTAATAAATATATTTTGAAATCCATAACTCGATAATGCTTTCTTTGTATTAAACAATATTTATAACCTATTGATTCAAGAAAAATGACAAGAAAATTCCAATAGGATAAAATTGCTTAAAATAGTAAATCAAAGTCAACAAGGACCGATAGCAATCACGGTCAAATTTGTTTTCCCAAAAATTAGAATTTGCACGTTTTTTGAGATTCAGAAAATTCAGAGTTTTGAAAAATACAAAATAAAATAAAATAAAAGAAGAATTTAAGAAATCAATTAACGGAGGTTACAATAAGATTAAAATAGGGCACAAGGCCATGATTACATGTCTCTCAAGCTCACTTTTCTCTCATTTGACAAGTCACTCTGCTCTCTCTCATCTCTCGATACAATGCTTGAGCCAGCGGAAGCTTCGGAAGACAATGTCCATACACTATGTCCCGTATAAGTCTTGACTCCACGCGGCCGCATGCTTCGAATCGCCAAGGAACTCCGTGCCTCGACGTATCCAAGCGAGCTCCGCACCACGAGCTTCTACCTGTGCCTGCACATGAAAACTGTGTGGGTGTCAGTACTCAAGTGTACTGGTGGAGTGAGCTCTTCGCCCACCCATACAAAACTGACACGATCATTTAGTTTGTGTAGCTTAATCCCTTTTGATTATCTTGCTAGTCTTGCCTTAGTATCGATTTTAGGACAAAGATGTCTTAGCCTATACTTGGCGACGCAACGACGGGGTCGTGCCATACTCTATTCGTGACTTCAATACATATTCGAGGCAGTGCCTCGCCGAGTAGAACTTATGCAACTCGACCGTGCCAAGACTTTTAATTCTTACATGTGCCTCTAGACCATTCTCATGCCAACGACGTCAAGGGGACGACTTGTGCAGGTCGGGCCAATAGACATGATTTTGCCTTAAGATCGAGACCGTGTCTCCCAAGATCAACCCGACTTAACCAACTTGCCTTACGGCCCTTCCTGACTTAACTCGAGACGATGCCACATTCATGCCGAAGCACGTGTCCTTATTATAGCCAAATCTTAGGCACCAGAATGGTACTGCAACCGTGCACACCCTAACCCGTGCCGATTCAAGGTTTGCGCTTGTTATAAGCATAACTTGATAACCAACTCGTAATCTGCTAGTACTCGACGCAATCCAAAGGCATACATGCGAATAGCCGCTCTTGCCGACACATCTATAGGAGTGGTCACTAGCAATGTCAAGCTATCCTGGATCTTTTGCATACGGTGACCATTCGCGTGGCGAGGTACGAGCTTCTACCGAATGACCCACAGCCTATATTGTAACGGTTCATTTTAATCGAGTCGTACCGTCGATGAAGGCCATACAATATCTGTAATTCCTCCTAGGCCGACACGAACCCGGTGCCCCGGGATCGCTCGAGGAATTTTGCCCTTACGTATAAGTTGTCCAATGACCATGCAAGACTCAAACTCGATCTATCAAGTCCTTCCTTATTCATGACCATGCTTTCCACCTTTCTATCGAGACTCCCAAGTAGCGGGACTGATCTCGCGTGATTCCTTATCGAAACTCCCAAGTAGCAGGACCGATCTCGTAAACTTCCTTATCGAGACTTATCGAGGCTCCCAAGTAGCGGGACCGATCTCACGTGATTGCTTATCGAGACTTATCGAGACTCCCAAGTAGCAGGACCGATCTCGCGTGAACGAGGCTTATCAAGACTCCTAAGTAGCGGGATCGATCTCGTGTGCTTTCTTATCGAGACTTGTCGAGACTTCCAAGTAGCGGGACCGATCTCGGCGACAACCAGTCGCGTGGACTTCCTTTGTCCGTGGTATGCTTTTCACTAAACCGATCGTGGCTCGTGCCTTAGACAGACCATATTCTCTAGGCGACGCTATCGCTCAAGTCATATACTTTATATGACGAGCCTTGTTCTTGTGGGACTATGTGTCTTGGCAACCGTAGGAAACAGGGGACAATGCTTGCTATGACTTTGATAGCCCAGCACAACTCTCGTCTAACTTATTCGGGCAACGACTTGACGAGCAAAAGCTGCGCCAAGCTTCGCATCGAGGGAACGTGCCGTGCACGCGTTCGACTTGAATAACCAAGTTCTAGGGTGCCTAGACTTAAGCCACAAGCCGTGCAACACAACTTAAACCACGGGACGGACGAAGGCTATGCCAAGCCTTGGACGACGGGACCGTGCATGCTTTATCAAGCATTCACGCGGATGACGCCTATGACTTAGGCTAATTCGAGTGTTGTGGCAACTTAGAAACGTAGGCCAACTTCCTTCTCCCAAGTCACGGGACGAAGGACCGAATGTCATTTTGAAAGCACGCTGAGCCGACTTCTAAGCAGACCGTTGGACCTTTTTCCATGTTCTAATACATTTTGACCCATCGGGATTATTCCCTTAGCTATGTGGATGCTTCTCTTTTATTATCAAGCCTAACTTGTGTAAGTTAAAAACATGCGAGTTATTATGTGAAGGCTAAGACGAGGCAAGTTCATCGAAACTATCCCACCTGAGCGAGTCTTCGAGCAACCGTTGCAAGGCTAAGTTCGAATGCTGTCGGCGTTTTGCTTCCTCCGATTGACCGAGCGGGACGGGGCACTACATCTTGCACGGCCCAGTTGCCTGCGCGCAGGACGCGCTGGTTGCGCTGGGCACGCGCAATTCGTTCAGTGATGCTGTTTCGCACAGATCGTGGCTGTCCACGTTCTGACCGTTTCGTAACGTGCGATAACTGATCCGGGGATTTCGGATCTGACATCATATCGTCGCGCACGTTACAGATTTGAGCGGTTACAGCAGGACACTATATATAGGGCCTCTCTTCTCTCAGAAAGAACTTGATTCTTTTTAGACGAAAAATTCTATACGAGAGCAGAGAGAGTTCCTCGACCCATTCGTGTTCCAGCGCCCCCTGTTGCTCCTCGCACCACCAATTTTTCTTCTTTGTCTTTCCGAGCAGTCCGTCCTTGAGCAGATCGACATAGCGTTTCAGAGTTCTTTTGAACTTGCTGGTTCCTGGAAGCTGACCGTGAGGATGGATCTAGCTTTGAGCACTGGTATTCTTGACACCCCAGCAGGCTTTTCCACTATTGTTGATTTTACGAAAGTCTTTTTAGACTATTCGTACGCTGCCTTTAATGGAAAATCTTCTTAGATTTTTCGTTTACAGAGTCCTTCTAGGATTTCTGCTTTGCACCTTCCTTTGAAGTGCTGCAATCGTGTCACAAGAGTTTACTTCTGACTTTACGCCCAGGAAATAACAGAGGCGCCAAACCCGACGGTGACATACATAAGGAGTGGCCTAGGGTTTCGTCGAGCGGGCCAAGTCCGGGGTCTTCGCCGGCTCCATCGTCGTCTCCAACAATAGAAAATAGAAGGAGAGGCCGGAGAAAGAGGGAAAGAGAGAGAAAATGGAAGGAGAGGCCAGAGGGAGAGAGAGAGAGAGAGAGAGAGAGGGAGAGGCCTTCGAAATAGGGAAAGAGAGAGAAAGATATTAATAGGAAAATAATAACAGTAGTATTAATAGTAATTAGATTTAAGTAAAAAACAATTATTATTATTATTATTATTATTATTATTATTATTATTATTATTATTATTATTATTATTATTATTAATGTGTAACTAAAATTAAAATTATTATTTAAGTTAAGACAATAATAATTATTATTATTATTGTTATAACTATTATTACTATTTCAGTTAAAATAATTATCATAATAATTATTATTATAATATATTTTTCCACTTTTAACTTTTCACTTTCCTATATCAACCAAACACATTTGTTTCCTAGGGGGACAAGGAAGTGCATGGATTCCTATCATTCTTTCCCCATTGAAAGTCCAATTCCAAATCCAAATTCACTTCCTGTAAACCAAACAGCCCCTTATCTCAACAAGTGCACCGAATACACCTATTCTGGATTTCATATATGCTAAGACCTCAAAATTAAGATATAAGTTATTAATTTAAAAAAAATTATGATATAGTGATTAACATAAAATATTTGTGGTATAGTGGTTTGACATATTAGTCTTGTACTATAGAAATTCTTAGTTCAATTCTTAAATAATTTTAAATTTTAATTTTTTTTTATATATTATATATGGGGGCTATTTTGAAAGTTCGTTTTGGACTTCCATAATCTCAGGGCCGACCATAAAAAGCTGTTATAAACTAATCAATGGCATATACTATTATTATTAGTTTTTCTTGTTTGACAGGTAGGCTAGCTTGTTTGGTAACTGGATATTACTATTTGGATTTGGATTTGGAAATCCTCCAAATCCAAATCATGGATTTTACTATTCAAATCCAACTTCAACCAAACATAGGATTTGGTTTTATGATTAATAACTATAAATTAAATAATTAATAATTAATGATTAATAATAGTAATTATAAATTAAATAATTAATAATTAATAATTAATAATTAACAATTAACAATTATAAATTAATAATTTATAATTAATAATTAATAATTAATAATTAAGTAATTATAATTAAGTAATAATTAATTAAGTAATAATTAATAATTAACGATGATAAATTATGTAATTATAATTAATAATTAAATAATTAACGATTAATAATTAACAATTATTAATTAATGATTATTAATTAACGATTATAAATTAAGTAATTATAAATTAAGTAATAATTAAATAATTAAGTAATAATTAATAATTAATGATTATAAATTAATAATTAATAATTAATAATTAATAATTAATAATTAATAATTAATAATTAATAATTAATTAATACTTAACAATTAATAAATAATAATTAATAATTAACTAACTATAAATTAAATATTTTAAAATAGTAATTATAAATTAATATTATTATGATTAGTAAATTATTAATTAAATTATTATAAAATATGATTCTAATTATGATTAAATTATTATTAATTAAGATTATAATAAAATTGTTATTAACAAATTATTAATTAATATTATAATAATACTAATAAATTATTAATTATGATTATAACGAAATTAACTAATTAACTAATTTTTTAATTATTAATACTAAACATAGGATATGATTGTTAATTAATATTATAATAATACTAATAAATTATTAATGAATATTATAATAATAATATAATAATACTAGTAAATTATGATTATTAACTAAATAATAAAATATTATTAATTAATATTATAATAATACTAATAAATTATTACTTATGATTATAAAGAAATTAACTAATTAACTAATTTTTTAAATTAATAATACTATTTTTTTATTAATTAATAATACTAATAAAATAGTTAGTTTCTTTATTAATTAACAAATTTTTAACGAAATTATTAAAGGATAAATATTTTTAACGAAATTATTAAAGATTAACTAATTTTTAATTTACTAATTTTTAACAAAATTATTAAATAATAAATATTTTAACAAAATTATTAAAGAATAATTATTTTTTTCTCCAAAATCCAACCAAATCCAAGTTTTGGATTTTGTCATACTTTACATATCCAAATCCATTTCCAACCAAACATAGAATTCCATGGATTTGTCTCCTAGTCCATAAAAATCCAAATCCTACCTCCAAATACGGTTTACCAAACGGGTACATAATATATTTTTCTCCTTAGTGTGTTTTGAATTTTTTTTTTTTAGAAAGAAAAATAATATTTGAGGGGAAAGAAAATAGAGGAAAGTAAACTAAGGTAAAATTAATTTTTTATTTACTTGTTTGGATGACTAAAAAGTAGAAAAAGAAAAAAAAATTGTGGATAAAAATATAATTACCATTTAGTCTTTGATTTTTTTTTCAAATCATAATTAATATGTTTTTAAAGGATAATTGGGTAATTTATCCACAACCCTCTTAACTCTTCCTATTTTCTACCACTTTTGAAAGAATTTTTTTTTTGAATGAGATCATATGAATTTCTCTCTCAATTTTTTCGCAATCATTTTCCCTCCTACGTCTCAAATACCACTAGTTTTCCTCTCATTTTCATTCCTTCCATTTTTTTTTTCCTCTTCCCAAATAATACCTTAGGCTTTGTTTAGTACGAAGGATTGAAAAGTGGAAGTAAGGAAGAGTATAATGTATTTTTCTTCCATATGGAAATGAAAGATCATTTCTATCATTTGTGTTTGGTTGGAATGATGGAAAAGAAAAAATATTCACTTTGGTTTGTTTGGTATCGAAAGAAAAGTAAAAGAAAATAAAGTAAAAAAATATGAAGAGATGCACTCTCCTCTGTTTGATATGAAAAGAAGAGTGAAAGAAAAAAGAAGTAGAAATATATATGTTTTACCAATCATATCCTCAACTAAAAAATTATTTATCACTTGAATTCATTAATAAATTTTAAATAATGTAATTCATATGGATATATAATTGTTAATTAATACTGGAAATTGCTGAGAAACCCAATTTCGGAGTTGGTTTGTATGAAAAATTCACCCGCAGGATGGATTTTATGAAATGTCCAGAATTATATATTTTCACGTTAAATATTTCAAGATTCCCTTTAGATGCTCTGTATTTACAAAATTGCCATCTTTATAATACCATAACTACCATTCGTACAAACTCATATTTGGATTGCGATTTTCGTCGTCTTCTTCTTCACGAGAGATCTGAATTCCATTGCTCTCATCTTCAGCAGAGATCGCAAAGATCGTTCGTAGTTCACTGTGTTTTTCTTCAGTCGAACTTCGATCATCGCTCATCATCATCATCATCATCGTGGAGAGATTTGAAGTTTTTCGGCGATTAGGTCAACTGTGGAGAGAAGATCTTCTTCTTCTCTTCCATAAGAGTTAGCATCATTTTGAAAGAAGAACGAAAACTCTTGAATTTTTGTTCCTGACAAAATTTTTTTCACAAAAAAAAAACGAAACAAATAGGTTTTAGGTTTCTGTCGACTGTTCTCCATCATTTTTCGTGTTAAAATCACAAAGAATGATCATTCTCCGTGCTAAAACCACGGAGAATGGCTTTATCCATGTCAAAATAATGGAGAATGACCATTCTCCGTGTAAAAATGACGGAGAATGACCATTCTCCGTGTTAAAAAGACAGAGAATGACTATTCTTCGTGCTAAAACCACGGAGAATGGCCATTTTCCGTGTCAAAATGACGGAGAATGGCCATTCTCCGTGTCAAAATGACGGAGAATGACCATTCTCCGTGTCAAAATGACAGAGAATGGCTCCGTGATAAAATGACTGAGAATGGCCATTCTCCGTCATTTTAACACGGAGAATGGCCATTCTCCGTGTCAAAATGACGGAGAATGGTCATTCTTCGTGCTAAAACCACAGAGAATGGCTATTCTCCGTGTCAAAATAATGGAGAATGGCCATTCTCCGTGTGAAAATGACGGAGAATGGCCATTCTCCTCATTTTAACACGGAGAATGACCATTCTCCGTGTAAAAATGACGGAGAATGACCATTCTCCTTGTTAAATTGACGGAGAATGACCAATCTCCGTCATTTTAACACGGAGAATGGCTATTCTTGGTCAATTTAACAAGGAGAATTGTCATTCTCCGTGGTTTTAGCACGGAGAATGGCTATTCTCCGTAGTTTTAGCACGGAGAATGGCCATTCTCCGTCATTCTAACATGGAGAATGGCTATTCTTTGTCAATTTAACAAGGAGAATGGCCATTTTCTGTGGTTTTAGCACGGAGAATGGAGAATGGCCATTCTCTGTAATATTACCACGAAGAATGATCATTCTCCTGCATTTTATGGCTAGGCCATAATTTTTGACTGGGAGGTCGAAACGAGGTCCGATTTATCACAAAAGGAGCGTATTTTCGAAGAACCGGAGATTAACCGCTTCTCCGTTAGTCGACCTTTTAAAATTTTAGAATCGCGAAAAAAATGATGTTTGGACCTCCGTTTTAACAATTTTAGCGTTTGTCGACCTTTTCGAAATTTTTCGACGAGTTTTTGAAGTAAGGTTTGAAGATTTTTGAGGAGAAAACCTAGATTCGAAAGTGAGCAGCATATGGAAAAAGAGGAAGTATCAAAACATTTTTTAAGAGTAGTTTCGTGGATGTTTCAATAAATTAGAAGGAATGGCGAAAAGGTCTTTTGGAACCACCTTTATATATTTTCTGCTAATTCTGGGCACGCGATGAAATGTTATTGTGCGGTGGGTTTTCATAAAACTTTTTCGTTTTTTGGACATTTCATAAATTTTCAGTAATTAATATACGCTCCACTTTTTCTTTCATATTTTTTTCAACTTTTTCTTTTATTTCCTCTACTTTTTCTTCCTCCATTTTCCTTCCTCCCACTTTTTCTGGTACTAAACACACATTTGTCTCTCATTTTTTTTCAACATTTTTCTTACTTCCTTTTTTTGGGTGCTACTATTAGCACTCCTAAAACGTCATTCAGCACTCCTCTTTAATTTTTTAAGATTCAAATTCCAAATTTACCCTTACATTAACATTATTGGCACTCCTAAAATGTCAACCTACACTCCTTCCTCCATACATACACAAATTAATGATATATTTAATGCAGAAATAGAATTATAATTTGAATGTCAATTTTTTTTTAAAAAAAAAGGCTAATTATAAGGGCACAGCCTTTTTTACTCGGGCTATCCAGGATTAGGGCTAGCCAGGCTTTGAGGAACTTTTACTCGGGCTGTCCAAAGTTTTCACTCAAGGGGCTGTCCAAACCCCACAGGCCCCCCAAACCTGAAAATTTGTATCATTTGAAATTTTCCCTCTCTCTCTTCACAAACCCTATTTTCCCTCCTCCTCTTCTTCTTCTTCTTCTCCACGATTTTCCACTCCTCTCTCTCCATTTCTTTACGTAATTATCACGGTTAGAGTTTCGATCCTCATCTCCGCCATTTCCTTCGTCTTCACCATTTTCCAACATCTCTCCCTACGATGGCACGCAAACGTTCCTCTCAATCAAGGTAAGAAACCTAATACGTTGTCAATTCCCCCCCAAAATCCTATTAATTTAGTTCGAACAACCCAAGTCAGTTCCTCTCGACTCGACGACGACTGCCCATGTTTCTGGCAGTCCTATATACTGTTAGGACTGCCAGAGAGAGGGGCCGTCGACTTGTACAGCAAGTATTACAAAGGACTGCCGCACTTTGTGGCAGTCCTTTATGCGTAAAGGACTGCCACAAAGTGCGGCAGTCCTTTGTAATACTTGCTGTACAAGTTGACTGCCCCTCTCTCTGGCAGTCCTAACAGTACATAGGACTGCCAGAAAGAGAGGCAGTCCACGTGTACAGCAAGTATTACACAGGACTGTCGCACTTAGTCGCAGTCCTTTATGCGTAAAGGACTGCCACAAAGTGCGGCAGTCCTGTGTTATACTTGATGTACACGTGGACTACCTCTCTTTCTGGCAGTCCTACTTAATGTTAGGACTGCCAGAAAGAGGGGCAGTCCACTTGTACAGCAAGTATTACGGACGACTGCCTCACTTTGTGGCAGTCCTTTATGCGTATAGGACTGCCACAAAGTGCGGCAGTCCTTTGTAATACTTGCTGTACAAGTGGACTGCCCCTCTCTCTGGCAGTCCTAACAGTACATAGGACTGTCAGAAAGAGCGGCAGTCCTGAATTGGCAGTCTTGTTTGATGTTTGCTAAGTATTAATCGATTGATATTAAATATTCGTAGTCACGACCCGACTCCGAAGTCGAAGGACGTTGACGTCGAGGGTGGAAGAAAACGACCTACCGCATCGGAGCGGAAGGCACGTGAAGCTGAGCGGGTTCGCGAAAAACCAATAACGATAAGTAAACCGGCGGCACCCTCTCAGACTGCACCACGTCGAACCAAACATGTTGCAAGTAAATCGAAGCAACAGAAGACTCGTCCTGATTCCCCCTCCTCCGATGAGAATTTGCCCATTGTTCCCATTGTTCATAGAGGGGGGGGGACGATGGTTCCGGACCTTCTGACACGAATACCGCTTCTGATAGAGCTGATCCGGAAGTGAGGCCAATCGGTTGCTCACTATTGACGTCCCTGCCTAACCACATATCTTACCAAATTTGGAAGGATCTGGCAAGTTCACTACCTTAGATATTTATATTTCTTTTGTAAAATAGTAGTTACATTTTATATTTATAGTTTCTTTATATTGTTTTATTTTCAGAAAAGTTCGCGTATCTTGCGGGTCATTAACCACGCTAAGATGTACAGTACATGGAATTTTGACAATTTGAAAGAAGGTGTGAAGGCCAAAATCATCCCCACTGGGTTGCAGCATATTGCGAAACACTCGTACAAGATCTTGGATCACGCACTGATCTCTGCGTTTGTGGAGTGGTGGCATCCCGAAACAAACAGTTTCCATTTCTCTTCCGGGGAGTTGACGATCACCCTCGACGACGTCCACCACATTTTGGGACTTAGAGTTGATGGTGGTCCAATGCTCATGAATTATGATACGGGTGACTTTGAGATGTATGACGAGATGGTGGAATTGGTCTCCAATGCACTCGGTATTGAGGCAGGGAATTTTGTTAGTCTCCCCGAGTTTAAGAAGTTGTACGGAGTTCCTTTGAGTTTTCTTAGGAATGCACACATTGATGATGATGACGATGAAGACGATGAAAATGACAATAAGGACGACGCCAACGACGATGCAGTGGCCCGGGCATACATGTATTTCATCTTGGGAGCCGTCTGCATTTCGGACAAGTCCGGAACCTCGATTCACGCCAAATATGTTAACAATTTTATGATCTTAGGCACTGTGGATCAAATATCATTTGGAAGCGGTATACTAGCTTATCTCTACCGCGAACTTGGCGCTGCATCTAGAGTCGGATTGAAGACTATAGCTGGTTGTCAAACTCTGCTCCATGTGAGTCAAGTAAATCGTACTTTGTTTATAGTTTAAATAAAGTTAGGTCGATTAATATGTGTGTCATCTACATTTCATGTACAGGCATGGATATACGAACATTTCCCGACGCTAAAGAGGGCTACTGTTAACAAAGACTATGATGAGCAGCTACCTAGGATGTGCAAGTAGAATCCAGTTAAGATGGATAGCAGACATCCGCATACTTTAGCTTCCCTGCGTATCGCACTTGAAGATATGAACGAAAAGGAGGTGAGACAATGCTAACTTAATTTTTTATTTACTTAGGATTTCATTATAGTGTAAAATACTAACTTCTTTGGTCTTGATTACATATTCTATGATGTGGATTATTTGGCATCCTTATAAGGATCTTCGAAATAGTTCTCGTCCGTTGCAAGGAGTTTCACTATTTCAAGGTCTGATATCCTGTCAAGAAATTGAGGAGCCTCATATGCCAGACAGAGTGCTTCGACAGTTTGGCTACGTGCAAACTGTACCGGACACTTTGAATTTGAGGACTTCTTCAAAAGGGAACAAAGCATCAACCTATGTCCCGCCGGACTACCGTTGGGGCTCTTACTTCTTCACTGAGTGGCAACGTCATGTAGTTGGTGAAACTTTACGACGTCCGGTGGAGCAGATGTGGGATTGTACTGATGAATATAGGAATTATTATGTAGAGGCCGGACATGGTATGATGTTGAATCCAGATACGCGAGGGAATGAAGTGCCGGTAGCTGCTCCTCTACCAAACAGGGCAGGCCTGCTTGACGCAATGCAAAAGATGGCAAGTAGTATTTTTCGAATTAATGTTTACCAGTATAGTAACCTGGCTAATTTGGACCCTTAATTTTTTCCTTCAGGCTTCGAAAGTAAGAAACTTGGGGAAAAGTCTACTGCTGTGCAAGGGAGACAACTACGTCGACGTGGCTAACCAGATGCAGAACATCGCATCGGACTATCCGTTTCTCGAACAAGAGCGACGGACTAAGATGCGTCATGAGAAGAAATGACTTGTGTGTACTTGTTTGAAAAATTTGTGTGCTCCTTTTGTTGAACTGTGTTTCGAATACTTGTTGACGTCTTGGTTGTAATATGTTTTGAAGACTTAATGTCGAACTCCGGTATCATTTTGTGGTATTGTGTTTTCTTTGTAATAGGTTTTGAATACTTCATGTCGAACTCCCGTATCATTTTGTTGTAATATGCTTTTGATGTAATAGTTTTTGAATACTAAATGTCGATCACGATGGACTGCCAGAGTTCTGGGCAGTCCTAATTGGAACTTGCTATGAATAAGGACTGTCCAGTTTCTTGGCAGTCCTAGTCCACAGCAAGTTCCAAATTGGACTGCCCAGTTCCCTGGCAGTCTTTCACTCACGATGGACTGCCAGAGTTCTGGGCAGTCCAATTTGGAACTTGCTGTGAATAAGGACTGCCCAGAAACTGGTCATTCCTAGTTCACAGCAAATTCCAAATTGGACTGCCCAGAACTCTGGCAGTCTTTCACTCACGATGGACTGCCAGAGTTCTGGACAGTCCTTGTTAATGTGATACTCAACTGTGAAATTGATACTCAAATGTCTTAGCAAAATAAACTTCTTTCTTCTTCATTACATTTCTTTTTACAACCACATTCACAGATATAAAAAAGTGTATCTGAGTAGGACCAAAGATATAAACATCGGCGTAGGACCAAATATTTACATTTCTTTTGGCAATATGCAAGTTCTTCGGTATAGACATAAATGTTTATCCTTGTTTCTAGTTACAAAATGTGACAAGACTATATCGGTATAGACGTAAATGTTTATCCTTCTTTTTAGTTACAAAATGTGACAAAACTATCGGTGATGCTCCCCACTATCAGTCAATCAATACATCGTAGTGGCCTTCCGGCATTGGTTTAGGTTGCACGTAGTTTGTTTTCACCTTATAGGCATTGATCGCATCGGCGTACATCGTCGTCCAAGCGATCGATTCTTCCGGAGCATGTTTATACCAGACTGGATCGGGGGGGGGGGGGAATAGGACTGTGCCCGATAAATCGCGGGATGACGAAGTGATTATAATCAAGTCCAATGGCATGTAGAGTGCACAAAGTGTAGTCTGCCGGAGGAGCGGTCATTGGGAAGAAAGTGTTGTTACTTCTCTTCGACAGAACGATAAGTAGGATCTTGTACCTGTAGGCGAATACAAATGCAGTATAAGTATGTATGAAACTTTTCACGTTAGTAAAAATGTGTAGGTATATTGTACCTGTTAGCGAATAGATATGCAGCAGAAGGAATATCCATGTAATGTTCCTCTCCAGTAGTCTGATCGGCGCAGGGAATGCTTGTCAGTAATTCTCCAGCTGTATCTGGGCTTAGTAATTTGCTGTAGAAGGAAAGATGAGACTCCAACTCCTCGTACAACTCTGCTCTAACCTGCCTTCATCCGTCTTTAACGGAGTAGCCTAGATGTCTTGCAAGGGCGTGGTACCCACAATGTCCATCTTTAGGCACATCTTCAATAGACCAAATGTACTCCCGTATTGCAGGATTAATATATGAATGTACATGTCGAATGTGACACCAACGCTTGTTTTCTATTTCTTCCGTTGAATAGGAAGCTTCTCATTCCTCTTTGGACAAACGAACCTTTCCATGCTTCTTTCAATATGCTCAAATAATGATAGTTCTCTTCTAGTAGACTCGAGCTTCTTCTTCTGTGTTCTTGTAAGTCTTCTTGGTGGTCTACCCTTCGGGGCAACTACAACAGATGGCTCCTGCA
Source organism: Iris pallida (assembly GCA_029216955.1). Taxonomy (NCBI): domain Eukaryota; kingdom Viridiplantae; phylum Streptophyta; class Magnoliopsida; order Asparagales; family Iridaceae; genus Iris; species Iris pallida. Next base: position 2,658,940 of record JANAVB010038620.1, on the reverse strand, counting down.
CATGACTGCTTGCCGGGTGGGCAAGTTCTTGAATTTTACGTTCAATAGACTTCCTCTCAGGTTCTAGGGCAGCACACCATCTTGCATGAAGAAGTTTAACTTCTGGCAAGGAAAAGAAATCGTCGTGACTCTCCACCATAGGCATAACTGACAATTATCTCCAACGTTGATCAACGACCACTACTGGAATAGGTCTGCCTTGACGTCGATATTCGTTGATCTCATGAGCACAAGGAAGGCCGAGAGAATGACGATGTGTACAACCATATTCTTCGGTATCAACACCAACTGAATTTGCCCGAGCAATCTCTTCAAATATTAACCCCAAAGCATAGTGAGACAATACATGGATTAAATCAGACAACAGCTTCTCTTTCCTATGTTCGTGCTTTACAATATTCAGGCTCATCTGAAATGAAGCCTTTATCTCGTTCACCTTCGAGTTGGTCATTAGATTAATCGACTGCCAAACTGACACAAATCTGCCGACCGATAAACGTATATATTTCTTCAGTTTTGAGTGTGATCCTTCGGCACGGTTTGTAGTGGTCGTGCCGTAATGCTTCACCTTATTCGTCCATGCTAAGACGAAATCTTCTTTAAATGGATCAACCCATGTGTCTTTGATATAAGATATACATGGCTTGTTGCTACTTTCCCACTTCCCCTTGAACTCCAACCACGCTTGTCAAAAGCGTCTACAGTACTTGCACGCCAAACAAGGCCCCAATCGTCGTAGAATTCTGTGAAGCGGTCAATATCAAGTTTGTCGTCTACTTTTTCAAACCGGCTCTTGCATTGTGCTTGAATATTTTGATTAATATGCCATATACATAGTAGTCTACGAGCACGAGGAAATACGATATCTATAGCATTCATCAATGCATATTCTCGATCGGTGACAAAAACGGACGGCTCTCTGTGTCCAGTGTAAAGTGTCTTCAATTTGTTCAATGCCCATGTATAATCATCTACTGTTTCATTCTTCAAGAAATAAAATGCAACTGAAAATGATTTACCCGTTGACGTGAAGCCGACAATGTGGAAGAGTGGCATCTTGAATTTGTTAGTCTTGTACGTGCAATCAGCCACCAAGACATCGGCAAAGGACCGTGCCAAATGCGCACACTCCGGATGCGCCCAAAACATAGAGGTAATTTCATTGGACGACGGATGTCTTCTATGGTACTCCACATATTGATTGTCGGCAAGTAACTTCATAACTTATTGCATCGCCATTCTTCCTCTTAGGGTATTTGTCCTCGATCTCGAGAGTGCATTGTAGATTGTCCTCATTGTTGACTTGTTCTGTTCATTCTTCTGGCGCACCGCGGAATAATTTGCTTCGGGGCGACTCCGGAGCAGAACAATTCTTCAACTAACTTCTTCTCCTTTCGTTCAACCTTCCGGCATAGGGATGACCGGTAAGTGTCTCCGCCACCGCATGATTGTGCATCCCATTTCTGACATCAACTGTCCACTTTCCATCCTTTCTTGAGACAAGCACAATCTTGAAAGGACAACCGCACTTTCTGGACCCTACCGTCTTCTCCGGGACTTTTTTCCGGGCACATTCTTCTTTCTTTCGATGAAGCCTAAATGTCCCACCTCTTTCGCATCCAAGATCAGCAGTTTTACGACACGACGGGCCTCGTAATGACCTTGAAATGACAAGGACTGTGTTTACTTGCCTTCCAACTTGTCTGCACCATTTTAATGCTTCTCATAAGATTCAAATGCGACATCCGTTGAGAATATATTACTCAAGTCAACGGAAATAGGAGGTGTGGGCCCTACATTTTTAAAAAAAAATTGCCAACCACAATTACAACCAAATTACAATATCAACAACTTCAAGACTGTCAAGAAAAATTGCCCTTCCTTCAGGACTGTACAACAGGACTGCCAGACATTCTGGCAGTCCTCGTGTTTTATAAACTGCCAGAAAGTTTGGCAGTCCTGTTTACACTACTTCTTAACAAAGACTGCCAATTCTTGTGGCAGTCCTACGTGTTTAAAAGACTGCCAGCAAGTCTGGCAGTCCTACTTAACACTAGTTCTACACATTGACTGCTGAAGTATGTGGCAGTCCTACGTGTTTTACGGACTGCCAGAATGTCTGGCAGTCCAACTGTACAGTATTTCTACACATAGACTGCCGCATAATCTGGCAGTCCTCGTTACTTCTTCGACTGTCATGTTTTGCGGCAGTCCTATTTTACACTAGTTGTACAAATACTGTCGCGTAATATGGCAGTCCTTTCTGTTCTATGGACTGCCAGAAAGTCTGGCAGTCCTCTTGTACAGTCGAATGCGTAGCAGTCGGTTCGGAAATTTACCGAGAGTTCTTCGGGTGTTTTGTCGTGTTGTTTGGAAGATCCGGATTCCTCGATTGATAGACGTGATCCACTTTCTTCCATAATTTCTACATTGGGACAAAATATAAGATTACTTAAAAAAAAAAACTCAGAAATTTTGTCGTTTAGCGGACGTCATCATACCGAATATTTTAGGAATCTTCCTTGGAGAATCTTCTAGGGTTTGGAGAAATGTGGGGTTGAAAAAATGGTGGGGACCAGACCTAGGGTTTGGAGAAGAGGGAAGAGAATGGAGTGAGGAAGAAAAGGAAAAAAAAAAGAGTTCAACTTTTATACCTACAACTTGGATAGTCCTGAGTAATTTTTTCAGTGACAAACTTGTAAATAATGGGAAACATCACTTGGACAGCCCCGAGTAAAAGGGCTGTGCCCTTATAATTTGCCATTTTCATTAGTGGTAACTAAATGGGGGCTATTTGGAGCGCATGAGCCTGCACTTACGAAAAAACAAGAAAAAAAAAAACAATTTAGAAAGAGTATTAGGGAAAAAACATTTCTTTTGGTCCCGACAAAAACATACCCATCCATTCATTCGTTTCATTCTTGGGGACAAAATTTCCATGTTTTGTGGTATTATTTATCCCGGTATTTAGGGAATAGATTTTTTTTAACCTAAACAAACATGAGAAAATATTTTCCACCTATTGTTTTGAGAATAAAATAAATTACTTGCCAACTGAACAGTGAACACCATAAAGGATATGAGTCATATTTTGTGAGTAAATTATTTATCTAAATATTTATTTTCTGGAAATAAATTTTTAACCTAAATAGGATATATTTTTACCCTATTTTTGTCCGGTAGTAAAAAAATTCGCTGCACCAAACTTCCCCTTAAGATTATGTATTTTTTTTGCTAATGTAATATATTTTGTCTTTTTTTGTTTTTCATACTTTTTAATTTTCTTTAAATTTTTTTCAAAATCTTTTTCATTTTTTATGATTTTTTTTTTATTTTTATATGTTTTATTTTCCTTTTTTTTGTCTTTTTGTCATTTTAAATAATTTTTATTAGTTTTTTTCATTTTTTATCTTTCTTTTTTTTTTTTAAATTTTGAGTGATTTTTTTAAACTTTTGGATCTTTTCAATTTTTTCAATTTTTTCATGCAATTTTTTTTGTTGTTCTAGATCATTTTTCTATTTTTTAGCCTTTTTATATTCTTCCTCGGTAAATATTTTATTTACAAAACTGTTCAGTAAAATTAACTCCAGAATATTTGATTCGAGTATATAACATACGCTATACCAAACACCCTTACCCCTTTAGGGGGCGTTTGGTAGCTGGAATACTATATAGCCGGAATTCTATATTCCCGGGAATCAAATTCCAAGGAATTAAATTTCCTGAAAATTACATTCCCATGTTTGGTGACATATAAATATTTCCGGGAAAAATAAAAATAATAATAACGAAAAATATGAACAAATAAAAAAAATCGGTAAAAACAAAAAATAGGTAAAACGAAAAAAAAAATGGTAAAAACGACAAAATAACAAAAAACGAAAAAAACGATGAAAACGATAAAACGATGAAAAAACCAAAATCGGTTAAAACGACAAAAATGACCAAAAAAAACACAAAAATTGTATAAACAAAAAATAACAAAAAAAGGGTAAAAACGACAAAATAACCAAACCCGACAAAACGACATAAATCGGTAAAATCGACAAAAAAATCAAAATGCGGCAAAAACGACAAAAACAACAAAAATCGGTTAAAAAGACAAAAAAATGACAAAAACAAATCGGTTTAAACGAAAAAACGGTTAAAAACAATAAAAATCGGTTAAAACGACAAAAAATAACAAAAAGCGACAAAAACGAAAAATAATCGATAAAAATGACAAAAAGGACAAATCGGTTAAAACGACAAAAAATCGTTAAAACGACAAAAAGAAAAAATCGGTTAAAAACGACAAAAAAAACGGTTAAAAACAAAAAAAAAATCGTAAAAACAAATAACCAAAAACGACAAAAACGAAAAATATCGATAAAAACGACAAAAAGGACAAAAAATCGGTTAAAACGACAAAAAATAACCAAAAAGCGACAAAAACGACAAAAAATCGTAAAAGCTACAAAATTGACAAAAACGCCATAAAATCAGTAAAAATGACCAAAAAAGCGACAAAAGACTAAAAATTGGTAAAAACAACAAAAAAAGCTAAAAAAGACAAAAATCGCTTAAAACGACAAAAATTGACAAAAAAGACAAAAGGACAAAATTGGATAAAAACGACACAAAAATAATCAAAAAGTGACAAGAAAACAAATGGGTAAAACAACAACTCGATTAAAACGACAAAAAATTGGTAAAAAGACATAAAAACGATAAAAAACGACAAAAAATAATCAAAAGTGATAAAAAGACAAAATGGGTAAAAAAAAAAAAAAAATCGCTTAAAACGACAAAAAATTGGTAAAAACGACAAAAAATGACATAAAAACGATAAACGACAAAAAAAAGTTCAAAACTAATCAAAATTGATAAAAAAAAGAAAGAAAAAATTTAGACAATTTTTTCTTTCCCGGACAAAAAAAAATACACACCTATTCTCAATGGATAGAATTCACATGTTTGTGGGTAACTATTTACCCGGGTATTTATAATTTCCGGGAATAAATTTTTTATAAGCCAAACAAAGTGGTAATAGATTTCCATCTTAATTTTTCCGTGAATAAAAAAAAAATATCGCGTACCAAATGTCCCCTTAGTGATAAAATATATTCGTGTCATATTTATTTGTTCTTGTATGTATTTCATGGAGAGGATCCCCTTGGATCCGCACTTATAACCTTTTAGGGTCTGCTTGGATTGAGAGAAAAAATAAGCAGACTTAAGTAGGGTTAAGCGAAGGAAAGTTAAGTGACAAAACTAGAGTCAATACATGCAACTTTTTTTGGATTTGAGAGAGCTAAGTGTAGTGTGTTAAGAACTCTTGTTTTGATTAGAAATTGAGTGTGAAAATGATTAATAAAAATATAATTGTTACAAAAATATCGTTATTATTATGTTATAAAATTAAGAGAAATTTTGACTTGTCCTCCATTTTATTTATCCCAATTTAAGGTGCACCTTACAGTTTTGCAAAAATGTAAGAGTTTTTCACTTTGAATGAAAACTGTCACGACCCGATCCCAATAATCTGGGTCTAGTCGGATCATGCCCAGCTGCACCGTTGTTGAGACGGCGGCAGTAAGCTGTTCAGTAGCAGGTAACCATACAACAACACAACTATTTGTCACAACTCAACTTCGAAAATAAACTTTATTAAACTGAAATTTAAATACAAATGAAACTGTTCTGAAAGGAAATACAGATTTGAAATAAAAGAACAAAGCAGAAAGAAAATCTATCTAGTAGCCGGATCATCGGCCTCAGTCCATCGTCCTCCTGTGGGGACTCTGGCAGCACAACTGGGTACAACACGGGGTCGTAATAGCTGTTGTAAAACCGATCTGTATCCTCAATATCCCCTAAAAATATATCTCCAGTCAGGAGGGAGTAAAGTACAATTCATGCTAATTTTTAAACAGTTAAATAAGTAATAGAATCATGCAGTTCTAAACAGTTTTAAACATGAACAGTTTGTTACAGTAAAAACAGTGATTTGAACAGGTAATAAAATATGACCGGCTTAGGTTTGTTACAGGAAGGATAAGGGATTTTGTTACAGTAGTGGTCATAATCATTACGCTATTCCCCAGTCCCCAGTAGTTACAGTACAGTACTCTCGGAGAGAGTTTCGTGTTTGCATCGTGGTTTAAAATTGCAATAAAGCGATTAAATAAATAACTGTAAACTAACATAAACTATACTTGCCTCAAGGAAATGACTGGAGAGGTAGAAGACTTCGAGACGGGAAGTTAGAGTCGTCCTCGAATTCCTACATTCGAGAGATAGACCCAGATATTAGGTTTACCAACTTAGCTACGCTAGTTGAAATCTCTATTTGTGTCATAGTCCAATTTTAGTTCTTTAATTAACCAAACACAGAAAACACGATTATCAGTGCGTTGATTTAGTACGAGGGAAAAATGATTGTTTTAACTTTTGAATTCGAAAAACATCGTCGCTGCCAGATTATTTATGAAAACTTGGTAATTTTTATAATTATAAATATAAAGCTAATTTTCTTATTTAATGAGAAATACGCGACTTTTAGTTAATAATAAACTGGTCAATTTTAAGTGAGAAAATATTTATTAGTTTTATACGAAAATACTTTTTAATCATTTTAATTGTTAAATAATAAAAACTCGCAAAACCAGAAAAGACAAGAAAATCTAAGCTATTACAGTTACAGACCAGCCAGCTGGGCTTATGCCCATTACAATTTATTTACATAAATTGAAATAAGATAAGACTGACGTTAGTCCTAAACTGAAAATATTAAATAAAATTAAACAGAAATTAAATATAAAAATAAGGTAAATAGTAGAGTCTCAGATATGGTCCAATCCTCATTTTGGCTAATTGCCTCAACGTCCGGACGGGGCCGGTTTCGTTTGCACTTAGCCGGGTCCATTGACCGATACGGTCGTCACCCAAAAATCAAATATCGAATAAATTCCGAAAGGGCAAATTTATTTCATTCCGGGCAAATTACGTTAACTATCCCTATGTTTTACACTTATTACAGAAACTACCCCTACTTTGAAACTAATTACACGGACCACCCCTATAGTTTCTATTTTCTATAAAAATATAACACTAACTACCCCTATGTTTTATAAAATTTCTAAAGGAGAGGGGTGGTGAGTGTAATTAGTTTCAAATAGGGGTAGTCTCTGTAATACTCATGAAACATAAGGGGGGTTGGTGCATTTATTTCATTCCGAAAATTATTTTAAATTCATTTTGAAAATAATTCAGGATTTACGGAAAATCGGACAGCATCTCCTCTGTTTTTGGTCAACCCAAAAACTGGGAAAATGGCGCCGATAATTCCTGCAAGTCCCAAACCAGGGAAAAACCCGAATTTATATATAAAATATCCACAACCAATCCACAGCATAATCGGGACGACCCGAAATAGTTTCGGAAGTCCGATTCCAATTCCACAAATCACAGAACGTTCCCGAAAAAATCCGAAAAGCCAACACATACTAAAAATCCATTCCCGAAATATTCCGGGAATCCAAAATAATTCACAGGACCTTTTCGAAAGTCCCGGAAAATTACGTCGTCGCTAAAACCAAATTCCCAAAGGGAATCGGGGACCATTTCATCATTGACTAAGATAATAAAAATAGCGGGACAGGGGTCATACCTTGGATTGCTCGGCTAGAGCTCTCAGATGAATAAATAGAAAGAAAGATAGCTCCGAACAGCGAACAACTTCCGAAAACAGCGCTGAATAGCAACGTCGTCGAAAGAAATTCCGAAGAGAGCAGAACTAGGGCACGACAGGGGTGCTGTCCTGTGAAACCCATGTTTTGGTAATTCAATAATAGTAGCATTTTATCATTATTATTATTAGTAAAATTATTATTAATATTATTATTAAATATTTTTGAGTGAAAAGGATTTCGAAAATAATAAATAACATGGACTTTTGGATTTCAGACCCAGACCCGAGTCCGAACCCAGACCCAGGCCTGAGCCCAAACCCAATTCCATTCTTTTAAATTCTGATTTTTTGACTTTGGTTCTAATAACTATTAAATAAAAAAAATAAAATAAAATAAATAAAAGAAATACTAGCTGGTCCCGTAGGACCAGCACACCCTACTCTCCCGCACGAATTAGTAAACCCCACTCCCTATTCTCTTTCCCCACTCTTCTCTCTGGACCACACACAATTCTCCATCACCCCCTTTAATTCTCCCACTCCCCCACTCCACTCTCACGAATTCATCAGAGAGAAATATCCCTCAACTCTCTCATTTCTCTACTCACACTCTAACTCTCCCTCTCTATTTCTTCACTCTCTGGAAGAGAAGAGCAAACACCTCTCTACTCCTTCTCAACTCCACCAACCCATCTTCCCAAACCCACGCCCCTCCTCGGCCCGTCACCCCCGCGGCCGCCCGTCACCCCCGCCGGCGCCCCTCTCCCCGAAGCCGGCCGACTCCCTCCGGCGACCTCGCCCCGAGCTCATCGCCCTCTCCCCGTCGGCCCCGTCGTCTGTCCCTTGGCGCCGCCCCGTCGACGCCGCCCTCGGCCAACCGCGGGCGTCCCCCTTGCGCCGCCAACCCGCTGTCCCTCCGGCCAGCACCCCGTCGAGCTCCCCTCGGCGAATCGCCGGCGATCCCCTGCTGGCTTGCTGCCCTAGCTCGCTGCCATTTGGTGAGCTTTTCCTGTTGGTTCTGGCCGTACCCTAGTTCTGATTTCTTCCAGCGTTCTCCGTTGGCGTTGCTATTACAGCGCTGTTTCGGGAGTTCGTCGCTGTCGGAGCTCTTTTTATCCTTTAATATTCATCTGAGAGCTCTAGCCGAGCAATCCGAGGTATAACCCCCTGTCCCGCTATTTTTATTATCTTGTCGATGATGAAATGGTCCCCGATTCCCTTTGGGAATTCGGTTTTAGCGACGTCGTAATTTTTCGGGACTTTCGGAAAGGTCCTGTGAATTGTTTTGGATTCCCGGAATATTTCGGGAATTGATTTTTGGTATGTGTTAGCTTTTCGGATTTTTCTGGGAACGTTCTGTGATTTGTGGGATTGGAATCGGACTTCCGAAATTATTTCGGGTCGTCCCGATTATTCTGTGGATTGGTTGTGGATTTTATATATATATAAATTCGGGTTTTTCCTGGTTTGGGATTTGCAGGAAATTATCGGCGCTATTTTCCAGTTTTTGGGTTGACCAAAAACAGAGGAGATACTGTCGGATTTTTCCGTAAATCCTGGATTATTTTAAAAATGAATTTAAAATGAATTTCGGAATTTTATTCGATATTTGATGTTGGGTGACGACCGTATCGGTCAATGGATCCGGCTAAGTGCAAACGAAACCGGCCCCGCCCGGACGTTGAGGCATTAGCCAAGATGAGGATTGGACCATATCTGAGACTCTATTTTATCTCTATATTTTATTATTAAATTCCGTTTATATTTTATTTAATATTTCAGTAGGACTAACGATGGCCTTGTCTTATTTCAATTTATGTAAATAAATTGTAATGGGCATAAGCCCAGCTAGCTGTGGTCTGTAACTGTGATGGATAGCTTAGATTTTTGTTATTTCTGGTTTTGCGAGTTTTTACTATTTAACGGGTAATTTGAATAAAAGTATTTTCGTATAAAAATTAATTAATATTTTCTCACCTAAAAATTGACAAGTTTAGTATTAAGTCACGTATTTCTCACTAAATAAGAAAATTAGCTTTATATTATATTTATAGAAAATACAAAGTTTTCCTAAAATAATCTGGCAGCGACGATGTTTTTCGAATTCAAAGTTAAAATGACCTTTTTCCCTCATATTAAATCAACGCACAATAATCGTATTTTCTGTGTTTGGTTAATTAAAAGATTTAAAATTGACTAGGGAACAGTTTAGAGATTGCAACTAGCTTAGTTAGCATTGACGATTCTTGGTTTCTGAGACAGCTTATCGAATGTAGGATTTCGAGGAAGAGTCTGAACTTCCATCCCGACGTATCAACCTTTCTAGTCCAGTCAAACCTGAGGCAAGTACATTTTGTGTTAGTTTACAATTATTTAGTAATCGTTTTAATGCAAGTTTAAACCACGATGCAACACGGAACTCTCTCTGAGAGCACTGACTGTAACTACTGTAACTATTGGGGACTGGAGGAGTAGTGTAATGAGTATGACCACATCCAAACTACTGTAACTACTGTAACTACTGTAACTATATTAGCTTACCCCTCATACACACGGGGATAAACCGTATCTTACTGTAACAAACCCAAGCCGGTCATATTTCATTGCCTATTCACATCACAGAACTGTAACTGTTTTAAAACTGTAACTGCTTTATTGTGGATTTCAAAACTGTTTAAAAGTGCATGATTCTATTATTATTTCAATTGTCAAATTAGCATGAATTGTACTTTGCTCCCTCCTGACTGGAGACCCAACATTTTTAGGTATCACTGTTGAGGCTTTGTTCCGCGATATTTCCAAGGTCCCAACTAGAAGACGAGGATTTCGAGACTGATGAGCTGTTTGCCTAGAGTTTTCTTTTCTTCTTGATGTATGTAGAAATGGTTTAAGTTGTATCTTTCATTTCATTGTAAAAGTTTAATAAAGTTTTAAATTTCTGAATTTTGAGTTGTGACAAATATAGATGTTGTTGTGGTTACCTGTTAATGGAACAGCTTACTGCCGTCGTCTCAACAACGGTGCAGGCTGGGCATGATCCGGTTCGACCCAATTATTTGGGATCGGGTCGTGACATGTTTTTAGTGGTGGCCCATGCAGGTCAGAACAACAACTTAGGAAAACATACCTAGAAACAATTAGAATACTAGAACATTGATTTGTCACAACATAGGTCCAAATTATATATAAATAAATATTTTCGATTGATTATAGACTGGTAGGATACCTTTCTTATGTTTGTACCCTAAACCTTCCAGATTATAACCAAGGAAAAGACCAATCCTGTTGGCGATGAGGTATCATCTCCGGATTATACCCCATCTCCTCAACCAAGTCCAGGATCTTTTCCCTCGCGGCTGATTGACCGTCCCCATAATGCATCCAATGAAGTTTTCACTACACTGGCGATTCCTATCTCTTCTCAAACTGAGTTGTATTTCCTTGGTGGAGTATCCATTCCTGTTGCTCCACCAGTACCAGCAAACGCCTCCCAAATGGTTGTCCCATTTCAAGAAATCCTGGAGTTCCAGAAAGCTCAAGATGAAGCCCAGCAGGAACAGATGAATATCACGAGAGAAGACATGAAGAACGTCAATGATGTAGCCTTAGCTATCTTAAACCAAGTTGGAGCAGAACCTCGTCCTAGGAGGGATACCCCTGAATCTAGAAGACATTTTTTTGAGCCCTATTCGGCAGATATATCGTAAGAAGCTATTGGTTTGTGACTACTGTAAAAGGACTGGTCACCAAGCCAATATTTGTCGTAAGAGATTGGGGAAATATTTGGGTATGTGGATCTGCTGAACATCGGGTAAAGGATTGCCCCTTATCTTTCCATCATACCGGAATACCTATCCCAGCAACACCTGTTAGGCCACAACCTAGGGACTCTCTTCCCATCCAGCAGACCTTACTTTCTACACCCACTGCAGGAAGGCATGATGCAGACTCGAGGATCATAGAAGATGAAGCAGTTGGAGACTGCTCGTACAAGAGCCAGAGCCATGAGGATTAATACCTAGAACTGCTGAGTAATAATATCTATTGTTATAAGAAGTTGAAACATGATGTCCTTAGAATAATCATGAGAGTCTTGCTGTAATTCGCCAACATGAATAAACTTCTTAGTTACACCTTTATGGTAGATGTTTTCCTGATAGTTTTCCCGGATTACCCCAGATCTAGACATAGAGTTCACCATTGACCTAGTCCCCGGCTCTTTCCCTATTTCTAAAGGACGTTACAAAGTCAACCCGAAGGAGGCCAAGAAGATGAAGGACCAGATCAATGAAGGCTCTAGGATTTATTCAGGATGGAACTTCACCTTAGGGAACACCTATCTTGTTTGTGCCCAAGAAGGATGGAACAACGGATGTGCATCAATTACCAAACACTAAAGAACAAGTACCCTCTGCCCGGATCGAGGATCTGTTTGATCTGTTTATGTGGAGTTAGGTGTTTCGAAGTTTGACTTAAGATCTGACTACCATCAAATCAAAGTCAGGAAGGAGGACATTTCCAAGACGGCGTTCAAACACCAAGTATGGGTAGTTTTCTTTTGTCATGACGTTGGACTGACAAATGCTCCTGCTGTGTTCATGAATCTTATGAACAGAGTTTTTTCATGAGTATTTGAATCAGTTTATCTTCTCCATAGATAACATTCTGATATATTCGAAGACTGAAGAAGAGCATGAAGAATATATGAGGAAAGTTCTGAAAACTTTGAAGAAGAAAACGTTTTATGGTAAGTTATCTGAACGTGGATTTTCTTTGACAAGGTGGATTTTTGGCCATGTTGTCAAGAGAAGAAATTTCGATGGAAGATAGCTGCTGTTGAAAAGTGGTATACCCCAAGTTCAATTCGGAAGTTTCTTGAACTTTGCTGGCTACTATCAGAAGTTCGTGAAGGATTTCGCCAAGATTGCTGAGCCGATGGCGAAGCTCACTTGGAAGAATGAAGAGTTCATCTGGACGAAAGATTGCCAGGCGGCATTGAGGAGCTGAAGAAGAGACTTACCACTACACCAATCCTTGCGCTACCCGCAGGAACCGGTGGTTTCTCAATTTACAGTAATGCCTCTGGAAAAGGACTGGGTTGCGTTCTTCAACAACACGGGAAAGAAATTGCTTACACATCTAGGCAACTACAGACTCATGAGAAGAATTATCCCACACCTAATTTGGAATTTGCTGCAATTATCTTTACTTTGAAGCTATGGAAGCATGATTTTTATGGAAAGGGAGTGAAAATATATACGGACTACAAGAGTCTGAAATATGTCTTCACTCAGAAAGAGCTGAATGTTAGACAAAAAAGATGGCTGAAGCTGATGAAGGATTTTAACATCGACCCGCTATACCACCCGGGTAGGGCTAATGTGATCGCTGATACACTTAGTCGATACCCAGTGGCGATATTCTTAACCAAGGAGTGGCACCTACTAGAAGACGTCGAGAAGCTTGGACTGGAGGTTATACTACCTGGAGATAGAAGGACGGAGCTGGATGCTGATTCAGTATTGATGAAGTTCGAGGCTGATGGACAAAATCAAGAGGACGTAGTTTCAAAACGAGGTACTTTGCAGGCTTAGAGATCAAGTGTTGGCAGGAACACTTGAGGGTTTCTAAATCGATCAGCAGTGGAACTCTGAAGAATGGTACGAGACTTTGCGTATCGGCTGACAAACGGAGGAACGAGTTGATGAAAGAAATGCACCAGTCGCAGTATTCCATATATTCAGGACCTAATAAGATGTATCGGAATATGCCTCAATTGATTGGTGCTATGGAATGAAGAAGGACAATTCCAGGTATGGGATTAGATGTGAATTTGTCAATATGAGGAATTTCGCAAAGAGAACAACAAGTTTGTTGCAGCCGCTGGACAATCCGGAATGGAAGTAGAAGCATATAACAATGAACTTTGAGTAAGGATTACCTTGTTCCCAAGGAGGGAAGGGCACCAATTGGATTGTAGTGGACCGACTGACTAAGTCAGCACACTCTATTCCCTTCAAGGTTAGTTTATTCACCGAGAAGTGGCAGCATTGTACGAGAGGCACCCCTACCGGATTTATGGAGTACAAACCGGTGGACAATTAAAGAAGATAATCCAGACGCTTGAAGATATGTTAGATCTTGTGTTTTGGAAATTGGAGGGTCTTGGAGAAGATCATTTAAAATTGGTAGAGTTTTCTTACAACAACTACCAAGTTAGCATCGTCAATCAGTGGAGTTTGAAGAAGGAGATAGCGTCTTTTGTGAAGATTTTCTCCTACCAGAGGAACGATCAGTGTTAGCAGAGCAGGAAAGTTGAGCCAGGTACATCAGGCCATTTTGAAGTTTTAAGACGAGTTGGAAGTAGCGTACCGGTTAGCTCTATCAGCTAATCTTGAGAGTGTGCAACGTCTTCTACGTATCACAGCTCAGACGCTACATTCCGGATCCGAGTCCCATATTGGATAATTCAGAGCTGAAGATTGGACTCAACCTTTCAGTGCCAGAGAAACCAGTTGCAAGCGTAGTCAGAAGTGAGAAGAAGATCAGAATTTGAGCCATCACGTAAACTCCTATTCCTTATTTTTTCGTTCTAAACTTGACTGATGCTGCTAAATTAGCCTAGTTTTGCAAGCTATCTTTTTATCAAGCTTGATCATGACGGTATTTTATTGGGTGCACCCACTAATATATTGTCTAATCAGGACCGGTGCATGATGGTCTGATCAACCTCGTGTACTTTGGTTCGCTTTTGTATTTTTTTACATGGATGATATCATAAACCGTCTCATCCACGACTGCCTTGGAAATTCTTATTGTTGGACCTGAGTTACGAGTGTAGTACCCGTACCTGTTTGAGACTTGAGGTAATCCCTAACCTTACTTTAAATTTCGAGGACGAAATTTTCTAAGGAGGGAAGATTGTGAAACCCATGTTTTGGTAATTCAATAATAGTAGCATATTATTATTATTATTATTAGTAAAATTATTATTAATATTATTATTAAATATTTTTGAGTGAAAAGGATTTCGAAAATAATAAATAACATGGACTTTTGGATTTCAGACCCAGACCCGAGTCCGAACCCAGACCCAGGCCTGAGCCCAAACCCAATTCCATTCTTTTAAATTCTGATTTTTTGACTTTGGTTCTAATAACTATTAAATATAAAAAAAAGAAAAAGAAATACTAGCTGGTCCCGTAGGACCAGCACACCCTACACTCCCACACGAATTAGTAAAACCCCACTCCCTATTCTCTTTCCCCACTCTTCTCTGTGGACCACACACAATTCTCCATCACCGCCTTTAATTCTTCCCTCCCCCACTCCACTCTCACGAATTCATCAGAGAGAAAACATCCCTCAACTCTCTCATTTCTCTACTCACACTCTAACTCTCCCTCTCTATTTCTTCACTCTCTAGAAGAGAAGAGCAAACACCTCTCTACTCCTTCTCAACTCCACCAACCCATCTTTCCAAACCCACATCCCTCCTCGGCCCGTCACCACCCCGCGGCCGCCCGTCACCCCCGCCGGCGCCAATCTCCCCGAAGCCGGCCGACTCCCTCCGGCGACCTCGCCCCGAGCTCACCGCCTCTCCCCGCCGGCCCCGTCGTCTGTCCCTTGGCGCCGCCCCGTCGACGCCGCCCTCGGCCAACCGCGGGCGCCCCCCTTGCGCCGCCAACCCGCTGTCCCTCCGGCAGCACCCCGTCGAGCTCCCCTCGGCGAATCGCCGGCGATCCCCTGCTGGCTTGCTGCCCTAGCTCGCTGCCATTTGGTGAGCTTTCCCTATTGGTTCTGGCCGTGCCCTAGTTCTGATTTCTTCCAGCGTTCTCCGTTGGCGTTGCTATTACAGCACTGTTTCGGGAGTTCGTCGCTGTCGGAGCTCTTTTTCTCCTTTAATATTCATCTGAGAGCTCTAGCCGAGCAATCCGAGGTATAACCCCCTGTCCCGCTATTTTTATTATCTTGTCGATGATGAAATGGTCCCCGATTCCCTTTGGGAATTCGGTTTTAGCGACGTCGTAATTTTTCGGGACTTTCGGAAAGGTCCTGTGAATTGTTTTGGATTCCCGGAATATTTCGGGAATTGATTTTTGGTATGTGTTAGCTTTTCGGATTTTTCCGGGAACGTTCTGTGATTTGTGGGATTGGAATCGGACTTCCAAAATTATTTTGGGTCGTCCCGATTATTCTGTGGATTGGTTGTGGATTTTATATATATATAAATTCGGGTTTTTCCTGGTTTGGGATTTGCAGGAAATTATCGACGCCATTTCCCAGTTTTTGGGTTGACCAAAAACAGAGGAGATGCTGCCGGATTTTTTCGTAAATCCTGGATTATTTTAAAAATGAATTTAAAATAAATTTCAGAATTTTATTCGATATTTGATGTTGGGTGACGACCGTATCGGTCAATGGACCCGGCTAAGTACAAACGAAACCGGCCCCGCCCGGACGTTGAGGCATTAGCCAAGATGAGGATTGGACCATATCTGAGACTCTATTTTATCTCTATATTTTATTATTAAATTCCATTTATATTTATTTAATATTTCAGTAGGACTAACGGCGGTCTTGTCTTATTTCAATTTATGTAAATAAATTGTAATGGGCATAAGCCCAGCTGGCTGTGGTCTGTAACTGTGATGGATAGCTTAGATTTTTGTTATTTCTGGTTTTGCGAGTTTTTACTATTTAACGGGTAATTTGAATAAAAGTATTTTCGTATAAAAATTAATTAATATTTTCTCACCTAAAAATTGACAAGTTTAGTATTAAGTCACGTATTTCTCACTAAATAAGAAAATTAGCTTTATATTTATATTTATAGAAAATACCAAGTTTTCCTAAAATAATCTGGCAGCGACGATGTTTTCCGAATTCAAAGTTAAAATGACCTTTTTCCCTCGTATTAAATCAACGCACAATAATCGTATTTTCTGTGTTTGGTTAATTAAAAGATTTAAAACTGACTAGGGAACAGTTTAGAGATTGCAACTAGCTTAGTTAGCATTGACGATTCTTGGTTTCTGAGACAACTTATCGAATGTAGGATTTCGAGGAAGAGTCTGAACTTCCATCCCGACGTATCAACCTTTCTAGTCCAGTCAAACCTGAGGCAAGTACATTTGAGTTAGTTTACAATTATTTAGTAATCGTTTTAATGCAAGTTTAAACCACGATGCAACACGGAACTCTCTCTGAGAGCACTGACTGTAACTACTGTAACTATTGGGGACTGGGGGAGTAGTGTACTGAGTATGACCACATCCAAACTACTGTAACTACTGTAACTATATTAGCTTACCCCTCATACACACGGGGATAAGCCGTATCTTACTGTAACAAAGCCAAGCCGGTCATATTTCATTGCCTATTTACATCACAGAACTGTAACTGTTTTAAAACTGTAACTGCTTTATTGTGGATTTCAAAACTGTTTAAAAGTGCATGATTCTATTATTATTTCAATTGTCAAATTAGCTTGAATTGTACTTTGCTCCCTCCTGACTGGAGACCCAACATTTTTAGGTATCACTGTTGAGGCTTTGTTCCGCGATATTTCCAAGGTCCCAACTAGAAGACGAGGATTTCGAGACCGATGAGCTGTTTGCCTAGAGTTTTCTTTTCTTCTTGATGTATGTAGAAATGGTTTAAGTTGTATCTTTCATTTCATTGTAAAAGTTTAATAAAGTTTTAAATTTCCGAATTTTGAGTTGTGACAAATATAGATGTTGTTGTGGTTACCTGCTAATGGAACAGCTTACTGCCGCCGTCTCAACAACGGTGCAGGCTGGGCATGATCCGGTTCGACCCAATTATTT
Source organism: Iris pallida (assembly GCA_029216955.1). NCBI lineage: Eukaryota > Viridiplantae > Streptophyta > Magnoliopsida > Asparagales > Iridaceae > Iris > Iris pallida. Next base: position 2,641,437 of record JANAVB010038620.1, on the reverse strand, counting down.
GGGATCGGATCGTGACATGTCCCAAGAGGGATCGGCCAACAGGGGCTGCTCGCGGGGAGACGGACGACGTCGGGGAGAGGGCGGTTGGCCGCGGGGTCGCCGCGAATAGGGCGCGGGGGGAGAGGGAAGCGCCGGCGGGGGATGCTGTCGCACGGGGCGTCGACGGAGCGCGGAGGGGCGCTGGTCGGCGGACGCGGGTGGCCGCGTGCGTCGGCGGGGAGACCGCGCGGGGTGGTCGGCCGGAGCGCGGAGGGGGATCTCGGCGGCGGCGCAAGGGGAACGGCCGGGAGGAAGGTCGGGGAAGCTCGGCGTGGTCGGCCGGACTTCGGGGAGAGGCGCGCTGGGCTTGGGAGTTTGGTGAGGATGAGGAGAAAAGAGGGTTTGAGAGTTGTTACTCTCTGTAAGAGAGTTAGAGGAGAAAAAGCTTCTGTGAACGTGAGTTAGAGAGTGGGAGGATTTGTGAGTTTAAAGGAGAGGTGGTGAGGATTAGTTGCTGATGTATTCGTGGAAGGGAGTGAAATGAGGGGGAGTGGGAATAGGAATGGGGGGTTTTACCAATTCGTGTGTGCTGGTCCTACGGGACCAGCTGACTATTTTTTTTTTTAATTATTAGAACCAAGTCAAAATTAAATTGGAAAGGAATGAAAAGATATGGGTTTGGGCTCAGGCCTGGGTCTGGGTTCGGACTCGGGTCTGGGTCTGAATTCCAAAGATCCATGTTATTATTTTTGAAATAATTTGCACCCAAAAATATATAATAATAATAATAATAATAATAATAATAATTTTAGAAATACTAATATTTAATACCAATCACTAATATTAATAAATTACCAGACATGGGTTTCACAAAAACCGTCTACGATGAGGGGGGGGGGAGGACAATGACGACGGGGAAGGGGGTGGCAGCGGCGATGGGGAGGGGGGCAGCGGCCGGGGAGGGGGCAGCGGCGGGGACGGGTGGGGGGTGGGGGGGGGGGAACGGAGAGGGGGGCAATGGCCGGCGCGGGGGGGTGCGGGTGCGGGACGGGGAAGGTGGCAACGGCCGGGGGGGGGGGGGGGGGGGTTGCATTGGCGGGGGAGGGGGGAGGGGAGGAAGAAGACAATGAGGGAAGAGTAATTTCGTCCAAAATTTTGGGTCAAAGCAGTTGGCCGCTAGTTCTAGACGATTTTCATCCAAAGGGGAGGACTCTTACATTTTTGCAAAACTGTGGGATGCACCTTAAATTGGGATAATATAAAGTGGAGGGTAAGTCAAAATTTCTCTAAACTTAATGAGTGAAATTTTAATTCGAACTTGGGGGGCAGCATGTTGAAAACAAGAAGAGAAATTTTGACTTACCCCCACTTGATTTACTCTAATTCAAGGTGCACCCCACAGTTTTGCAAAAATGTATAGTATCCTCCACTTTAGATAAAATTCGTAAAAAAATAAATTTGGACCAAAATGTCCCTGCCTTCTTTCCTCTTTGCTCTCACCCACTCCCCCCTCTCCTAAACGCTCCCCTTAAATCAAACATGATTTCTATTTTTTCTAAATTAACTTTACTTAACTCTCTTAACCCTCAATCCAAGTAGCTCCTTAATTTTGTTGTGGGATATGTTTTTTTGTCTTGGTTATAAGAGTTATCGTGAGTGATGATATAATATCACTAGAAAAGTTGAAAAAGTAAAAGAAATGGTGGACCTCGTGACTATGTTTTCAAAGTTTATAATTCTAACCCTCTGGACGATTTAGGACATGTTTGGTTTTATGAATTGGAAGAAAAAAAAAAGTATAGGAATCTATAATTCCCATGTGGTCGATGTTTGATACACTAAACTTATTTGACAGTAAAAATACAGGAAAAAAATATATCGCATATTTAATGTAGGTGGTCCGATTTTAGAATTCCATGAAAATCAATTTTGGTGGTAATTTATTTACCGACATATACGAGGCATACAATATAGCGTGCACAATAATTACGAGTGTAAAGTCGGACATCTTAAAAATAAAATAAAATACACGAGCATCTTCGTTACCAAAATTTGGAAAACAAAAATTCTATAGTAACTCATGAGTTACTAATTTTAAAATCTCGTCAATGAAAAAATCACTAGGTTAAATATATCATATTTCTTTATTTTTTAAGGTCATAAACAAAAAAAAAATCATAAAATAGAAAAATAAGTCCACATGTAACCAATTGTAAGTTCTTATTTTGAGTTTCTATTCATTTTTTTTAAAAGTATTAAGTTCTAGAAAACTATAGACGAGTGGATAATACGCCAACTCAGTTGGCTAATGCGCCAACTGAATTGGGGGCATTCCTAATGAGAAAAAAATCCACACATATGTAAAATAAATTATGATTAGATAATTTTGCATGTTATTTAATTTTTTAAAGAGAGGATAATTTTAGAAGAGTACATTTGAATTTTTTTTTAAATCCGATTGTTATAATTCTGCATATTATTTAAATTTGTAATCCTGATTCGTATAATTTTAATATATTATTTCGAAAAATTTAAAAATCTGATTGTGATAATTTTGTATTATTTAAATTTTTTAAAATAATTCGATTAGAATAATTTTAGCATATTATTTAAACAAATTTATATGGATCATTTCTTTTCTATATAGATAACAAATAGATAATTTGAACGAATAATTATACCTAAATATAACATATCTATAGTAAATTCTAATTAAATTAAAATCATATTTAAATTCTTTTAATATAATTTAAATTTTAATAATACAAATTATTATTTTGATACCGATGATATTGACAAAAATACTTATGTAAGCAAGTCACCAATCTCTTGCCTTGGCGGTTACGTCATTACCAACCCAAACCTAACCTTACCAAATCAATAAACATCCTTCCATAATCAGTAAATTTTCCCCAAAATCACCCCCAATAAATTAATTATTTAATTGTTCCTATAATTAGAAAAAGTAACGTCATATACAAACCCCACTTGGAAATTAAGATTAGGAATCAGTCCCTCTCTATATAAATATCCCAACTTTTCCCAACCCCAGCCCATCCTCTCCACCTCCTCCTCTAAAAAAAAAAAAAAAAAACTCTCAGAAACCGCCTCCAACTTTTCTTATTTGCACATCGCCCCCCTTCCTTCTCCCAAGATGTGCTGCTGCTCGACCAAGGCGTGCTGCTTCTGCTTCCTCCTCGTGCTGGTGGTCGCGCTGATCGGCTTCATCTTCGGCTGGGGCGTCTTCTCCCATGGCTTCCACAAGCTCAAGGACAACATCCACTTGAGCACGTCGAATGCCGAGTATTTCCATGGGAGGCCCCTCCTGGGAGCCCCCGCTCCTTTCTGATCTGTGGGTTTGGTAGGGACTTTTTTGTAATTATTTCTTCGTTGGTTTCTCGGATCTGGTGGATGCTTATGGAACTTTGATACATTATTTTAATTCTTTTTAAGAAGTAATTTTCGTTATTGAATTCTGACTGTTATTGAGATTTTAGTTGGTCTATATTTTCTTTGCAAGATCTGTGAAAAATAATTTGCAGCAGGTGCAATTCTGTGAAAATCAAGGGGGCAATGTGCAATTAGACTTATGTGGGATTGGTTGTGCTAAACTTATGGGTTCGCCATAGGGTCTTCTTGATGGTGGATGGTTGAGTAAATTATTTTATTTTAGGGTTTATATTGGTCAACTTATTTATTTTTTCTTCTTTATTTGCCGTTAATGATGTTTCCATGTTTTTTTTAACTAGTTACTAGTAATTATTTAAAATAATTATTGATTTTTTTGTTCTAATATTGTAGAAAAATAATTTCAATATATTTGAATTAAATTTTGTGATATATATGTCTATATTTTAATTAGAATTTGTTATAGATTTGTTTACTAGAAATTGCTGAGAAATCCAATTTCAGGGTGGGCTTTTATGAAATGCCCACCCGCTGCACAAGTTTTATGAAATATCCAGAATTAAGTATTTTCACGTTAAATATTCCAAGATTCCCTTTAGATGTCATCCGCTGGGAAATGCTATTTTTATAATACCGAAACTACCCCTCCGCGCGAATTGGTCATCTATATGTATTTGAATTCAAAAAACTCAGATCTGGATTGCGATTTTCGTCTTCTTTTTCACGGGAAATCTGAATTCCATTGCTCTCATATTCAGCAGAGATCGCAAAAATCGTTCGTAGTTCGGTGTGTTTTTTTTCAGTCGAACTCAGATCATCGCTCGTCATCATCATCACCATCATCATCATCTTCATCGTGGAGACATTTGAAGTTTTTCGACGATTAGGTCAATTGTGGAGAGAAGATCTTTCTTCTTCTTTTCCATAAGAATTATCATCGTTTTGAAAGAAGAACGAAACTCTTTATTCATGAAAAAACTAAATTAACGTTTTAACACTGTAAATGACCATTCTCCGTGTAAACTAACACGGAAAATGCCATTTTTCGTTTTATTTAAAACGGAGAATGCCGTTCTCCGTGTTTCTAACACGGAGAATGACCATTCTCCTGCGTTTTAATACTGGAATGACCATTCTCCGTCTTAATTAGGACGGAGAATGACCATTCTCCGTCTTAATTAAGACGGAGAATGCCATTCTCCGTTTTATTTAACACGGAGAATGGCATTCTCCGTGTTAGAAACACGGAGAATGGTCATTCTCCTGCGTTTTAACACTGGTATGACCATTCTCCGTGATAAATTACACGGAGAATGACATTCTCCGTGTAAATTAAGACGGAGAATGGTCATTCTCCGTTTAATTTAGCACGGAGAATGGCCATTCTCCGTCTTAATTAGGACGAAGAATGCCATTCTCCGTTTTATTTAACACGGAGAAATGACATTCTCCGTTTTATTTAACACGGAGAATGGCAGAATGGTCATTCTCCTGCGTTTTAACACTGGAATGACCATTCTCCGTGTAAATTAAGACGGAGAATGTCATTCTCCGTGTTACTAACACGAAGAATGGTCATTCTCCGTGTAAATTAAGACGGAGAATGCCATTCTCCGTGTTACTAATACGGAGAATGACCACCCTCATGCGAAAATTAATATTTTTCGTGTTCTAAACGGAGAATGGCCATTCTCCTGCATTTTATGGTCAGCTGAAACTTTGGAGGGCCATAACTTTTGACTGGGAGGTCGAAACGAGGTCCCGTTTGTCGCAAAATGAGCGTATCGTCGAGGAGACTGAAAGTAACAGCTTCACGGTTAGACGGCCTTCCGAAATTTTAGAATCGCCAAAAAATGATGTTTGGACCTCCATTTTAGCACTTTTGCCGTTCGTCCCGGTCTTTCCGAAATTTTCCGACGAGTTTTTAGAGATTTTTGAGGAGAAAACCTAGATTCGAAAGTGAGCAGCGTATGGAAGAAGATGGAGTATTGAAACATTTTTTTTAAGAGCAGTTTTGTGGGTGTTTTCAATAAATTAAAAGGAAGGACAAAAGGGTCATTTGGAACCCGCTTTGGATAAGTTTCTCTAATTCTGGGCACGCGATTAAAGTTCTTTTAGCGGTGGGTTTTACATAAAACTTTTTTAGTTTTTGGGCATTTCATAAATCTTCCCATTTGTTTATGTTATTGATATATGTGAATAAAAAAAGCGAGATTTTGTGGGTTAAAAAAAGTTAGTTGTATAGTTGATATAATTTTTTTAATAATTAAATAGTGGAGGATTTATAAACAGCTTGTATTTGTAGAATGAGAAAGATTATTCCGTTCTAATCGTAATATTTAGTTTTGTCTTGAATACTTTAGCTTCTGTTTATCTATTTATATTTAGTTGAAAGTAACTTTATTTTGTTATTTATATTATTATTGTTATTATTTTGAGAGAAATAAAAATGGAGTTCTATGTCTGTTGACATTGAGCAGTCAATACAAGTAGAATATGGTCCTCAAAAGTAGACTAGTTCATCAAAACATGTCAAGTCCGGTCCAAATCTAACAAGACAAAGAAACACCCAGGGATAAGTTATTAGAAATTTTGGTATACAATAACATATTTTAAGTAAATAACAAATAAGATAAAAAGTTTAATAAAAAAAAATACATTAGTAAAACTGACTACATGATTTTTTTTTTTTTTTAAGGCTACGGGAGCTGAATTTTAATTTTTTTTAGTAGATTGTAGTCAAACCATCATTGATAGTGGTGTATCATTGATAGTTGTGGCAAGATGCGAAGGAACACTGAAATCGCCAATACTGAAATCGCCAATGCTATTGGCGACTTCAGATTTGCTAGCCTACTAAGCTAGTTTGCTAGCCTACACGTTATCAACGGACCAGTGTGCTAGCCTACTAAGCCTGGTTTGCTGAATCTACAAATCCTAGATATGTTATGAAGTCGCCAATAGCACCAGGGATTTGGGCCAAGTCTTCAGTGTGGACTAAAACATTCGTATGTGATATTTTATCCGCAATTTATAATCGCGGGTGTGACTGTTGACTGATCTTACGGTCGGCCATTAGCCTCTCATGTTATTTTTGGGTCACATTTGGATCAGGAGATCAATGACCGACCGTCACGTCGGCTGACGGTCACGTCCGTGGTTATAAACCGCGGATAACGTAGCAGCTCCGAAAAAAATTATACAGTAAAGTTGCAAATAGTACTGACGATATACGTGCAAGCACTTATGTTTGCCAATACCATTGACGACATGTATTCCCTTGTACATTTTATTAATTATTTTTATCTTATGTGTTATTTACTTAAAATATGTTATTGTATACCAAATTTTTTGATAAGTTATATACTCTTTGTTTGGTTGGCGGAAAGAAAATTAAATTTTTTGCTCTCTTTTTACTTTAAAAATTGTAATTTTTATCAAAATTGTAATTTTTATCAAAATTGTTTTGGTGTTTGAAAATATCACGAAATTTGGAAGGAAAAGTAAATTCTTCGGATGGAAAAGTGTACCTTTAGGGGACGTGGTTTGGTTCAAGTTTGGAGACTTGGGAATCAGTTTTGGATTTCTTATCCATGGGACTTATATTTTCATTGTTGTGGAAAAATAAAATCCAATTCTGGAATAGTTTTGCTTTTCTAAAAATATTGTTCGGATGTTTTGTTTGGACGATAATAGTCTCCTTTTACTTTCAAAATTTAAACTTTTATCCCAAACTAACATATAAAAGCATTATGAAATTAATGAAAACTTATTTATGAAAAACTAAATAAATTAAAATTCATATTACTGTAAGAATCAAACATATGAATGAAAAAAATTGAATTATTTTCCTATGGAAAAAGAATTAAAAGTGGTTCTAGAATACTGAACCTTCTTCCAAACACCCCCTTAGGATGGGTACTTATTTTATTTATTTTTCTAATGACTTTCTTTTTCCAATAGTATGGAAGGCGGTCCATATGGGCATGGAATGGGTCCAAAACATGGATGCGTGGGGCTTAGGTTTGGTTTGGAATTGTTTATCGTGATTATTTTTGCTTGTTATTATTATTATTATTATTATTATTATTATTATTATTTTGTACCAAAAATAGTCGTAAAAGCTGTTTGGTAATATCTTATTAGAAATATTTGAAAAGTTAAATTCAATTTTGAAATAAATTTGAAAAGTTAAATTCAATTTTGAAATAAATTTCAGAAACATATAGAGGGCTGCTGTCAAAAGTTATTAGCAGATTGGACTATAGTATTTTGGAAATTTTTTTAAAGCAGATTAAAAAAAAAAACTTTGCTTTTTTTTTTTCTTCTTTTTCTTGTGTTAGACTAGGGTCTTGTTTTTAAACCGTTTCAATAGAATCTGCTTTCTAAACTGGCCAGTGGCTCAGATTTAATGTTGCTACAAAAAGTTTTAAGGATCTCTTTAGAGAAAACTACATTTCTTTTGCATCAGCTTTGGTGCTTGTCTGAAAGTAGTCAAGCAAGTCAGTTGAATGTAAGTTGCAAGGTCATAGTCATCTTTTGCATATAAAAAAAAATTAGGTGAGGCTAGTCGCAAGAACGGATCCAAAAATGTATACTTTTGTGGACTAGAATGAATTATAATGGGCTGGATATAATCTAACTCGTATAAAAAAAATAAAAAAAAATCATATGAAAAAAATTAATTGGGATGGATTCTAGCCCGCCCCATATTACCCTTGGATCCGCCTCTCTTAATAGGGGGTGCAGAACTGATATCCCAATCTTTTTGTTCTCTCACTTTAATATCTATAATTATTAAATTGTTTTAAAATAAAAATAATAATCACATTATTAAGAGAGAACATGATTGTGACATAAGACGTTGGAACATCATATCTGATCCGAGTCAATAGAGGGCTACAAATACCATCAATAGTCCACCGATTTCCTTTGTACGTCTAGATTTTTAAACTTATTAGAACGTATCATCTTATCTCTTTGTCTGAATTTTTTGAAATGCTTTTTGTATGCACTACTCACGAAAATAGCCGTGAACACATGATGATATTTTGTAATTATATTGATTTGGTACTTAATAACTTTGACTAGAAATTTGATGCCAACCTATTTCCACTACTAAAATATGCTCTATTAGCGACGTTATTTAGCGACGGATTAAAATAACGTCGCTAACTATTGAATATAGCGACTCCTTTTGACTGACATAGCAAACCGTCGCTGAATAGCGACGTTCAGCGACAAGAGATAAATTACGTCGCTGAATAGCGACGTTTTGTGATGTGGCTTTAGTTATGTCGCTCCTTAGCGACGTTCAGCGACGTCTAAATCAGACGTCGCTAATGTTTTATTATATTCCGTTCGAAATTTTATTTCCCCTTCTCTCTCTCTCCCAAAAATTTCCCAATTTTTTTTTTCCTCCGACGAAGCTCTCCTCCGACGAAGCCCCCCTCCTCGCCGCCTCCCTCCTCCGACGAAGCCTCCCTCCTCGCCGCCTCCCAACTCCGACCGAGCCGCCCTCAGGTAAACCCTAACCCTAGCTATCTAGACACGATTTTGACACAATTTTGACCTCGTTTGGACACGAGTAGACACGTGTGTCACACACACACATACCCCTAGACACGTGTGTCACACACACACACACACACACACATACCCCCTAACCCTAGCCCGAGCTATATATATGGTATGGTATATATATACTGTGGTATGTGTAACCCCTCTTCCCGAAATATTTATAATATATTTTTATTTATTTATTTGAATTAAATAATGATTTTAATATTTTATAAATAATTATTTAGTTAATTATTACGGTAGATAATTTTAGCCATGATAGAATTTTGGAGTACACGGTGACTAGAAATCGTGGCACGGATAGTGCAATGGCGTGCTTTGACTAGTGTATTAGCCGTTAGGGAAGGCCGAGCCGTAGTGATGTCCTAACTAGGAAAACCAGGCCAAGATGCGACTTAACCCCTTACCGAAGACTTATTTATTTATTATTTATATTATTGAGTTTAGGGAATCCGGTTGTACCGAATTAGTCCAGATAGGACCCAAGACAAGCCCAAGCCCATGTAGTCATGCGGGACGTCCGATGACATGTGTGTTGATGTATTTCGGTGAGTGGATGGTTTTTCGTTTTAATGATTTAATGAATATTTCTAAGTATTTATAATTAAATATTTTATATATTATTATTAGTGATATTCAGTGAATTTTGTATAAATAGGTCCTTGAACAATTTTGGAATTATTAGACTGCGCATAATGGTATATACACACCATTAATGTTTTATTGAATTTCGTTATATTTATTATTATTTTATTGAGGTTATTATATATATAATATTATTTTATTATTATTGGTTTATTAATTTTGTCAATTAAATATTATTATATATAGTCATATATATATATATATATATATATATATATATATATATATATATATATATATTTTATATATATATATATATATATATATATATATATATATATATATATATATATATATATATATATATAGGGCCTACAATAGGAATGGATAATAATGAGTTTATTTGGATTTTTTATGAATATTATTGGTATATATATGAATATATAGAAATACATATATAAATATATATATATATATATATATATATATATATATATATATATATATATATATATATATATATATATATATATATATATATATATATATATATATGTAGTTATTAGTATAGAAAAAGAAAAAGAAAAGGGAAACAAAAGCAGACCTTAACAAAAGCAACCGCAGCTCTAACCCGAGCCATACAAATGGCCCCAACCCGCGCATCAGAAATCCCAGGCCGAGCCGCACCTGTACAAACGAACGGATATAAGTATAAGAGTTCGAGCAGAGGAGGACACCAAACCCTAAATCCATCAACCTCGACCATTCCCCCTTAGCCCCGCGACCACAGGCGGCCGCCACGCACAACCGTGGGTCGCCGGAGTCGACTGAACCAGGCCGGACATCGCGCGCAGAGCACAGCAATGGCAGTAGCATCGATAGCCGGCATCCTATCTTCGTCGATGGTTTTCTCAACGCATAGTTAACCGATTTTTGACCCGTCTTCGTAGGTATGAGCACAACCTATACAACTTCCAACACCTTCTATTAATTCGAATTTATACGCTATGTATTGCCCAGAAGATCGATGCGAACTTACCCGAAAAACTATCGAACATGACAGAATTTTATATCCCTGAAACTGTTTTGGAAGGCCGATTTCGGCCGTAACAGTGAGCAACTTATGAACCTAATTAAAGACAGTGAAGGACAACCTATACGGCTGTATAACCCGATTTATGGAATTTGATTTCATCGACTGTACGTCGAGAAATCAGATTTTCAATTGGGCGAAAAACCCATTTTTGAAATATTAAAAATATGAAAAACCCCTCGATACGACGTGCGTTCCGCCAATCCGGGCGACGTGGTTGCGAACTGAAAGCATCGAAAGGTTCATAACGGCTTGTTGGATGTGTGGGCTTTGACGGAATTCAAATTGGTCGCGTGTGCGCGACGAATTTGATGCGTATCCGTCAAAATTTACCGTATCGGCCTCTGTGCAAGTTTCTCAATTACTTTGTGCACGTTCGTCAGATCGAGAAAAAACTTACGCCAACAAGACAATATCGTTTTTCTGGTCCTGTATGCCAAGTTTGGTCCAATTCTGAGACAGTTGATCGGATCGCCGTTTTGCGGGCCCCACGGTCCGACTCAACGGGTGATTTTGTGCACGGGCCGCCGAAATCCAACTTTGGACATAGGGTTGGGTTCGTATCATCAAAACGAATCTGTAAACATGTAGTTTGATGACTTTAGAGACCATTGACTCTGGCATATTTTTCGGTACAAAGCGGGTCCAACGGCGGACACCGTTTTGACCCGAAATTACCGTTTTGCCCCTGTGTCCAGAATTAGATTTAAGGACAGGCAATTCTAGCTATTTTGACTATTTTGAGAACATTGATAATGTTTATTTCAGCATCCGGAGACTTTTGTATGGGTTTTGACTATTGTGGTACATTGAGTGGTTCAGATTGTCAGTTTTACCAGCAGAGGACCACAGGCGAGTACAGTTTATTGTTTGTTTTCAGTATTGATCTTTACTATGCATCATTGTTTATTCGATAGATATGTGATTTCAGTTTTATGTTAATTTTGTTTCTTGTTGTGTCGGGAGGGTGAAGTACCAACGATGTGTGATCTGACCTTAGACACTGTAGACAGTAATTTATTATTGCAAAGTAGACAGTATAAACAGTGATTTATTATTACAAAGTAGACAGTGTAAACAATGATTTATTATTGCAAAGTAGACCGTGTAGACCGTGTTTCTTTATTGCATTATTCAATGTAGACAGTGTAACTTTAGACAGTGTAGACAGTGTAACTTTAGATAATGTAGACAGTGTCGTGTAATTGTCCCGAGACCGATCACATATCAAAGGTATTTCAGTCTGTCAGTCGGTAAGTATTTTCTTTTTTTCATGTACTATTTTCGGTATTTAGTTTATTCTATTTTCTTTCATTTGTTTTTATGAATTATATGTCTAAAGGCTAACCTCTGTCGTATAGTCATTTTCATATATTGAAACTGCACTCAGTAAATTGTACTCGTTCCATTCCTGACTGGAAACCAATATTTTTCAGGTTAGCCGTAGATTCACTTAGCATTGAAAGATACGGGTGTACTTGTGACAAAAAGCCTAGAGACTAGCTAGATAGATGAGTTGTAGTTATTCCAATATTTGTACAAGTTTATATTTTTCTGCAAATATAAAACTTGTGATCATTGTAAATTAAATTAATCATGTGAATGAGCATTGTCTGTTATTTTGATTATTGTGGCTATACAGTGTTCTACCGCCGACACTGTGGCTAGGCTAGCTCGGACACGTCTCGTATCCGTTTTAAAAAAATGGTTGCGGGTCGTGACAAGTTTTTGTGGTGACCCATGCAGGTCTATTTTTGCAAGTCATGCGAACTCGTGATAGTACTTAAGTTTAGGCGTACTATTACGAGCCTGCGACTTAGAAATGCTCATTCATAAGTTAAGGTTAATTTAATGACTAGGACTAGGAATCCCTTACACAAATTTACCGATGGGTAGTCTAGGCCATGCAATTTAGATGAGGAGTTATTAATTTTCTAGTTTGTCAGATCCCCATAGGTATACTATTACCTCTTGATAGGACGATATGATCCAATGTGGATAGATTATTCACTTAGTGAGACAGGGCTTCATAGAATTAATGATCTAACATTGATAAATTGTTCAATTTCTTCTCTTTGCCTCTTAGATATCATCCTCATATCCTAGTCCGAATTGTCTATTTAATTCCTAGTTGCCCTAAGAATCATTATTTTATAAAATTTCTGATTTTGTTATCCATATACGGACCTCGAGTTGGTTTCGATTCAAGGTTTTTCTCAATGGTTTGAATACACATGAAATAGATACTAGAATGTTGTAATCCTTTTGTCTTCAGTTAATTCCTCCCTGTTGAACTTTTATTTTAAGGGTAGGTTGCGACTGATATGACAAATACTTACGCTTTATTTCATAGTCATCTTGTGTGAATCTCTAGAAGCTCATGAACTTTTACAGATGTAGTTAAAAGAATGATTAGTTAACTCATAATGGCAGGACAGCAGCACACTGTCGCCATTTATTTGAGTTATGGAGACTATGGAGTCACTGCAGCCAGTAGCGCACTGGCAAGGCACGACCCCTAGAGTTAAAATTAGTTAAAAAATATAGGTTATAGGATATTGCTAAAACTATGGCTAGTGGTCCTCATTGACCGTAGTCACCCTTATGTCAACATAAGGTAGAGTATCGGATAGCATATCACATCTGAATCACGAAACCAAGGGTTTACCACAGCCAGAGTATACGGGCGAGGCATAATCCTCGGTGAAATGATTTCAAATGTGATTACGAGTTTAGGATACTATGGAGGATAGGACAATGCCATGTATGTTCCATAAGATCCAAAGCCAATATTAGTAGAAGTTTGTAAGTTGGGTAGCATGTCTCCCGACCTAGCATTCCATAATCCTTGTGATTTATTGACAAAGAAATTAATTGATACTAATAGGTTTACCTAGAATATAGAATTTAGAGGTCCATAACCCATTAGTTGACCAAGGTCTTATGAGTAAGAAGATAGTAGAATGACCGTATAAGCAAGAACTCCAGTTAAGGTTTTGATTCTCACAAAACTTGAACTACTTGTGACTCCTTTCAAAAATCTCGCATACTTGTATTTTGACTATCTTAACCAATACTGCTATTACAACCTAGTTTTGCAAGCTCACTCTGTTCTCGAGCTTGATTCAAGACATATGTTTATTGGGGACGCCTGGTAACATATTGTCTAATCAGGATCGATGTATTACGGTCTGATCAACCATAGTGCACTCAGTTCGCTCTCCCTCTGATTAACCTACGTGGATTGAGATATAGATGTCTCTAGGATCTCATTCGCGACTGCATTTAGGGGTGAGCATTATTAGGTTTCAAACCGAAAATCGAACCGAACCAACCGAACAAGCAATTTGATTCGGTTTAAATTCAATTCGGGTCGGTTTCGGTTCAGGAAACCCATTAATTCGGGTTTCGGTTTTGGGTAAGGTTTTTGGGTTCGGGTTCGGTTTAAAACCGAAACCGAATAAGGATATATGAAATTACATATATACCCTCAACCCTAGTGTATGGTATATAATCTCATTTTCTCTCTCTCTCCTCTCATATTTTATTTCTTCGGTCCTCCTCAAGAGACTGAGAGAGGCGAGCAGCCGAGCAGCCGTTCACTCTCTTTCCTCGCTTCGTTTAAAAAAAACCCTAGGAAGAGAGCAGCCGGTCCCCTTCCCGACTGGCTTCGCCTCTCACCTTCTCCCCATCTCCGACTCTCCGCCTCACTCCATCTAGAAAAACCCTAGATCTCAAGATTCTCAACCCTAGATCTGAACAGTGGCTCAAGAGTTGGGGGTTTCCTGCCAGATCTGAACTGTAGCCATCTCTTCCAACTATTTTTGTAAGTAATTTTAATTTTTTTTTCCTTCTAATTTCTGTATTGTAGCCTTTTAATTTTTTCCCGTAGATCTTAACCCTAGATCTGAACTGTAGCTATCTCTTCCAACTATTTTTTCTTTTCTTTTAATTTCTGTAAGTATTTTTTTCTTTTAACCCTAGATCTGAACTGTAGCTATCTCTCTGGATTTTTGGATTTCTGGATCTGGATCTGAAACTTAGGGTTCGAAGGCTATGTATATGCGCTTTATGTGACTGCCCTTTCTTTCCCACTTCTTTCACTTATATGTTCAGAGAAGATGAAATTAATAAGAATTAATATACTAAGTTCGATATAGATCAATCATAGTGCTGGTTGGTTCCTTTGGTTCCTTTCTAACTAATGTCACATGCATGCCTTTTTTCCTTTCCTTTACACTTACTTTGGCACGAAGATTAAACTGCAATTAGCATAGTATCACATGTTATTAGCAATCATGTACATGCAGAGGTGAATGTAACTAAGTTATGTATTAGAGCATCTCCAACCCATTGTGAGTTTGAAAAAAAATTGTTGCCACATAGGAATCACCACATAGGAATGTAACTAAGTTATTTATATCTGTCATATTTTTTGCAAGTTGCAAATTCCATATTTCATATTTTGTAACTGTGATTCTGTGAATTCTGCAGGTCTTAAGGGCTTGGATTCTTGGTTTAAATCTGGGCTTTGCCTTTGAGCCTATTCGCTTGGATTTATCTTGGCTTGAATCGTTGTAAGAATCATCTCTCTCTCTCTGTGATCTGGAATGAATATAGTGCAGGGCAAATTATTGCTTATAGTGCTTTGCAGGGCAAATTCCATATTTCAGTTTGTACTTTGCAGGGCAAATTATTGCTTATAGTGCTTTGCACAAACGTCGCAGCGTGCAATAGCCAGCTTGCTTATAGGCTAAAAAAGCCTTAAAATCTGAACATTCTTGTTGATTGAATGATTTTTGCATGCTAATAGAACATGATTCTTGAGCATAGTGATTGGATTAGTTTTTCTTACTTGTTTACAAGAACATGATTGAGGGTGAGGGCCTCAAAGTCTTCTATTAGAGTTTCCTTTTGTGTGGCTTGGTGAATATCAATGAATATCTTCAATGCTCTGGATTCTTTGTAACTATTGTTGTAATTAATATCAATGAATATCTCTGATAGAAGACTTTGAAGAGAGGGCAATGATGAGATGGCAATAGTGAGTAATGGACAGATACTACATTGCATCTATTGATGCACAACTTGCCAATCTGAGCCTTCAAAAACTTCCAAAAATACTCTCTTGTTCTATCATGCAGGATTTGGGTCATCTCCTGGTGTAGACAAGATAAGTTCTTGGTTGTTATTATGGCTTCAAGTTCTAAAGAGGTATAATGCCATATTTTCTCTAAATCTTCATTAGAGACTTGATCTCTCCAATACTTGTTGCTCATAATTTTAATTATCT
This sequence comes from Iris pallida, assembly GCA_029216955.1. Taxonomy (NCBI): domain Eukaryota; kingdom Viridiplantae; phylum Streptophyta; class Magnoliopsida; order Asparagales; family Iridaceae; genus Iris; species Iris pallida. The sequence continues at coordinate 2,625,499 of JANAVB010038620.1, read as the reverse complement.
GTGACTTCATCTTACATTTCTTTCTATTATTTCTGTGGCTTGGTGACAGGAAACTGAGGAAGTCTTCTATTAGAGTTTCCTTTTCTGTGGCTTGGTGACAGGAAACTCAAAGTCTTCTATTAGAGTTTCCTTTTGTGTGGCTTGGTGAATATCAATGAATATCTTCAATGCTCTAGATTCTTGTAACTATTGTTGTAATTAATATCAATGAATATCTCTGATAGAAGACTTTGAGTTTTCTACATTATTTGTGATGTTGGTCAAGTGAAGAAAGTTACCTGCACTGCTCTGGATTCTTGTAACTATTGTTGTAATTATTTATTGCTCTTTGTCATATGTTCTGCATATTAATCAAGCTATTGGGCCTGTATGATTTATTTTATCAAGCCATTGGGCCATATGTATTGTTCTCTGCATATTTAGGAGCTCTTTGACTCCTAAGATTAATCAAGCTACTGGCCATATGGCCCATGTGTATTGTTCTCTGCATATTAATTCTGCATATTGGGCTATCTGTGTATGGTTTATTTTATCTGTGAATTTTTATCTGTTATTTTTTGCATATTAATCAAGCAAATAGCCATCTGTGTCTGTGTGTGGTTTTTTTTTTTAAGTATAAGCACAATTATTCATTCCAGGCCCATTGGCAAATAGGGCCCAAATGGTCGGCCCACTTAAAAAGGGCCCAACCGAATAAACCGAATAAACCGATTAAACCGATATTATTAAATCGGTTCGGTTTAAATCGGTTGCTCTTATAATCGGTTCGGTTTCGGTTCAGCATAAATTTAAAATCGGTTTAGTCGGTTTGGGAAAATTCGGTTCGGTTTAAACCGATTTAACCGAATGCTCTGCCCTAACTGCATTGACAATTCCTCTTGAATTATACATTCGCCTTTGAATTACGAATTTGTATTCAGTGACATCTTTATTGAACCATTTATTCGTTTTTTTGTCTTTCACTGATTTGGAAAGACGAAAGCTGGTAATTGGTAGAGAGGTAAAGAGTATCCCCCATGGCTATGATAGTTGTATACACAAGTGTAGCTACCATCGACCAGCCATGTGATTAAGTTACTCGTTCTCCTTTCGTCCCTTAAACTACAATTGGGACTTTCAAGCCATCTAAATTTGAGAATGATTAGGGTTCTACCCTTAGTCAAAATGCCAACCTAGGAGACCATCTCTTCGCAAGAAACCAAATGTTGTGAGTCTCTAATTATTTGCTTGAAGCTTGCTTTAACTAGCAACTCTTAAGCCTTAACCCAACCCTTCCTTGACCAAAGCCTACAGTCAGACATGAGATGAATAGACAAGGGTAAGGACAATCATTTACCATAACTATGGTAGACACTCATTCCGAGATTGGTTTCCAACAAGTATTGCCCTAGTTATGTAAATTTTAATATTAAGACCTAACTAGTATTGGAACACCACAGTCACTAGCTTACCAATACCATAGCTTACATATCCTGTCATATTATGATCTACCAGTTGTCAACAGCAATACACGATCACTACAACTCTTATGACGATAGTCTGGCAGGTTGACACAAATAGAAATTTATGACTCAGTTGTTAGAGATCCCTTCATGGGATGTGCCTTAGAGTTGGTTACCCCGTCGACAACTCTTGTATACTGTGGGCGAGTAGACCATTCTATTTTATCGACCATGTGTCATTGTACACACTCGTTTTTCATTTATCAAGGACGATCCTTGACTCGACTTATAACTACCGTACCCCGTTACGCCGTGCCTGATTCCTTGTTAACAAGAGTCGAGATACAATATTCGGACCTTAGAATTCTTCTAACCTCATTATTCCTAAAATCATGTCCTAGCTTCTAAGATGAGTAGACGGTAAGCCTTCTAAAAATTTGGAATACACGAGGATTACCGATTGATTAGAATAATTTCCATTAGGATGATAATTATTGTTCCATGGACTCCCACTTTCCATTTAGATCATTTTGTGTCCCAGGTCGTGTTATTAATAATCGGAGTACGAGACCAGCTGTTACCGTCCAACAAAGTTCATATGCAAGATCTAGACGAGTCCTCCTTCATCTAGGTATATCATGTCCCACTCAAACACGTCCTCTTGTACTCTATTTTTATGGTACGACTTTCAGGACGAAAGGACTAGCTATAACCCTTACCATAATACTAGTATACTTCTCGACTTTCACTAAAGTCCCAACTTCGACTCGAATCTTTCAACCCAACATATGGTTGTGATCGACTCGAAGCCCACTACACGCGTCACTAGTGTGCCACTCAATTGTGCCTTCTCGTGCTGCTTAAACACAAAAGTCACGGAAGACACATTTTTGGGCTGTAGGGACCTAGCTAACCAACCTGCCCATCTAGCTCAACCGCTTGGGTGAAAACCTATTCTAGATTACCCTAACCTAGTAAGAAATAGTTTTACCATTATCTTGTCCAGTCCATATAGATTGAAATTAAGGGTTCATCCAACCAACGAATGGTGTCCAATCAGGAAACCCATTAAGACCCAGTAAAACCCATCCATACTAACCACCATTTTTGGAATATATAAAATTGAACTATTTGAGATAGGTCCCTATACCGAGTATGTAGCCTCCATCTCTTAGAATGTGATGTCATTCGTAACCCTTATTTCATCTACCTAGAAGTCGCGGTACGATCTTGTATTGCATTTATATTCCTTGTTTGTGTGTTTAAATAACCACGGAAAAGAACACGAACTTGACTTCTCAATTTCCGTTCTATTATGGAACCTTGTTTAGATTAAATCTCGAAAACGGAACTCCTGTATTGCACGGATTGCAAGCCCTCTAGGAAACGAGGGGTTCTTCGAGTTAGCAAGTGACTGGACTAGAGTAGCCTAATCTAGCAAATAAGTCAATGGTTCATGAATTTTCTTTCTAGCTGTATCATTGGATATCGCTACTGCTCTTGAAACTTCATTTTTACTCTCGATTGTTCTTCCTTATCTTCATGTCCTTCCTATTTCGGAGCGACGAAGGTCATACTTATTAGAATTTATCAATATTTTTTGGCTACTTGTATAAATTTGTTGCTTGTAAAATTTTGGGTTGCTTGATAGATAGGAGAGGATTATAGATACCATAAGCAGTAGATATCTATTGTAAAAATTCTAGCAAGTAGTTGGATGATTTTAAAGTTTTAGTGACATGAGATTTGAGGGAGTAGTGTGACCAAAGGTGGGTAGAAGTCCTCGGAGTTACAAAATGGCTAGGAGGAGGATATAAACTATTTTTGAGGAATTAAAAATTCGAGGAGATTAAGGTAATGGTAGATTTCCTTTTGAAATTTAAGGAATAGTTATGAATTAGAATTTCCAGGACGAAATTATTTTTAAGGTGGGTAGATTTGTAACCCCTCTTCCCGAAATATTTATAACATATTTTTATTTATTTATTTGAATTAAATTGTAATTTTAATATTTTATAAATAATTATTTAGTTAATTATTACGGTAGATGATTTTAGCCATGATAGAATTTTGGAGTACACGGTGACTAGAAATCGTGGCACGGATAGTGAATGGCATGCTTTGACTAGTGTATTAGCCCTGTTAGGGAAGGCCGAGCCGTAGTGATGTCCTAACTAGGAAAACCAGGCCAAGATGCGACTTAACCCCTTACCGAAGACTTATTTATTATTTATATTATTGAGTTTTAGGAAACCCGGTTGTACCGAATTAGTCCAGATAGGACCCAAGACAAGCCCAAGCCCATGTAGTCATGCAGGACGTCCGATGACATGCGTGTTGATGTATTTCGGTTAGTGGATGGTTTTCCGTTTTAATGATTTAATGAATATTTCTAAGTATTCATAATTAAATATTTTATATATTATTATTAGTGATATTCAGTGCCTTTTGTACAAATAGGTCCTTGAACAATTTTAGGATTATTAGACTGCGCATAATGGTATATACACACCATTAATATTTTATTGAATTTTATTATATTTATTATTATTTTATTAAGGTTATTATATATATAATATTATTTTATTATTATTGGTTATATTAATTTGGTCAATTAAATATTATTATATATAGTCATATATATATATATATATTTTTTTTAGTCATATATATATATATATATATATATATATATATATATATATATATATATTTTATATATATATATATATATATATATATATATATATATATATATATATATATATATATATATATATATATATATAGGGCCTACACTAGGAATGGATAATAATGAGTTTATTTGGAAATACATATATATATATATATATATATATATATATATATATATATATATATATATATATATATATATATATATATATATATATATATATATATATATATATATATATATAGGGCCTACACTAGGAATGGATAATAATGAGTTTATTTGGATTTTTTTATGGATATTATTGGTATATATGAATATATAGAAATACATATATAAATATATACATATATATGTGTAGTTTTTAGTATAGAAAAAGAAAAAGAAAAGGGAAACAAAAGCAGACCTTAACAAAAGCAACCGCAGCAGCTCTAACCCGAGCCATACAAATGGCCCCAACCCGCGCATTAGAAATCCCAGGCCGAGCCGCACCTGTACAAACGAATGAATATAAGTATAAGTGTTCGAGCAGAGGAGGACCCAAAACCTAAATCCATCAACCTTGACCCTTCCCCCTTAGCCCCGCGACCACAGGCGGCCGCCACGCGCAATCGTGGGTCGTCAGAGTCGACTGAACCACGCCAGACACCGCGCGTAGAGCACAGCATTGGCAGTAGCATCGACAGCCGGCATCCTATCTTCGTCGATGGTTTTCTCACCGCATAGTTAACCGATTTTCGACCCGTCTCCGTAGGTATGAGCAAAACCTATACAACTTCCAACACCTTCTATTAATTCGAATTTATACGCTACGTATTGCCCAGAAGATCGATGCGAACTTACCCGAAAAACTATCGAACATGACAGAATTTCATATCCCTGAAACTGTTTTGGAAGGCCGATTTCGGCCGTAACAGTGAGAAACTTATGAACCTAATTAAAGACAGTGAAGGACAACCTATACGGCTGCATAACCCAATTTATGAATTTTGATTTCATCGACTGTACGTTGAGAAATCAGATTTCTAATTGGGCGAAAACTCATTTTCGAAATATTAAAAATATGAAAAAATCCCTCGATACGACGTGCGTTCCGCCAATCCGAGCGACGTGGTCACGAATCAAAAGCATCGAAAGGTGCGTAACAGCTTCGTAGACGTGTGGGCTTTGACGAAATTCAAATTGGTCGCGTGTGCGCGACGAATTTGATGCGTATCCGTCGAAATTCACCATATCGGCCTCTGTGCAAGTTTCTCAATTACTTTGTGCACATTCGTCAGATCGAGACAAAACTTGCGCCAACAGGAACGTATCATTTTTCTGGTCCTGCATGCCAAGTTTGGTCCAATTCTGAGACAGTTGATCGGATCGTCGTTTTGCGGGCCCTACGGTCCGACTCAACGGGTGATTTTGTGCACGGGCCGTCGGAATCCAACTTTGGACATACGATTGGGTTCGTATCATCAAAACGAATCTGTAGACATGTAGTTTGATGACTTTAGAGATCATTGACTCTGGCATATTTTTCGGTACAAAGCGGGTCCAACGGCGGATATCGTTTTGACCATGTGTCCAGAATTGGACTTAAGGATAGACAATTCTAGCTATTTTGACTATTCTGAGAACATTGATAATGTTTATTTCAGCATCCGGAGACTGTTGTACAGGTTTTGACACTTGTGGCACATTGAGTAGTTCAGATTGTCGGTTTCACCAGCAGAGGACCACAGGCAGTACAGTTTATTGTTTGTTTTCAGTATTGATCTTTACTATACATCAGTGTTTAGTCGATAGATATGTGATTTCAGTTTTAGGTTGATTTTGTTCCTTGTTGTGTCGGGAGGGTGAAGTACCAACGATGTGTGATCTGACCTTAGACAGTATAGACAGTGATTTATTATTGCAAAGTAGACAGTATAGACAGTGATTTACTATTGCAAAGTAGACAGTGTAAACAGTAATTTATTATTGCAAAGTAGACAGTGTAAACAGTAATTTATTATTGCAAAGTAGACCGTGTAGACCGTGTTTCTTTATTGTATTATTCGATGTAGACAGTATAACTTTATACAATGTAGACAGTGTAACTTTAGACAGTGTAGACAGTGTAACTTTAGACAGTGTAGACAGTATCATGTAATTGTCCCGAGACCGATCATATATCAAAGATATTTCAGTCTGTCAGTCGGTGAGTATTTTCTGTTTTTATGTACTATTTTTGGTATTTAGTTTATTCTGTTTTCTTTCATTTGTTTTTATGAATTATATGTCTAAAGGCTAAACTCTGTCGTATAGTCATTTTCATATATTGAAACTGTACTCAGTGAATTGAACTCGTTCCATTCCTGACTGAAAACCAATATTTTTCAGGTTAGCCGTGGATTCACTTAGCATTGGGAGATACGGGTGTACTTGCAGACGAAAAGCCTAGAGACTAGCTAGATAGATGAGTTGTAGTTATTCCAATATTTGTACAAGTTTATATTTTTTTGCAAATATAAAACTTGTGATCATTATAAATTAAATTAATCATGTGAATGAGTATTGTCTATTATTTTGATCATTATGGCTATACAGCGTTCTATCGCCGACACTGCGGTGTAGGCTGGCTTGGACACGTCTCGTATCCGTTTAAAAAAAACGGGTACGGGTCGTGACAAGTTTTTGTGGTGGCCCATGCAGGCCTGTTTTCGCAAGTCATGCGAACTCGTGATAGTACTTAAGTTTAGGCGTACTATTGCGAGCCTGCGACTAGGAAATGCTCATTCACAAGTTAAGGTTAATTTAATGACTAGGACTAGGAGTCCCTTATACAAATTTATCGATGGATAGTCTAGGCCATGCAATTTAGATGAGGCGTTATTAATTTTCTAGTTTGTCAGATCCCCATAGGTATACTATTACCTCTTGATAGGACAATATGATCCAATGTGGATAGATTATTCACTTAGTGAGACAGGGCTTCATAGAATTAATGATCTAACCTTGATAAATTGTTCAATTCCTTCTCTTTGCCTCTTAGATATCATCCTCATATCCTAGTCCGAATTGTCTATTTAATTCCTAGTTGCCCTAAGAATCATTATTTTATAAAATTTCTGATTTTGTTATCCATATACGGACCTCGAGTTGGTTTCGATTCAAGGTTTTTCTCAGTGGTTTGAATACACATGAAATAGATACTAGAATGTTGTAATCCTTTTGTCTTAAGTTAATTCCTCCCTGTTGAACTTTTATTTTAAGGGTTGCGACTGATATGACAAATACTTATACTTTATTTCATAGTCATCTTGTGTGAATCCTTAGAAGCTCATGAACTTTTACAGATGTAGTTAAAGGAATGATTAGTTAACTCATAATGGCAGGACAACAGCGCACTGTCGCCATTTATTTGAGTTATGGAGACTATGGAGTCACTGCAGCCAGCAGCGTACTGGCAAGGCACGACCTCTAGAGTTGAAATTAGTTAAGAAAATATAGGTTATAGGATATTTCTAAAACTATGGCTAGTGGTCCTCTTTGACCGTAGTCACCCTTTTGTCAATATAAGGTAGAGTATCGGATAGCATATCACATCTGAATCACGAAACAAAGGGTTTACCACAGCCAGAGTATACGGGCGAGGCATAATCCTCGGTAAAATGATTTCAGATGTGACTACGAGTTTAGGATACTATGGAGGATAGGACAATGCCATGTATGTTCCATAAGATCCAAAGCCAATATTAGTGAAAGTTTGTAAGTTGGGTAGCATGTCTTCCGACCTAGCATTCCGTTATCCTTGTGATCTATTGACAAGGAAATTAATCGACACTAATAGGTTTACCTAGAATATAGAATTTAGAGGTCCATAACCCATTAGTTGACCAAGGTCTTATGAGTAAGAAGATAGTAGAATGACCGTATAAGCAAGAACTCCAGGTAAGGTTTTGATTCTCACAAAACTTGAACTACTTGTGACTCCTTTCAAAAATCTCGCATACTTGTATTTTGACTATCTTAACCAATACTGCTATTACAGCCTAGTTTTGCAAGCTCACTCTGTTCTCGAGCTTGATTCAAGACATATGTTTATTGGGGATGCCTGGTAACATATTGTCTAATCAGGATCGATGTATTACGGTCTGATCAACCATAGTGCACTCGGTTCGCTCTCCTTCTGATTAACCTATGTGGATTGAGATGTAGATGTCTCTAGGATCTCATCCGCGACTATATTGACAATTTCTCTTGAATTATACATTCTCCTTTGAATCACAAATTTGTATTCAGTGACATCTTTATTGAACTCTTTATTTATTTTTTTGTCTTTCACTGATTTGGAAAGACGAAAGCTCGTAATTGGTAGAGAGGTACAGAGTATCCCCCATGGCAATGATAGTTGTATACACAAGTGTAGCTACCATTGGCCAGCCATGTGATTAAGTTACTCGTTCTCCTCTCGTCCCTTAAACTGCTATTGGGACTTTCAAGCCATCTGAATTTGAGAATGATTAGGGTTCTACCCTTAGTCAATGTCACGACCCGATCCCAAATTGTTGGGTCGAATCGGATCATACCCAGCCTGTACCGTTGTTGAGACGGCGGCAGTAAGCTGTATTCAGTAGTGAAACATATGCAGATAAAATTCTAACGAATATAAAATTTTTTATTCAATTTAAATTTTTTGAAATACAACAACTATTAATTACAACAACTACACTTGATACATTGGTTACTAAAATAAATTACTATCCAGCTCTACTGTTCTTGGGTTCCAGGTTCTATGGGAACAGGCATCAGATCTTCAACGACTCAATCACCTAAAAATATTGGTCTCCAGTCAGGAGGAAGCAAAGTACAATTCATAATAATTCAACAATTGAAATAATAATAGAGTTATGCACTTTTAAACAATTTGAAATAAACAGTTTTCCAGCAGTTAAAATATTGTGATGTGAATAGGCAATGAATATGACCGGCTTGGGTTGTACAGTTGTATCCTATTGATACGATATGGCTTATCCCCGTGTGTATGAGGGGTAAGCTAACACATGCAGTATACTATTTTGGCTGTGGTCATACTCATTACACTACTCCCCCAGTACCCAACAGTCAATCAGTCAATGCTCTCAGAGAGAGTTCCGTGTTGCATCGTGGTTTAAACTTGCAATAAAACGATTACTAAATAATTATAAACTACCACAAAATGTACTTGCTTTTGTTATAACTGGATTCGATTGTTGATTCCGGGATGATGCTAGTATAATCCTCGAAACCCTACAATTGAGAATTTCCTGACTTAGCACCAATATTCAATCTATATCTAGGTGTGCTAGTTACAATCTCTAGAATTTGTCCTAATCAAATTTTAGGTTATTTACAAATCTATTTTAGAACGCTTATTGAGGTGAGTCCTACAATTGAGAATTTCCTGACTTAGCACCAATATTCAATCTATATTCTAGAATTTGTCCTAATCAAATTTTAGGTTATTTACAAAGCTAGAAAAAGTCAATTTAACTTTGTATTTGGAAAAACTCGTAGTTATTGATTTACTTGGTAAAACTTTGTATTTTGTATATATATAAAATTAATATTTTTCTTTAAATGAGAAAACGTGAATTTGCAATAAATTTGTAATTTCCTAATTATTTTATTGTGAGAAAATGATATTTAAATTTTATAAAATAATTATATTATCATTTTACGTGTTTACGTCAATCACAACCAGAAAAGAATAAAAATTTAACTAACTTATTACAAAACCACAGAAAATAATAAAACTGGGCTTATGCCCTTTACAGACCATTTTACATGAATTTAAATAAGAAGAAAACTTTGGTTAGTCTCTAAAAATTATCCTACAATTGAATTACAAAATAAAATAATAATTTTAATTAAATTGAATTAATTTACGAGTCTCAGATATTGGTCCAATCGTCAAAAATAGCTAATGCCTCAACGTCCGGTAAAATCGGTTTCGTTTGCATTTCGCTAAGGCCCATTGACCAGACCGATACAGTCGTCGCCCAAAAATCCAATTTATAAATATTTTCGAAAACCGATTTGAAATCCATTTATAAAGTTTTATAAAAATTTCGGCAGCATTCCCTCTATTTTCGGGATAACCCAAAACTGGGAAAATGCTCCAACAACACACAAATAATATCCCAAACCAGAGAAACTCTAATTATTCAATCCACCGATAATATTAACCCGAAAATAATATCAAACCCGAAAATATATAACCACAGCACGTTTCTGAAGGATATTCGGAAGACAGAAATTACCCGGAAACCCAAAATATCACATAAGTAAACCAAAACAAAACTACAGATTTAAACCGAGAAAATCACAGAGCTATTCCGAAGCTAACTCGGAAATTCCCGAGAAGCCGACAGAACATTTCCGAAGGAAATTCGGAAAACCCGAAATTAACTCAGAAAATCCACAGAACCAACTCTAAAACACAGAACGTTTCCGAAAGGTTTTTGGAAAACCCGAAAATGTCTCGCTTACCGAATTCCCGGGGAATTCGTGGACCAAATTTATCACAGACTATAAAGATGGAAACGGGGCAACGGAAATATACCAGAAATTGCTCGGCTAGAGCTCTCAGGTGAAATTCAGAGAAAAAGAACACACGGACAGTGTCTCGGCCTCGGGTCAACGCCTCGCCGGGGTTCTGCTGCGTGTATAGCACCCGAGCTTGGAATAAACAACAGCAGGGTGCCACGGAGTGCTGCGGGACAGACTGATCGGAAGGCTGCGGCGGCAGGGAGGCCGTACGGGGCGCCGGCGGGGTAGGGCACGAGGTCTCCGGGGCTCGGCGTCGGAGCTCGGGAGGCGGGCGGTGCTGCGGGGTTGGTTGCCGGACAGGGCGCGGCCCTGGGGACGGTGGCACCGACGTCGGGGTGTGGTTCAGGCGGGGGTTCGCCGGAAAGAAGTTTGGGGTTAGGGTTTCGAGAGTGGTGATAAGGGAAATGGATGGAGGAGAGGGGTATAAATAGGAGAAGTGAGCGGGGGTTACCGGAAACCCAACGGCCATGGCCGTTCGGGAGGTGAACGGAGGAGGCTCGGGGAGTTTCGGGAAGGGAAATGAGGGGTTGGGTGAAAGAAATGGATTATTTGTTCCTTCACAAATGTAAATGAATGATGCTGGAATGGTTAGAATGAGTATAATGAATTTATGGGCCTCAAATAATAGTTAATGGAAAATAAATCTTTCTTAATGGGTTTTATAGATTTATGGGCTATTGGGCCTTAACATATAGGTTTTGTTTTTAAGAAATTTTTTTTCTTTATAAATATTAGAGTAATTCGAAAAATAGATTTGTGCTCGAAAATGGGTTCGGGACAGGGCTAGACAACCAAAAATCCAATATTAAAAATAATAATTTTAATCTAACTAAAATAAACACAATATTAATTAATTAAAAAATTACGGATTTTGACAAAAATTTCCAGAATTAATAATTTTCTAAAAAAAACATTTTCCTAAATTAATCAACTAATAATGATTTATATTAATAATTAGCTAATTAAATTATTCAAATAATTAACTAAAAGTTACGGGTTTCACAACCTTCCCTCCTTAGAAAATTTCGTCCTCGAAATTTAAAGGGCAGGGTCGGGGTTTTAATTATGCAATCATGTCTGAAATCAGTTTGGACATCTTCCTTAACAGTCTTATGCCCAAGTAGGTTAACAATCCCAAAACTCATCTAATGCTATATATTTATCAATTTTATCCACTATTTAATTTACATTCTTCCTTCCTTAAAATAAAGTCATTATCCATAATTATGGGTTCTTGTTTCCATTCCCGAATTGCAAATCACCTTTAGAAAGTTTGTCTTTTTGAACACATCTCATAATCCTATAATATGTATTTCTTACAGCTTGCTAATATATTCTATTTAATTCTATGATTTGATACTCTAGTCTTTAATACTTCAATGTCAAGCCTTGGTGCCCAATATCATATCTAAAATCCCACACCACGTTTCAATATTCTGATTTGTCACTATCCATAAAATTTTATCATTTCTTTCTCATAGATGATTATTACTGTGATTTTGGACTATCATGTATATATCTTCATTTTCCTATTTGATCTCGAACTCTCTATGAAATCATGATTAAGCTCAAATCCTTTATTTGACTAAACTTTCTCAAAAATAAATCTTTATTACATCTTTCCAACAATTTTTTTTGACACCCTTCTATTCATACAATTTGTCATCCTCAATTATTTACATTTTAAGTCCAATATTTCTTGTTTCGATTATCCTTTATAGTTAATTCACCATGCACCTTCCTAGAGACAACCTTTAATCTTAAATGTCAAATTATTCACAAACTTTCCTCGATACTAATCACCATTGTACATTTTTATATATCCTATATATATCATGCACTATAAAAACCCAAGCTATAAAATGTTCTAGGTTTACTTCATAAGGCAAAATCAGATTCGAGGCATGATTGCTAAAGTAAACATGTTTAGAATCTTCTAGATAGAGTTTAGAATATTTTGTTGTGATCAAAATCATGAGTAAACGTCGAGGTATAATTTAAATAATCATAACGAGTTTAAAGTTTTTTTTAAAAAAAAATGAGATCAAATAAAATAGAAAGGTCATAAAATACGACACCAATTTATTTGAGAAACAAAAGATAATGTAATTTTCCGAAATGAGGGACAATTTTCAATTCAAACTGGTATGAGGTATAGGAGTTTGTGACTCAGAAAGAATCAACAAGTTGTACGATTTTAAGATAGTGAGGGTGATTAAAATAACCATGACAAGAATATAATTTGATAGAATATTTCTGGAAGTGGGAGCAAATGCTAGAATACAAATCCTCAGAATGATTGGAGATAATCATGATATGAATATAGTCTTATTAATATTCGAAAACCACTATTTTCAAGTCACTTTGTTTCAAATTTATACCTCGCCAGTGTGCACCTGACTGCAATAAATTTTTGACTCCATAACTTGAATAATTTAGTTTACCGAGTAATCTTCCAACTTTATTCATTTCATGGCTAAGCAAACATAGAACAAAGTCTCAATAATATTTGGAAACCTAACGATTACCTGTCATTATTTCAAATTAGAGTTTATGCCTCGCAAGTGCACAACTAGCTGCAGTAAACTTGCAGTTTTCCATAATTCAGATAAATGACTATCACGTAAATGTGTGGAGTCATGTTAGGTTGCTAAATATTTCCTCAGCTTTGTCCATGTGAATTTCAGAGGAATTTCAAAAATTCAAATGAGTTTAAAGTTCTAAACAGGATAGAAAATGTAGATGACTGTTCTTCTGAGATTAAGGGATTTATCAAAATATGTGTTTGAGATTCAAGAGACTGGGGCTAAAATCAAGAGGAGTATCCGTTCTCCGATTTTCTTTTCCAAAGATGAAACGATCAACCTTGATTTGAATAATTGAGTCAAACAGATAAGATAGAAGTATCACAGATTCGGATTAAGTAAGAAAAACTAATAAAAATATTCCTGACAAATCACTCAGGGAATACAGAAAATTATTTTGAGAAGAATAATTCCATAACTAAGGAAAGTTGGAAATTTGAGAGAAGGTAAGTTTCATTGATTCAAGGAAATCAAATTGAAATTGTCTAGTAACGCCAAGAAATTAAATAGCTTTGGGACAGCTAAAAATCTCCTTGACTAAAGGAAATTTAACAATAGAATGGATTCAAAAATGTGATCAATTTTCTGACCGTTCCTGCTTCATGATCATAGAAGCTTTCTAGGCCTTTGAGTTGATCAAGAAATTGCATAGAGAGTGTAGGGTTTTAAGATGAGTGGAGGAAGTCAACAGATGAAAATATTCTCGATCTTTGAAATAACTCAGGAGATAACAATTAATATTGAAATTGAAAATAACCCCTTTTAGAGAATCATGAACAAAACTAATTCTTCTGGTAATAATTGACCTTGAGGTTTAAATGATCCAGAAGAATTTTGATTCAGGATTGATTCCGAGAAAGTTAGTCAATTGGAAAGGAGATCAAGACAAAAGGTTGGATAATGGTTGTAGATATATATTGGGTAGAAAAGAGTTTAATAGGGTTGCTAAGAGAATATTGAAACTCTTCATAATGAACGAATCAAAATTCCAAATAAAGGTAGAGAAGTAAGATCTGATCAACCAACGAAGAAGTTAAAATTAGGTTTGATAAAGAAGAAGAAGATTGAAAAATTCAACCTTATTCCAAAAAGAATATGAATCCTAAGGTAGACTAGAACCTGAAAATTAGGGTAGGAAAATAATCTCGAAAGTCATGGGACACTCAAAGGTACAATCAGCCTAATCTAGATAAGGTTTAGGTACAAACACAAACAAGGTATCCTACGAATCTATAAGCAGGCAAAAATAGATATTTAAGTAAATAATTTTTCGGTCCTATAATGTAACATGGTGTATATCATCTAAGTGTTCTAGTTGTTTCTAAAGTCTGTTTTCCTAAAGTCTCATCTATCCCTAGGTCAAGTTATAGAACTGCGCGATGGTCTAGACTAAGTTTACTAGACCAATTTACAGATCTGACCTGCATGGGCCACCACTAAAAATATGTCACGACCCGGTCCCAAATTGTTGGGTCGAATCGGATCATGCCCAGCCTGCACCGTTGTTGAGACGGCGGCAGTAAGCTGTATTCAGTAGTGAAACATATGCAGATAAAATTCTAACGAATATAAAATCTTTTATTCAATTTAAAATTTCTGAAATACAACAACTACACTTGATACATTGGTTACTAAAATAAATTACTATCCAGCTCTGCTGTTCTTGGGTTCCAGGTTCTGCGGGAACAGGCATCAGATCTTCAACGACTCAATCACCTAAAAATATTGGTTTCCAGTCAGGAGGGAGCAAAGTACAATTCATGATAATTCAACAATTGAAATAATAATAGAGTTATGCACTTTTAAACAATTTGAAATAAACAGTTTTCCAGCAGTTAAAATATTGTGATGTGAATAGGCAATGAATATGATCGGCTTGGGTTGTACAGTTGTATCCTATTGATACGATATGGCTTATCTCCGTGTGTATGAGGGGTAAGCTAACACAGTCAGTATACTATTTTGGCTGTGGTCATACTCATTACACTACTCCCCCAGTACCCAACAGTCAATCAGTCAATGCTCTCAGAGAGAGTTCCGTGTTGCATCGGGGTTTAAACTTGCAATAAAATAATTACTAAATAATTATAAACTACCACAAAATGTACTTGCTTTTTTTATAACTGGATTCGATTGTTGATTCCGGGATGATGCTAGTACAATCCTCGAAACCCTACAATTGAGAATTTCCTGACTTAGCACCAATATTCAATCTATATCTAGGTGTGCTAGTTACAATCTCTAGAATTTGTCCTAATCAAATTTTAGGTTATTTACAAATCTATTTTAGAACGCTTATCGAGGTGAGTTTCTAACTTACGAAGAAAAAGTCAATTTAACTTTATATTTGGAAAAACTCATAGTTATTGATTTACTTGGTAAAACTTTGTATTTTATATTATATATAAAATTAATATTTTTCTTTAAATGAGAAAACGTAAATTTGCAATAAATTTGTAATTTCCTAATTATTTTATTGTGAGAAAATGATATTTAAATTTTATAAAATAATTATATTATCATTTTACATGTTTACGTCAATCACAACCAGAAAAGAATAAAAATTTAACTAACTTATTACAAAACCATAGAAAATAATAAAACTGGGCTTATACCCTTTACAGACCATTTTACATGAATTTAAACAAGAAGAAAACTTTGGTTAGTCTCTAAAAATTATCCTACAATTGAATTACAAAATAAAATAATAATTTAAATTAAATTGAATTAATTTACGAGTCTCAGATATTGGTCCAATCGTCAAAATAGTTAATGCCTCAACGTTCGGTAAAACCGGTTTTGTTTGCATTTCGCTAAGGCCCATTGACCGATACGGTCGTCGCCCAAAAATCTAATTTATAAATATTTTCGAAAACCGATTTGAAATCCATTTATAAAGTTTTATAAAAATTTCGGCAGCATTTCCTCTATTTTCGGGATAACCCAAAACTGGGAAAATGCTCCAACAACACACAAATAATATCCCAAACCAGGAAAACTCTAATTATTCAATCCACTGATAATATTAACCCGAAAATAATATCAAACCCGAAAATATATAACCACAGCACGTTTCCGAAGGACATTCGGAAGACCGAAATTACCCGAAAACCCAAAATATCACAGAAGTAAACCAAAACAAAACTACAGATGTAAACCGAAAAAATCACAGAGCTATTCCGAAGCTAACTCGGAAATCCCCGAGAAGCCGACAGAACATTTCCGAAGGAAATTCGAAAAAACCCGAAATTAACTCGGAAAATCCACAGAACCAACTCTAAAACACAGAACGTTTCTGAAAGGTTTTCGGAAAACCCGAAAATATCTCGCTTACCGAATTCCCGGGGAATTCGTGGACCAAATTCATCACAGACTATAAAGATGGAAACGGGGGCAACGAAAATATACCAGAAATTGCTCGGCTAGAGCTCTCAGGTGAAATTCAGAGAAAAAGAACACACGGACAGTGTCTCGACCTCGGGTCAACGCCTCGCCGGGGTTCGGCTGCGTGTACAGCACCCGAGCTTGGAACAAACAACAGCAGGGTGCCGCGGAGTGCTGTGGGACAGACTGATCGGAAGGCTGCGACGGCAGGGAGGCCACACGGGGAGCCGACGGGGTCGGGCGCGGTGTCTCCGGGGCTCGGCGTCGGAGCTCGGGAGGCGGGCGGTGCAGCGGGGTTGGTCGCCGGACAGGGCGCGGCCCTGGGGACGGTGGCGCCGGCGTCGGGG
This sequence comes from Iris pallida, assembly GCA_029216955.1. Taxonomy (NCBI): domain Eukaryota; kingdom Viridiplantae; phylum Streptophyta; class Magnoliopsida; order Asparagales; family Iridaceae; genus Iris; species Iris pallida. The sequence goes on along the minus strand of JANAVB010038620.1, from coordinate 2,608,488 downwards.
TGTGGTTCAGGCGGGGGTTCGCCGAAAAGAAGTTTGGGGTTAGGGTTTTGAGAGTGGTGATGAGGGAGAGGGATGGAGGAGAGGGGTATAAATAGGAGAAGTGAGCGGAGGTTACCGGAAAGCCAACGGCCATGGCCGTTCGGGAGGTGAACGGAGGAGGCTCGGGGAGTTTCGGGAAAGGAAACGAGGGGTTGGGTGAAAGAAATAGATTATTTGTTCCTTCACAAATGTAAATGAATGATGCTGGAATGGTTAGAATGAGTATAATGGATTTATGGGCCTCAAATAATAGTTAATGGAAAATAAATCATTCTTAATGGGTTTTATAGATTTATGGGCTGTTGGGCCTTAACATATAGGTTTTGTTTTTAAGAAATTTTTTTCTTTATAAATACTAGAGTAATTCGAAAAATAGATTTGTGCTCGGAAATGGGTTCGGGACAGGGCCAGACAACCAAAAATCCAATATTAAAAATAATAATTTTAATCTAACTAAAATAAACACAATATTAATTAATTAGAAAATTATGGGTTTTGACAAAAATTTCCAGAATTAATAATTTTCTAAAAAATGCATTTTCCTAAATTAATCAACTAATAATGATTTATATTAATAATTAGCTAATTAAATTATTCAAATAATTAACTAAAAGTTACGGGTTTCACAGTCAAAATGCCAACCTAGGAGACTGTCATGCCCCAGAACCAGAATACTGGAGAGCGGGGGCAGACATAGCCAGCTACGTATAATGAAATGGAATCCATCTCACCATACGGTCACGACTGTCTAGATATATGAGGGTTTAACTACAATCCATCAGTCTCTTATGGTCAATGAACAAGCCTAGTGTCTTAATCACAAGCAAGTAAGTAAATGTTACAAGATGTAAGATCACCAAATATACAATAGTAAGGCGTCCCAAACATTACATATTCAGCTGATCATGAAGCTAGTCGTTACAAAATGTCAAGACTAGCAAGAGTTTCAGTCATACATGATCAACCCTAGGTTGCCAACCATGTTACAGCCCGTAGGCAGACAGTAAGTAAAAATGTACACGTGCTAACACGTGCTCGTCGGCTAAACGCCTCAAAAGAATAATTTTTACAATAGAGTGGAAGAGCAAAAATAAACCCACTCGTTTCCCTGGTTACACCTGGTGTTCACCATCGGGCTGGAAAGTCGATAGATCCCCTGGGGTTGCTCCGGTATCTGGCCATACAAAACCAGCTGGGTCAGACCCCAGAAAGAGCAAGTGCCACAAAGGAGGCTTCACTTAGGAAACTAAAACCAGCAATTAGCACAAGAATATAATTGCATAATAAAAGACAGTAATTAAGGAAAAGCATGACGAGTGATATACGATGAGATAACCATGGGACTATTCAGATAACCAGGTTACAACCCGTAAACCAAACAAGGACCGGGGTTGTAACCCTTCGTTTGAAGGGAACTTGGTTTCTCCCACCATTTATCGGCAAGGTAAATATAAGAAATCATGACATGTAACAATCTTGTACAGAATCAAGACAAGAATAGACTGGTAAACTCCATCCAACATTTCACGTCCAAGCAATAAGTACGGCTTGATACTTTAACTAACTAGGATTATCACAGTCCTTAGTTACTAGCAATATGCAATAAGATGTTCCTCCAGCCACAAGCCCTGCAGCTAATCCAGGTTATCCAGGCGACTTGGATTCATTAAGCAGTTATCAATAATTATTAGGTAGCTTGATGTGCAACACATGACAGTGTGCATAGAAATTGTTTCATGAAGTGCCCCACATGACAGTGGGCTGGAAATGTGCCCTACTCGACGGCAGGCTACAAGTTCCAACAATTGTGGCCGGGATAACGGGATCGCTTGTAACTGGAGAAAATCTCTTATGACTACTGAATTATTCTAGTTATTAGCCTTAGTCGATTTTAGTAGGTACCCCTGACCGTGGTACTCAGGGGTCCCCGTCCTAGACATGATGTAAGACAAGACGGGTTCATTTGTACAAGCACAATCGTCCACGGTGTCCAGGCCATTCAATCTTGTCGTATCATGTTAGCCGTCGAAACAGCATTCGAGAAATATATCATGTCAGGTTTTCTTGTCAAGAGTACGCCACGGCGGGCCACTATCATGTCAGGTTTTCATATCAAGTTCACTATCCAGTTATCATGTCAAGTTTATTGTCAAGTGTGCACCACTACGGGTCACTGTCAAGTCATTCTCATTTACCAAAGAGGAAAAAAACTTGCACAATTAAATAATAATATAATATAATATATATATTCTTGAAGCCAAGGAGAAACCCTACAACTTTCATGTTGGGAGTGGGAAGAAATTCTAACCACAATTCAGGCAAATAAAACATTTAAACAATCAAAGTGGACCCCATGCGGCTCAAAAGTGGGAGAACATACATACGGCCAAAGAGAGTGGGAGAGCCACCCATGCGGCCAGCCAAAGCTTATGCGGCCAGAAAATAACTGAAGGGGGCCATGCGGCCAGCAAGAAATATTCATGCAATCAGAAAAGACAAGGAGAGAGGAACCCGCAATAAATACAAGCTTCCACTCAAGCAAAAGAAAATGGCACGTGGCCACTCAAGTACTGGGGCCATGTGGCCTAAAAGTGAATGGCCATGCGGCCATATGCTTTTCATGCGGCTCACTTGATAGCTAAGCATGCAAATGCAAGGCATATAAAATATGTAACATGGCAGGGCACATTAAAATATTAAAATATGCATCATGACAAAGCGTATAAAATATGTTGTATGGCAAAGCATATGCGGCTGGTGGCAAGCATATAAAGTATGCTTGCATGGTAAAGCATATGCGGCTGGCTTAAGCTCCAAAAGCAAATGCTAAGAAAGGCATGCATTAATATGCCTTTATTTGGAAAGCAACCATATGCGGCTCATTAGGAGATGCCATGCGGCTGGACTAGGCACTAAGTGCATTAGAGAATGCATCCAGAGAATGCTATAGGATGCATCAAAGCATGCATTAAAATAATATTAAGGCAATTGCATGCATTAATACTAATGTAAGCCTATGCGGCTACGTTAGTTTCCTTCAGAGAATGCAATAGAATGCATTCAAAGCATTGCATTAAAAATAATATTAAAGCAAATGCATGCATTAATACTAATGTAAGCCTATGCGGCTACGTTAGTTTCCATGCAAGCTTAGCAAAATGCAATGCATTAATACTAATGCATATTAATACATTAAATTACAAGCCTAATGCATTAAATATTATTAAAGTGCCATGCAAGCATGCGGCCAAGCTACTGTTCTTATATGCGACCAAGCCATTATAAAATATTAAATTGCATGCAAGCCTACGTTTGTAATTGCATTCAAGAAAGGCCATGCGGCCAGGTACTGTATATATGCATGCATTAATATAATATGGCATTGGCCATATGCGGCTAGCCAATACAAGGCAATTAATTAAATGGCCATGCAATTAATGCATGCCAGCAAACGTTGAAAAATGGTCATGTGGCCAAGGCAATAATTTAATGCTCATGCGGCTGGATTTGTCCATACGGCAGGGAAGAACACTTGCCGCATGAAATAGTCATGCGGTCAAGTACTATTCTTCTCCTTCACTTTCCGAGGAGAAGAACACCACGAAGCCATGCTTCCAAGCTCCATAATTCCATCATCCAGAGTCCAAATTCGAACTTCCATAGGTCAAATTGGGGCAGAATAAAATTCTCTACAACATAGAACCATCAAAACTTGGAAATAACAAGGTTAAACAGATCAAACCCAAGAAATCCGAAAATACCACAAAGCCAGGTCTACAAGAAATTAACCACAGAAATAAAAAGTGCTAAGTACTAAAGTGCGTTAGAAACACATGAGAAAGAAAATAGAACAATAAAAATAGAGTTCTTCCATGAAGCAAGTTGTACTTGCCTAAGCTCTCCACTCTCTCCTGGTGGGTGGAGAAGTAATGGTGGGGAAGAAGAAAGTTAATGTGGAGAGAGAAATAGGAGTGGGATATTTAATGAAGGTGGTGGTAGGTAGGAGTGGTTCTCCACATGATAAACCAAAACAAGCAAGGTCAATAAACCGAACCGAACCAAGCTAATGCAATTACCCTGATGAACCATAAGCCAATTAAACCAGTCAAACCAAATTAACCAAAATTAACTAATCATGATTAACAAAAATACGGGTCCAAAATACGTATACGTACACTAAATACGTATCACGAATTTGGGACACTACATCATACCCACCTTAAAAGAATTTCGTCCTCGAAATTTAATCAAGTGGCTAGAGATGCAAGGACAAGCTATACTAAGCAATCAATCATGCAATCATGTATGTAAGCAAGGAAATTGAAGGCACGAGAAAGAGGGAAGACATCTGCTAGGAACCTCTCTGCCGGTTCTGAATCTGAGCTTGGACCAGGGCATACTGCTGGGGTCTCTGCTGCTGGAAGACTTGAGTCTGTGGCGGCAATGGCCTCGGAGGCTGGTACTGTTGTTGCTGCTACAATGGTGCTGGTATTGGTCCCCTTACCGAGGGACTAGTCTGGGCCGATAAGGAGGAACCGGCTCTATTCGGACAGGACCCTATCTTGTGGTCCGGTGCCCCACAAGCCAAACACAAACCCAGTGCTCTGCGACACTCCGAAACAACGTGTCCTGGCTTCCCACAATGAGTGCAGCCTATTGCGGAAGACTGCTTCTGCTTCTGTTGTGGAGGGGACGTGACCGACGTCACTGAGGCCGCCTGTCTCGGAGTTCCAATTGTCAAAGCCCTGACTGCCGGGGCTGGTGCTGTCGACTGGGTCATCTGGCCGTGAGATCGCTTCCGACCTCCGGTCCTGTCCACGATCCTGTGGGAGGTATACTCGTGCCTCCTGGATGACCTCAGTACCGCATCAAAAGTCTGATGCTCAAACTGCTGTACTGCCAACAAAATCTCGAGATGGAGTCCCTGCTGGAACCGCTAGGCTCTGTCGAACTCGGTCGCCACCAAAGTGGGAGCAAATCGACTGAGCCTGGAAAACACGGCCGCATATCCGTCGACCGTCCTGCCCATCTGCTTCAAATTGGTGAACTTGGTCTGCAGATCGTACCGAGCTACAGCATCGAAGTACTTGGTCCGGAACCTCTCACGGAATACTGCCCAAGCAATGGGTGCCACTAATCCTACGGCCTGCGCCGCCCACTAGCTGCGGGAAAGATCTAGTAACTGCAGGCACACTACGGCCATCTTCTCGTCTTCTGGGGTCCTGGCTGCTTCTAGAATCACTTCTGTGTCCTGAAGCCAAGCATCTGCGGCAATAGCATCTTCGCTGCCATCGAAGAATGGAGGGTTCAAGCGCTTAAAACTGTTTGCTGCACTGTTCCCATGACGACCGCCTCTGTTCAGAGCATCTTCCCCTGTCTGGTGCAATGCATCTCCTCGATGATCCTGGAAGGCTAATAGTGACTTGATGAGACCCACCAAAGTCCCATCATCAGGCTCCGTAGGCTAGACGGACTGAACTGGTGGTTCCCCTTCGGTAGGCATGACTCAGGAGGCTGCTCCTGAGTGCTGGGTCTGATCTTCTGGTTGCTGCTGGTCTACGGAAGATGCTTCGCCTTACTGATTGGTAGGACCAGGAACAATGCCGCTGAAGAAGACGATATGGGAACAATAAGGAAGGACCAGGACAGATCAACGATTACAAGCATGTGATCAGGACAAGAATTTCAGGAATCAAGAGGATACGAGCAGAGATCAAGGGCGAGTACGGATTGAGACATCTATTCGGTAAACCCTCACATATCTTGATTTACAAGACCTGTATGGGCCACCACTTAAACCATGTCAAGCCCCAGAACAAGAATACTGGAGAGCGGGGGCAGACAATGCCAGCTACTGTCACGTCCCAGAACCAGAATACTGGAGAGCGGGGGCAAACATAGCCAGCTACGCAATCCCAAAGTACGTTAATACTCTGAAATCACGTATAAGCTGTCAAGACATGGGGGTTACTCTACAAGCCATCAGTCAATCCTATGGTTTAACAATCCTAGGTATCTCAATCACAGGCAATTATACAAGAGCAAAGAGTACGATCATCATACATACAATAGTAAGGCGTCCCGAACCATATATACATGAATGATCATGAAGCCAGTACTACAGAACTGAGGACTAGCTAGAGTATTAGTCGTACATTATAAGGACTAGCTATAGTCTAGAATACACATATCATGTTTATGCCCGTAGGCTACATTATCAAGGAAAATACCAAAACACGAGCTAAACACGTGCTCGGGACTAAACGTTACAAGAGGAGAATTTACATATCAGTGGAAGAATAAAGAAAAAACCCACTGAGGCACTCTGGTGTTCCGGCTGGTCACCGTCGAGTAGATGGTACGGTAGATCCTTCGGGCTCTTCTATCAGAACCTGGCCATGCAAAACCAGTGGGGTCAGACCCCAAATAGCAAGTACCACAAAGGAGGCCGAACTATGAACTTAAAACCAGCAATAATTAGCAATCAACAAGGAGAGAAAGCAATAAGTAAAGAGGGATCGAGATTCGTGCAGTACCAATGCACTTATCTCGAACATAGGAAGACAGTAAGTAAACCATCGTTGAGCATAAAGTAAACTGGAGAACATGTTAAATAAAATAGAACTAGGCAATATTAGAGTGACAATCATTGCAACCATTATACTGGAACAATTAGGAACTGGATCTGGGAAGGTGATATACGATGAGATAGCCATGGGACTATTCAGATAACCAGGTTACAACCCGTAAACCAAACAAGGACCGGGGTTGTAACCCTTCGTCTGAACAGAACTTGGTTTCTCCCACCATTTATCGGCAAGAAAAAAAAAGAAATCAGGACATGTAACGATCATGTACAGGACAGGGCGAATATGAACAATCAGGTCATGTGACAATCTTGTGCAGGATCAAGTCAAGACTAGACTGAGTTAGAATCCATTCAATCAATCACGGCCAAGCAATAAGTACAGCTTGATACTTTAACTAACTAGGGTTATCACAGGCCTAGTTACTAGCAAGATGCAAAGAGATTTCCAAGTCCAGTTACCCGCCTGCTGCTACCTGAGTGACCCCAGCAAAAGAAAAGGAAAAGATAGCATGATATAGCAGACACACTGTAGTAAGATACATGTGTCCTAAGGTACCACACTCGACGGCGGGCTGGAAGTGCGCTCATCTCGACGGATAGCAACAAATCCCATGTATATATATATATAGGGCCGGGATCAAAGGGGCAACAGGTAACTGGGAAAGTCTCTTCATGAACTACTGTATTATTCTAGTTATTAGCCTTAGCCATTTACAGTAGGTACTCCTGACCGTGGTACTCTGGAGTCCCATCCTAGATATGATGCAAGACAAGACAGGTTCATTTGTACAAGCACAATCGTCCACGGTGTCCAAGTTATTCAATCTTATCAAGTCATGCTAGCCGTCGCAACAGCCTATCAAGGAGTATCATGTCAGGTTTACCATGTCAAGAGTGCGCCACAACGGGCCACTATCAAGTCATTATCATGTCAAGTTTACTGGTCAAGAGTGCGCCACGACGGGCCACTACCAGGTCATGTCAGGTCATTAATCAGGAGTGCACCACTACGGGTCACTGTCGTGTCATGTATAGCAAGTCAAGTTATCAGGTCAAGTTATCATGTCAGGAGTGCACCACGGCGGGTCACTGTCAAGCATGTCAGTTCTTGGTCACACCATGCCAGGTACAATTGTCATTTCAATCATGTCAATCAAATCGTAATTTATCAAATTCAGGACAAAAGGCGTAAGGATATAAAATAGGCGTAAAAATACTCAATAAATCACGTGCCTAGTTATCATACTAATAATAATAGAGTAATAATAATAATAATATAACAAGGCAAGGGAAGTCCATGCGGCTCAGGGGATGAATTCATACGGCTTAGGACAGGTCAGGGTGTATGCGGCTGAAAGGAGAAACTCATGCGGCTCGAGATTGCTGGATTCCATGCGGCCAGGAGGATAGGCGCTATACGGTTACAAGGGATACAACGCCATGCGGCTCACGGGAAAAAGGTTCACATGCGGCTGGAACGGACTTAGGTTCATGCGGCTCGCAGAGCAAGGGCTATGCGGCAGAATCGAGTCGAGTCCCATGCGGCCAGGGAATAAAGGGATCTTATGCGGCTGCGCTCAGTAAGTCTTATGCGGCTGGGAAGAAGTTCTCATGCGGCTGGGTTAAGTAAAGTCTTATGCGGCTGGTCATAAGTCCTATGCCATGCGGCTCGATCTAATCAGGGTCATGCGGCCCGGAAATCAAAAGTCCATGCGGCTGGATGGATCAAATCTTCATGCGGCTGGGAGTAAGTTCCTGCAGCATAGGCCATGCGGCCAAGTCATGCAGTAAGCTTATGCGGCTAGGAAGGATAACTGGCCGCATAAGAGCTATGCGACTCAGTTCATGCGGCTGTGAACTGTTCTTCTTCTCCATTCTTCCGAGAAGAAGAACCACTCAAGCCATGGCTCCCAAGCTCCATGAATCTTTTATCCAGAGTCCAAATCCGAACTTCCATGGGTCAAAATAGGGTAGAACGAGCTACTCTACAACATGAAACCATCAAAACTTGAAAATAACAAAGTTTAATAGATCAAAACCCATGAAAACCGAAATTGCTTCAAGTTAGATCTACAACAATCTAGCCATCAAAATAGAAAACTTTAAGTTCTAAACATGCTTAGAATGTAACAATAAGGAGAATGGAACAAACGAAATGAAAATCGTCCAACATTCGGCAAGGTGTACTTGCCTCTCTCTAATGGCTAGGGTTTGGTGGAAAAAGAAAATGAATGATGGTGAATGAGGAGGTAGAGAGAAAAAGTGGCTTATATAACAAGCTCAAGTGATCTCCACCATTCATTCCTCTCCACTAAATCTAAGTCATACACCTCATCTCATGAGAAACCAAACCAAACCAAGTCAAAGTGGAACCGAACCAAATCCAAGTTAAACCAAGTCATGAAAATCCAACACTTAAATTTTTTTTAAAATATCACGCAAATCGATAAATACGAAATACGGCTCAAATAAATACGTATCCGTATAAAATACCGATACAGTGAGACGGGTCTCACAGCTACGTATAATAAAATGGAATCCATCTTACCATACGGTCACGACTGTCTAGATATATGAGGGTTTAACTACAATCCATCAGTACCTCTTATGGTCAATGAACAAGCCTAGTGTCTCAATCACAAGCAAGTAAGTAAATGTTACAAGATGTAAGATCACCAAATATACAATAGTAAGACGTCTCAAACATTACATATTCAGCTGATCATGAAGCTAGTCGTTACAAAATATCAAGACTAGCAAGAGTTTCAGTCATACATGATCAACCCTAGGTTGCCAACCATGTTATAGCCCGTAGGCAGACAGTAAGTAAAAATGTATACGAGCTAACACGTGTTCGCCGGCTAAACGCCTCAAACTAATAATTTTTACAATAGAGTGGGAGAGCAAAAATAAACTCTGGTATTCACCATCAGGCTGGAAAGTCGGTAGATCCCCTAGGGTTGCTCCGGTATCTGGCCATACAAAATCAGCTGGGTCAGACCCCAGAAAGAGCAAGTGCCACAAATGAGGTTTCACTTAGGGAACTAAAACCAGCAATTAGCACAAAAATATAATTGCATAATAAAAGGCAGTAATTAAGGAAAAGCATGACGAGTGATATACGATGAGATAACCATGGGACTATTCAGATAACCAGGTTACAACCCGTAAACCAAACAAGGACCGGGGTTGTAACCCTTCATCTGAAGGGAACTTGGCTTCTCCCACCATTTATCGGCAAGATAAATATAAGAAATCAGGACATGTAACAATCTTGTACAGAATCAAGACAAGAATAGACTGGTAAACTCCATCCAACATTTTACGGCCAAGCAATAAGTACGGCTTGGTACTTTAACTAATTAGGGTTATCACAGTCCTTAGTTACTAGCAATATGTAATGAGATGTTCCTCCAGCCACAAGCCCTGCAGCTAATCCAGGTTATCCAGGCGACTTGGATTCATTAAGCAGTTATCAATAATTATTAGGTAGCTTGATGTGCAACACATGACAGTGTGCGTAGAAATTATTTCATGAAGTGCCCCACATGACAGTGGGCTGGAAATGTGCCCTACTCGACGGCAGGTTACAAGTCCAAACAATTGTGGCCGGGATAACGGGATCGTTTGTAACTGGGGAAAATCTCTCATGACTACTGAATTATTCTAGTTATTAGCCTTAGTCGATTTTAGTGGGTACCCCTGACCGTGGTACTCAGGGGTCCCCGTCCTAGACATGATACAAGACAAGATGGGTTCATTTGTACAAGCACAATCGTCCACGGTGTCCATGCCATTCAATCTTGTCGTGTCATGTTTGCTGTCGTAACAGCATTCGAGAAATATATCATGTCAGGTTTTCTTGTCAAGAGTACGCCACGGCGGGCCACTATCATGTCAGGTTTTCATGTCAAGTTCACTATCCAGTTATCATGTCAAGTTTATTGTCAAGTGTGCACCACTACGGGTCACTGTCAAGTCATTCTTATTTACCAAAGAGGGGAAAAACTTGCACAATTAAATAATAATATAATATAATATATATATTCTTGAAGCCAATGAGAAATTCTACAACTTTCATGTTGGGAGTGGGAAGAAATTCTGACCACAATTCAGACAAATAAAATATTTAAACAATCAAAGTGGACCCCATGCGGCTAAAAAGTGGAAGAACATACATGCGGCCAAAGAGAGTGGGAGAGCCACCCATGCGGCCAGCCAAAGCTTATGCGGCCAAAAAATAACTGAAGGGGGCCATGCGGCCAGCAAGAAATATTCATGCAATCAGAAAAGACAAGGAGAGAGGAACCCGCAATAAATGCAAGCTTCCACTCAAGCAAAAGAAAAGGGCACGTGGCCACTCAAGTACTGGGCCATATGGCCTAAAGTGAATGACCATGCGGCCATATGCTTCTCATGTGGCTCACTTGATAGCTAAGCATGCAAATGCAAGGCATATAAAATATGAAACATGGCAGGGCACATTAAAATATTAAAATATGCATCCTGACAAAGCGTATAAAATATGTTGCATGGCAAAGCATATGCGGCTGGTGGCAAGCATATAAAGTATGCTTGCATGGTAAAGCATGTGCGGCTGGCTTAAGCTCCAAAAGCAAATGCCAAGAAAGGCATGCATTAATATGCCTTTATTTGGAAAGCAACCATATGCGGCTCATTAGGAGATGCCATGCGGCTGGACTAGGCACTAAGTGCATTAGAGAATGCATCCAGAGAATGCTATAGGATGCATCAAAGCATGCATTAAAATAATATTAAGGCAATTGCATGCATTAATACTAATGTAAGCCTATGCGGCTACGTTAGTTTCCTTCAGAGAATGCAATAGAATGCATTCAAAGCATTGCATTAAAATAATATTAAAGCAAATGCATGCATTAATACTAATGTAAGCCTATACGGCTACGTTAGTTTCCATGCAAGCTTAGCAAAATGCAATGCATTAATAGTAATGCATATTAATACATTAAATTACAAGCCTAATGCATTAAATATTATTAAAGTGCCATGCCGACATGCGGCCAAGCTACTGTTCTTATATGCGGCCAAACCACTATAAAATATTAAATTGCATACAAGCCTACGTTTGTAATTGCATTCAAGAAAGGCCATGCGGCCAGGTACTGTATATATGCATGCATTAATATAATATGGCATTGGCCATATGCGGCTAGCCAATGCAAGGCAATTAATTAAATGGCCATGCAATTAATGCATGCCAGCAAACGTTGAAAAATGGTCATGTGGCCAAGGCAATAATTTAATGCTCATGCGGCTGGATTTGTCCATGCGGCAGGAAAGAACACTTGCCGCATAAAATAGTCATGCGGTCAAGTTCTATTCTTCTCCTCCACTTTCCGAGGAGAAGAACACCACGAAGCCATGCTTTCAAGCTCCATAATTCCATCATCCAGAGTCCAAATCTGAACTTCCATAGGTCAAATTGGGGCAAAATAAAATTCTCTACAACATGGAACCATAAAAACTTGGAAATAATAAGGTTAAACAGATCAAACCCAAGAAATCTAAAAATACCACAAAGCTAGGTCTACAAGAAATTAACTACAGAAATGAAAAGTGCTAAGTACTAAAGTGGGTTAGAAACACATGAGAAAGAAAATAGAACAATAAAAATAGAGTTCTTCCATGAAGCAAGTTGCACTTGCCTAAGCTCTCTACTCTCTCCTGGTGGGTGGAGAAGTAATGGTGGGGAAGAAGAAAGTTAATGTGGAGAGAGAAATAGGAGTGGGATATTTAATGAAGGTGGTGGTAGGTAGGAGTGGTTCTCCACATGATAAACCAAAACAAGCAAGGTCAATAAACCGAACCGAACCAAGCCAATGCAATTACCATGATGAACCATAAGCCAATTAAACCAGTCAAACAAAATTAACCAAAATTAACTAATCATGATTAAAAAAATATGGGTCCAAAACACGTATACGTACACTAAATACGTATTACGAATTTGGGACACTACAGAGACCATCTCTTCGCAAGAAACCAAATGTTGTGAGTCTCTAATTATTTGCTTGAAGCTTGCTTTAACTAGCAACTCTTAAGCCTTAACCCAACCCTTCCTCGACCAAAGCCCAAAGTCAGACATGAGATGAATAGACAAAGGTAAGGACAATCATTTACCATGACTATGGAAGATACTCATTTCGAGATTGGTTTCCAACAAGTATTGCCCTAGTCATATTATGATCTACCAGTTGTCAACAGCAATACACGATCACTACAACTCTTATGATGATAGTCTGGCAGGTTGACACAAATATAAATTCACGACTCAGTTGTTAGAGATCCCTTCATGGGATATGCCTTAGAGTTGGTTACCCCGTCGACAACTCTTGTATACTGTGGACGAGTAGACCATTCTATTTTCCCTTACCAAAGACTTATTTATTATTTATATTATTGTGTTTTAGGGAACCCGATTATAACGAATTAGTCCAGATAGGACCCAAGACAAGCCCAAGCCTATGTAGTCATGTGGGACGTCTGATGACATGCGTGTTGATGTATTTCGGTGAGTGGATGGTTTTCCGTTTTAATGATTTAATAAATATTTCTAAGTATTCATAATTAAATATTTTATATATTATTATTAGTGATATTCAGTAAATTATACTCGTTCCATTCATGAATTGTATAGTCATTTTCATATATTGAAACTGCACTCAGTGAATTGTACTCGTTCCATTCCTGACTGGAAACCAATATTTTTCAGGTTAGCCATAGATTCACTTAGCATTGGGAGATACGGGTGTACTTGCAGACGAAAAGCCTAGAGACTAGCTAGATAGATGAGTTGTAGTTATTCCAATATTTGTAGAAGTTTATATTTTTCTGCAAATATAAAACTTGTGATCATTGTAAATTAAATTAATCATGTGAATGAGCATTGTCTGTTATTTTGAGCATTGTGGCTATACTGCGTTCTACCGCCGACACTGCGGCGTAGGCTGGCTTGGACACGTCTCGTATCCGTTTAAAAAAATGGGTGCGGGTCGTGACAGTATGTATTATTGTGAGTTGAGAGGTCGGGTTAGGCCTCCATAGCAGTATAGATTAGGGTAATTGGTAGTTGGTAATTGGTAGTTGAGTTTACTATTTTCCATAAATAAATTCACTTTATTTATTTTGTATCTGAGAAAATTACAACTGTAGGAATCTAATCTAGAAGACGATTACTTTATCCCTTGGACGATGCGATGAAGAAGACTCGAACTTTGAAGAACTTGGACAGCAACTGGGCAATCTCTCTGTTCTTTCTGAAATTGACTGTAGTCTCTGATGAAGATGAAGAAACTCTTTTTTATAGAGTTCAGGATAACTGTCCTTAAGCATACGCTCAGGTAGTTACTTGACGTGTGCATAACTGCAGGGACGCGTGGCAAATTTTGATGGAGACACATTAGCGTGCGGTTGAAAGTAGTGGAGCATGTTCAGTAGAGATTGATGGCCTGGATGCCACGTTGCATAACTTCTGGAGAAGTGGATAATTGGTACAGGACACGTGAGAACGTGTGTTGACTGTAATCCTGGATATGGTTGCTGTAATACGCTGCCTCGTTGAAGGAGAGTTATACGCTGACTTGGACAGCGTAGTGCCATAGGAAATCCATACGCTCACTTTATGGACAAGGAGTCATGTGAGGTCATACGCTCGCTTGTTTAGCAAGGAATCATGTGAGGTCCATACGCTCACTTGACTGTGTGAAGAAAGAGTCATGTGAGGTCGATACGCTCACTGGAGAAGTGGCCACGTGGCTATCATCAATCTTCTTTGGTACACCATATCTTTCCATAACTGACAAAATCTTCTCGAGCGTCGTGACTGCAGATTTGACGGCTGACAGACTGTCAAAACTGACAGTAATGATGGCTTTTGTATTTATGAAGGCTGCTGAGTTGTCCTCGTAAAAGACAAAACCGACTCTTCGAAAACCTATACGACGGTTACTTTTCTCGTGACAGCTGTCTTTGCATGAAAGATGAAGTGTCAGATTCATTCCTCATTTAAACATATGCTGTGCTGTCACTTCAGTAAATAATAAAATATTTACTGAGCGTATGGCTTTTGAATGAGCGTACAACTCTGAATTGAGCGTATGGCTTCAACTGACATCTGTCTTTAAGCGTATGGATGAAAATGACAGCGTTCATAATTTTCCACATCCTACAAGACCCCCTTCAAAGTTTTCGAACTTTATGAGTTTCAAAAGTTCGAAATTACTTTGAACAGAAAGTGGGAATGAGTCCTGACACGCTGGCATGAGTTCATTAAATGTCATGATGACTCTTCATTTTTCGAGATTGATTGAATCTGATTGGAAGAATATGAACAGCCAGCAAGCTCTATTATATAAACCGAGAGAATTCAATTTTTGACTTTCATCTTTTGAAACCATGACTCCAAAGGAAGCTGCTGAAGAAGAAGCACGTAAGTTGGGATTCTGTTCCCATGGTGACCCCACTTTTGGGGGCCAAGAACCCGAACCTGTCGTCATCGAGCTCAAGGACGACCCTATGCATTTAGCCAAGAATTTCTTGGGCTACTTTGGTCTGGATGGCTCCTCTTCTTCTGATGGGCAGAGCCTTACAGAGAAGCGTAAAATGTTCGTTGCTCTGTTACACCGCATGGGGGTCCAAAGCGTAGAAGAGTTAGGCGTCAAGCTTAGTCGCTCTGGAAAATAGAGCGTGACTTTGTTGCACCCCTTTCTTTCCCTCTCTCTTTTTTGTTTTGTAAGGCCATCAGTGCCTTTAATGAAAATGAATATTCAAGAATTCTCTGTTTAGTATAATTTTGTGTTGAAAACTAACATGCACCGATGAATAACTGTAGAATACGCCATCTTCCAAGTTGTAAGTTACGCTAAATAACGTATGCCAATGAATAGCGTGCACCAATAAATAGCCCGTAAGTTACGCTATCTTCCAACGTTGTGGAAAGCACTCTTTGAATATTTCCAAGGCTGTGCTGGTTTCCAAAGTACACGTGTCATTCATTCCACGTTTACGAGCGCTATTCATGCGGATCCTTTCCAAGAATAGGTTCATGCTCCGTACTTTAAATAGATGGATGAACTCCACGCAAACTCATCTTCCCATTCTTCTTCCTCTCTTCTGAGAATGAATTTTTCTATGAGAAGGAAATAGGAAAGCCATGTTGTCTGATGTCAAATCTCTGTGCACGCTACCAGACATGGATCTGTCAATCCTTAGCAGCAAACTCAGCGGTAAGTTCAATATACACGCATCGAATTTTTTGTTTGCTAAGGACAAATTCATCTTCCCGAAATGAACAAAATACATCTGTCTTTGCTTGGCCAGTTTCTGTTGACTGATTTTTTTTTACTGTTTCTTACAGAATTTTGGCTGAAAACCTTCTTCAGAACTGGCATTGGTGATATGGATGATGTGAACAATGTTCTTCTGACATCTACATCAGGGAGCTCATACGCTTTTGACGCGTACATCAGACAACTCAGAACTCTTAGTGGGATAGAAGGATCTTTCTCAGATGGTAGGAAGAGCCTTTATACACGAGAGTTGGACGGTGGAGTCAACTCTTACCCGAGAGATTGGGTAGTAGAGTTTCTTTCATTGCAGAACTAGGAATTGTATCCCAAGGTTTGGATACATTCCTATCTGCTTGAGGTGCCGCCGTTCCTCCACGCACTGTATTGGCAGCAACACGCCATCGTGTTGCCATACTCTGTGGTTCTCCTCTCGTCTGAGAGATAAGACCAGAGTTTGATTCCTGCTGGACACCCAGGAATTGCCACAAACAACGAGATTGCCAGAGAAGACCCAAGAAGAAATAGATCTCAGTTGTACATAGAATGAAAATCCAAGATTTATAATAGATTTCCATTATAATTTGTAGGAAAGTCTAAGAAAATGTAATAGACTTTTTGTGGTGAAATGGGAATGGAAATGACACTTCTTCTATGCTTCAATGATTTGTATTTGTGGATGAATTGTGGACATGATAGATAATAAAATCATCTTTTCTGTTTTTAGAGTATATAATATTATCAGAGGTATTATGGACGTGATAATATGTAGGAACTCAAAAGAAAATAGATTGATTTCTATGCAGAGGTCAAAACATGACAAATGAGTAAGCAGATTCGGAATTGATTCAGAGGTTATGAAAACATGATCAATAACGAATCCCCACTTGATAAATTAATAGAAGATTATGAACGGATGAACCGTTAGGAAATGATGAACAGATAAACTGTCGAGTGAATGTAATAAATGAACGGATGAACCGTCAAGTATTAATGAACATGTGAAACGTCGGATGAATGTGAGAAATGAATGGATGAACTGAATCTTGGGAAGGAATACGTCCCTTCGATCTTTGTAACCATATGCCTATAAATAGAGCATATATTTGAGTAGAAGGATCATACATCATCCTTTTTTATCCACAATGTCTTCTGAAAAGAATACAAAGAAGACTGAAGTCGTCTCTGAAGTTACTGAAGGTGCTAAAGAGCATCTACCTCCGCAGAAGAAGGAAATGGGCGAAAGCTCATCTACTCCCAAGCCGCCAAAAGATATCCTCGACTTCCTGGTCGAACCAGGAGAAACCGAAGAAGAAGAAGCAATGAGGCTGGCTGTCTGTCAGTTCTTGGTACGGTCAGAAAAAGATGTATTAAATTCTTTTGCTGATTATGTATATGGCCCTCGTCCCAAGTACGAAAGGGATACCAGTGATCTTCCATGATGATGTACTTCTTGAAGAATTTGTCTCAAATAAACTCTGTTTAAGGAAACTTTGTTTATGATGTATCCTTCCTGCTTTATATTATTTTGCCTTTATTCACTGATCTTTAGACCCAGAAATCAAAAGGACAAGATATCATTTTCATAGAATATGGTACATACTGAGATAGAAAATTCAGAGGTGATATGGACATGATTTTCTATACAAGATCTTTATTAAATCCACTGGGAATCTAATAAGACAAAATATCAAATTCTCTGGGAAAATGATACATGGTAGAATATCAGTTTCCGCTGGAGATAACGACATCGAAATAGCTTTTGTAGAGAAGAATAAATTTTTGATTTTACACTTGCTGGGGAGTAATGAAAATATTATTTATACATAATATTTCTTTAAGAATTTGCTATTGATAGGCATCATCGTGACTTTCCCGTCCATAGAGGCAAGCTGATATGCTTCATTAGAGAAGACTTTGTTTACTACGAATGGGCCTTCCCATTTCGCGTCAAATTTGCCTTTGCTCATATGTGTCATGGTCATCGGACGTTTGACAGTAAGGACCAATTCTTCCTTTTGATATGTTCTGACTTTGACTTTCCGATTAAAAGCTTTTGAGATTCGGGCTTGATATAGCTCGATATTTTGTTGCGCATACAATCGCTTTTCATCTAGAGCTTCCAACTCTTGAAGTCGAAGACGATCATTATTCTCTGTTGTAAATTCATTGGAGATTGCAACTCTCAAAGAAGGAATTTGTATCTCGAGGGGAAGAACAGCTTCACACCCATATACCAAAGAGAAAGGTGTACATCCGGTCGTATTGCAAACTGTGGTGCGATAAGCCCATAAACATTCACCAAGCTTCTCACTCCAGTTACGTTTATTAGAAGAAACGAACTTTTTTAAGATTTTGATGATTGTTTTGTTTAAAGCCTCTGCTAGTCCATTGGCTGCTGGATTATATGCTGTAGAAGCCAGATTATTAATCCGATGATCATCACAGAATCGAGTAAATTTCTGGCTGACGAACTGTGGTCCATTATCATGGATAATACGCCGAGGAACACCAAATCGATAGATGACATGATGTTTGACAAAGTTGATAACATTAGAAGTCTTGACTTCAGATAATGGGATTGCTTCAGCCCATTTAGAAAAGTAATCAGTTATTGCTAGAATAAACTGATGTCCTTTTGATGATGGTGGATTGATAGGACCGATAACGTCCATGCCCCAAGCTTCAAAGGGCCATGATGCCACTGTTGGGTGTAAGAACTCCGATGGTTGATGGATAAAGTCTGCATGAATTTGACAGGCTTTACATTTCCGAGCATATTGAATAGTATCAGCTACCATCGTGGGCCAATAATAATCCATACGTCGGATACGATCTTGAAGTTTTGGACCTGGCTGGTGAGCTCCGCAGACGCCATCATGTGCTTCACGGATTATCTGTTGTGCTTCTTCACCAGCGATGCATCGAAGGAGAAGACCATCATAGGCTCGACGATATAGTGTCTTCGTAGTATGATTATAATAGAATCTGAGAGACCGGCGCCGGATAGATGCTGCTTCACTCGGGTTATCAGGAAGTATGTCATACAACACAAAGTCCAGAAACGGACGTCTCCAGTCTTCAGTTACGGTGTCTATTTTGTTGGAAAAGACATATTTCATAGTAGAATCGGAAGAAGACAAGGACATTTTGTCAAACTTTAATTCAGCATCAAAGTTGAGAGAATCTTCGTCTGGATTATGGGAAAAAGCCAAAGCCAGATTATTTTCAACGCAGAATAGTTCTCGGTTATAAACCACTATCACTTGCTGACGTCTGATTGGTATGGCTAATACAGCAGCAAGATTAGCCAAAGCATCAGCTTCTGCATTATAGGCTCGTCGAACATGTTCAATAAAGAAACCTTCAAAGGAGGAGGCCATAGAGAGTGCTATTCGATGATAAGGTATCAAATCTTGATGACGAACTTCATACGTTCCTCTGATCTGATTGATGATAAGCTTAGAGTCTCCATAAACTTCTAAATATTGAACATCCAGATGTTTAGCGAGTTGAAGACCAATGAGCAACGCATTGTATTCTGCAACATTATTTGAACATGATTAATCTAGAGAATAAGCCCTCTGAATAGTTAATCCCTCTGGGGATACAAGAACAATTCCAACTCCGGCGACAATATTGCCGTTAGGACCTATTTTAGATGCTCCATCAAAGAATAGACGCCAGGTAGGAACTTCTTCAAAAACCAGATTTGAATCCAGAACTTCATCGGGAATCTCATCATATAATTTAGAATCTTCTGGGACTGCATGAGCTGCTAGAAAATCAGCAAGAGCCTGTCCTTTAACTGACTTCTGAGGAATATAATGCATGTCATATTGGGCTAACAAGATTCCCCAATTAGCTAGTCTGGAGTTGAGAATACCAGGTTTCTTCATCATAATCCTGATGGGATTCACTCTGGAAATGACATGAATCGTTTGACCGATAATATAATGTCGTATTTTCTGAACAGCAAACATTAATGCTAGGCATTCTTTCTCGATTGGAGAATAACGCGGTTCAGCACCCGTCATTGTGCGACTGAGATAATAAATGGCCTGTTCATGACCATCTTTATTTTTCTGGACGAGTAATGCACCAAGAGAATGATCTATGGCTCGAACATATAGAAGAAATGGTATTCCCGAGACGGGAGGTACCAAAACTGGAGGGTTCATGAGGTACTATTTGATGTCATCAAATGCTTTTTGACATTCTTCGTTCCAGATGAAAGATACACCTTTCTTCAGAAGTTTGTGGAATGGTCTGCAGCATCCTGATAAGTTGGAAATGAATCTCCTGATATAAGCAATTCTTCCTTGAAATCCTCGTAGCTCTTTTAAGGTGCGTGGAGGACGCATCTTGGATGGCTTTGATCTTCTCGGGATCCACGTGTATACCTTTAGCGGTAATGACGAAGCCGAGAAATTTACCACTAGAGACGCCCAGGAAGGACTTAGTAGGGTTTATTTTAAGTTGATGCTGACGCATTAAATCAAAGATAGTCTTCAAATCTTGGATATGATCCTCCTTTCGTCGACTTTTGACTGCAATATCATCAACATAGCATTCGACTATTTTTTGGAGATGTTCGCGAAATATAGTGCTCATTGCTCGCTGATATGTTGCTCCTGCATTCTTGAGACCAAACGGCATCACTGTATAACAGTATGTACCGATCGGCGTTCTGAAGGAAGTGTATTTTTCATCATCTGGAAATATTTTGATCTGGTTGTATCCCGAATACCCATCCATAAATGACATTCGTTCGAAACCACATGTATTGTCGATCATGACATCAGTAATTGGAAGAGAAAACTCGTCTTTAGGACAAGCTGCATTGAGATCGTGAAAGTCTATACAGACTCGGATCTTGCCAGTCTTTTTAAGGACAGGAACGATGTTAGCCACCCATTCAAGATGTTGTTCCTCTCGAATAAATCCAGAAGCCATAAGCTTGTTGACTTCAGCTTCAATTGCATCCATAATGTCTGGACGAAATCGTCGCTGTTGTTGTTTGACTGGTTTAGCATTTGGCATGATATTAAGCTTGTGCATTGCGATCTTCGGATCTAGTCCTGGCATATCCTCGTAGCTCCAGGCGAAGACATCGATATAATCACGAATAAGCTTGATCATGTCTTGCTTATCTGTTTCTGAAAGACTTTTACTGATGAATATTGGTTTAGGAGAACCTTCTTCACCAACATCAATTTGGATCAGTTTATCTTCGGTAGGAGGTTCCCTCTGCTCGAACCTGAATTCCCATTGATCATCTAATCTTTGAGCCCATTGTTCTGATTCGGATGATATTTCAAAATCATCCTCATCTTCATCATTTTCTTGTGGGCCATCAACAGAGACCATATTGATGGATAGAATAGAGCGATGAAGATCGCCAACACTCGTGTCAGAATCCCAAGAGAGAGAATCAGAAGGCTCAGATCGTTCATCTTCAGATTGTTCGTCTTTATTGAATTTTGATTCTTTATGGACTATGTTGATAAAGGAAGTAGGAGCAATGTAACCTAAACCACATTTTGTCCTTCCGTATTTTAATGGAGGAATTCGAACATGCATTCTTCTTCCTTTTTCATTATTGAGACTGGTTCTAAAGTCATAACCCATATTCTTGATGATATTTTTGGATTGTTGACTGTAGCGACGCAGTTGTAACCTTCCAGTATCATCGTTTATGTCATCTTCTTCCAAGTTAGGAGGATTCTGAGGTCCTTTATAGAAAAATATTAGATTTTCTCCCTTCTTTCGACTGGGGACCACAAAGTATGATTTCTGTATAGAGTCTAATGATACGTCTGTATGAAGAGCTTGAACAACCCCTATAGTTAGTGGCTCTAAGCTATTTAGCAATTGTAAATAACTTTGTACATAACCACAAACATCAATATACTGCAAAGGAGATGCTTCATTAATACTAGATGCTGTATTTACAACAGAAGGCTGAGCCTTATCAGACTTAGTCAGATTAACGACAAAGGAGGAAGAAGAAGAACAGTTAGAATTTTTGTTTCGATTAAGATCGATAACAAAAGGCTCAGAAGAGGTGAGCTTCCTTGAAGAAGACCGTGGATAAGTAATGCGTCCACTGACTGGAATGACTAGAGTATCTGATCTAGCCTGAGAAGATGGAGGGGGAGTGATGAGTCTACTGACAGGAATTATCAGTGAGCCCTGGGCAGATGATGAAGTAGTACATCTATTGACCGGAATTATCAGTGAGCTTTCTTCGGATGATCTAACAGACTGCGGAGGAGTGATACGCCCTTTTACAGGAATAACAAAAGTGTCAACTTTGGATGTCTCATCTTCATTATCCATAGCTTGTAAGACTTTCGAGTATTCATCTTTGTACATGCGAGCGTCATTGAAGTAAGCTTTGACTCCTTTGAATGGGTAAAGATCTGCCACTTCTTTTTGAACCTCTCCATTATCATCAACATATTTGAAGCACTGATGAAGGGTTGAAGGAACGACATTATGTTCATGCAAGAATGGTCTTCCTAATAGAGCATTGTATGAGCAACCATGATTGTCGATGATGTAAAAAGTAACCTTAGTACGAAGATCGCCTATTTGAAATTTAAGGCGAATCTTGCCTAAAGGCTCACTTTTTCCTTGATTGAATCCCAAGATGGTAGTGATAGTGCTGGAGAGGCTATGTACAGGTATCTTCAATGCATCTAACATAGCCTTCGGCATAATACTGAGAGCAGATCCTGGATCAATCAATAAACGATCAACCTTCATAGAATCAATATATCCTGTATGATATAAAGGACGGTCATGTCGATTATCCTCTAGCAGCATATCGTCCTGTGTAAAGGTAATGTTTGGAATAAATTCCAATACATTATGGCAATGAGAAACAGGTTCTGTTTCCAACTTCTTGAGAAGAGTTAAGCAGGTTTCTGCTTGCAGCAGTGCTTCACTTAAAGTTTCTCGAGTCTCTTTAGAGAGACGTAAGAGCTCGAAGATTGACAATTTAGCTGGTGTATTGGCTAGTTGAACCAATATATCAAAATTATAAGGCTTTTCAAGTCCTGTAGGAGATGACTTCTTTAATGGTTTGTCGAAGCGGACTTGTTGTTTGCCTTTGTCAGCTGCTGTTGGTTTAGAAGGAACTGTCTCAACAGGAACATTTAAAGGCTCTTCAGTAGAGACTGGAGTTGAAGCTGTAGCCGGAGGAACGTCAAAAATTTCTTCAGGAACTTCAGCATAATCTTTCAAATATACTTTTCCTGACCGAGTTCCAGCATGAACTTCAACTTCAGATTCTGGTTCAAGGTCTATGGAAACCATGCTGCAATTCTTTATTTTGCTCTTGGTTCTTTTATGTTTGATGAAAGCTTCATTCCAGAAACCAAGGCCAACACGAGATTGATTATGTCTCATGGTGATGGCCAAAGGTGCTCGGAGTCCCTTGCCTGAGTTCAAACCTGGGGCAGTGGCTAGATCATAACCCATCTTTGCCATCAATTCACGAGATTGTGAACTGTATAAATGAAAAGCAGGTTTGTACCTATCTTCAATTTGAGGTACAGATTTTATCTTCGTAGAGAGTGAATTTCCTGCTGAGATGAAAGTAGAGGTTAGATAAAAATCGGGTGTGAAACTAGAAGTCACATTGCATGACTTAGTCTTTCCGAACTTCTTTTTAGATGAGGAAATCTTCCGAGGAGAAGAGGAAGACGTTTCAAACTCCGTCATTAAATCCAGGTGAATCCACATGATCTCTCCCTTCTTAGTTGTGACAGGAACAAGTCCGTCATTCTGTGCTGGTGGGATGTTTACAACTTCGAGAGTTGTTTTGGGGATAGGAACAATCCCACTTTCCACCTTTAAGGGAGGGAAGTCACCGAACTGCATTGAAATTACATTTGCTGTGACTGTTTTGTCTTTGGGTGTTAATGTCACAGCTCCTGATTTAATCATCTCTTGAATCTTCCATTTTAATACATAGCAAGACCGGATTGTATGACCCAGCATTCTATGATATGGACAGTATTTTGGATGATCTGTCTTATTGGCTTTATCAGGCTTTTTAATTTCTGGCAATTGAATCTTATTACCTTTGAGTAAGCATTCAAAGATACCCTGAACATCGTCATCATCGAAAGAATATTCTTCTTTCGGTCGAGGAGATCTCTGTTGTTGATTTGTTGGAGCTGAAGTAGCTTGGGTAGTCTTTACTTCTTGACTACTGCTTTGGAGATTGACTTCAAGAGCTTCTTTCCCTTTGCGATTATTGGGTCGAGTACTATTGCTAGCACTCTGATTTGATTCTTTGGGAGCCATTTGTACCCCCAGACCCTTAAAGGTCTCAGCACTGACCTCGGCAGCCTTGGCACTGACGATAAATGAAGGCCAATCTTGGAACTGAGTGGATCCTGTCCACATGCTGATAATTGGTAAGAGGTTCGACTTGCAAGTGTCGATCGTAACAGCATCGAAGTTCCAAGAGGCATTTTGAGGGCTTCTCTTCTGAATCTCTCAATGAATTCCTCAGTGGTCTCATTATTCTTCTGTTTGATTCTTATGAGGGCCGACATGGTCATATTATTGAGCCCTTCGTAGAATCGTTCAAGAAACATTTGCTTAAAACTGGCAAATGAGGTAATGCACCCATCAGGGAGACTTCTATACCATTCATAAGCCGTTCCTTTGAGACATCCAATGAACACCTGAGTAAGGAGGGCGTCACTTGGTTGCAGTTGATCAGTCATTACTTTAAAATGATTAATGAACTGACTTGGAGAGGTTGTCCCATCATAGAAAGAGATGGTCGGAGGTTTGTATTTTGGTGGATACGATACCTGCTTCCATTCTATCGGATAAGGCTGTTTGATGCCTAACCTTTGTAAACCATCCTTCTGTTTGAATGCCTCGAATTGAGTTTTGAGATTCTTCAATTCTTCAGAGACAACTCCCGAAGATTGTGGAGTTGTGGCTTGTAGAGTGTAATTGGGAGGAGGAACTGCAGCATATGTACCACCCCCAGCTCCAGAGTGACTTGGGGTGGTTTGTACAGGAACATTAGATTGTACTCCCGGAATAGAGGGTTCGGGGTTTGGAACAACAGGGGTATTCAATACCACTGGTGGTGCTGTCTGTTGTTGAGCCTGCATTAGAGTGTGCATAGCACTCAATGTATCTGCCATAGCTCGTAATTGTTGTTCTAAAGAAGAAATCCTCTGTTCATGAGCCTCATTGCTAGTCGAAGGTTCATGATCACTTTCTGCCATGTAAGTGGTAATCATTCGAGGAATAGATGATGAAACAGTCTGTTCTGAATCATCACTGTGTGAATCAGTATCTTTTCCAGGGCTTTTTACAAGAGTCAATACTGGAAAATTGGACTCTCCAAGGAAGTCTTCTGTGATCTCCGGATTACCACTTGGATGAGAAGAAGAAGAGGCTCTGGTCAAGGCTCCGGTCCTGGATCGAGTGCCGAGATAAACACCATCTTTAGAGTCTGATATAGCATCAGACCGTATGCTACCCCCAATGTTTCTGGAAGTCATGTTGACAGAAGCATAAAGAGGTTCATCTTCATCCAACATTGGTTCATATTGAATCCGTTCGAAAACAGATTATCTTTTTGGTGAACAACAACATTGGATGACAACCCGAGGTTGGAAGTCACAACCATGCTTTTCATGGCGAATGTGGGCAATGTCATAGTCAGATGGAGTGTCAATTCTCTGTTTATTTTGCAAATATTCTCGGAGATCTGTAGGAACAGATTGGGAAGTATTTGAAGATAGTTTCTGTGTAGAAACTTGTCTTTTGTTCTTCTGTCTTCTTGGTTCCTGAGTGTATAAAGACTGATTAATTTGAGCCACATAGTTCTTGGCATATTCTGCATCAGGGTCTAATATACTTGTCTCAGTGGAACCGAACCGATTCTGATTAAGCTTATTACGAAGATCCGTAGGAGATTTGACTTTGATATCAGTCTTGGATACTTGTAATTTGCCTTTCTCAGACCGAGAAATTTTGAGAGAAGGAAGATGAGTATTATTTCGACTAGGAGTCGGTAATAATCCATCTTTGGAGGAATTAGCCAAAAGGCGTTTTCCATTGTTTGATCTAGTAAGAGTACTAGTCAAATTAACTCCAGAGGTAAAGACCTTAGGAGTAGAGGAATTGACTAAAGAGTCTTTCTCCTTGGTTGGCACAAGATGTGCAAGTTGAGGGGGAATCATTTGTATGTTCTGTGGAAGAGAACCCCCGATTTGATTTTCAGAAACAGTCAAAGGACTGTATTTGTTAGCATACGCTGACTTCAGTTTAGACTTCTGGTCATACGCTGCCTTTTTATTAGCATACACTGGCTTTGGCTCAGCATACGCTGCCTGATGTTGGCTTTTGTACGCTGCCTTTGCCGTACGCTGCCCTTTGAATGCCATACGCTCAGAGTCATCAATGGCTAAAGAGCCGACTGCTATCGTAAGAATAGAAGGAGAAGGGACTTTGACATGTCCAGAGATGGTTTTTCTTGGACACATTGACTTGGTTAAAGAACCAATTTTGTCAGCGTGACTAGGGGAAACCACTGTTGCCGTGTTCCGAGAAGCCGAAGTGTGCTTCATAGAAGTTGAAGACGTGTTCTTGTCAGCATGAGAAGTGACAGAAGCGTCTCGGACTGCTGCAGAAGACTTAGGGACATAGATGGAGTGTCCCTTCTTCTTGACAACAGGAAGAGCGGAGGAAGCAGTGCGGCCCTCCTTCGCCTTGAGCATTTCTTCATAAGCCGATTGGTCGAATTGTACAACCATCGTCTTCTTCGTCAAGCCGATCGACGAAGTATCGCATTGAGTTGTTGCTATCTCATTGGAGGAGACAGCTTTCCCCAGCAGAGTCGCCAATTTGTTTTCCATAAATAAATTCACTTTATTTATTTTGTATCTGAGAAAATTACAACTGTAGGAATCTAATCTAGAAGACGATTACTTTATCCCTTGGACGATGCGATGAAGAAGACTCGAACTTTGAAGAACTTGGACAGCAACTGGGCAATCTCTCTGTTCTCTCTGAAATTGACTGTAGTCTCTGATAAAGATGAAGAAACTCTTTTTTATAGAGTTCAGGATAACTGTCCTTAAGCATACGCTCAGGTAGTTACTTGACGTGTGCATAACTGCAGGGACGCATGGCAAATTTTGATGGAGACACATTAGCGTGCGGTTGAAAGTAGTGGAGCATGTTCAGGAGAGATTGATGGCCTGGATGCCACGTTGCATAACTTCTGGAGAAGTAGATAATTGGTACAGGACACGTGAGAACGTGTGTTGACTGTAATCCTGGATATGGTTGCTGTAATACGCTGCCTCGTTGAAGGAGAGTTATACGCTGACTTGGACAGCGTAGTGCCATAGGAAATCCATACGCTTACTTTATGGGCAAGGAGTCATGTGAGGTCATATGCTCGCTTGTTTAGCAAGGAATTATGTGAGGTCCATACGCTCACTTGACTGTGTGAAGAAGGAGTCATGTGAGGTCGATACGCTCACTGGAGAAGTAGCCACGTGGCTATCATCAATCTTCTTTGGTACACCATATCTTCCCATAACTGACAAAATCTTCTCGAGCGTCGTGACTGCGGATTTGACGGCTGACAGACTGTCAAAACTGACAGTAATGATGGCTTTTGTATTTATGAAGGCTGCTGAGTTGTCCTCGTAAAAGACAAAACCGACTCTTCGAAAACCTATACGACGGTTACTTTTCTCATGACAGCTGTCTTTGCACGAAAGATGAAGTGTCAGATTCATTTCTCATTTAAACATATGCTGTGCTGTCACTTCAGTAAATAATAAAATATTTACTGAGCGTATGGCTTTTGAATGAGCGTACAACTCTGAATTGAGCGTATGGCTTCAACTAACATCTGTCTTTAAGCGTATGGATGAAAATGACAGCGTGTCATAATTTTCCACATCCTACATTTACTGTCACAGAGATTTCATTGGGTGATAGGCCATTGGCATAGGGAATGATTGTGTTCAGAGGTTAGTTTAGGCCATATGCTTATGTTCGTTGAGTTTGGAGTAGTAGGCAGTGGTTAGAGGGTGTTGAAGTGTCCAGTGGGTAGCTCGAAGTTGAGAAGGCCTGTGGGTTTTGTGAGTGCTTGGGTTTAGGGGCTTTGCATTATCCTATTTTGGCTCGAGCAGTAGGGGATCACTCCTACATATCTTAGTCATTGCAGCAGCCATATTTTGGCTTACTGCTGTAGCAGAGAGGCCACTTGGCAATGGCAGCTGCCTTGGCCCTCCCTGCAAAGCAATGGCATCAGGATTAGCAGTTGGCCACCCGGCCCCTTTGGCCATCTAGCCTGTGTCGAGAGAGTGGGGCCACTCCTTGATTTTGAGAAGTCTGATACACTGTATCAGAGTGGGATCATAGAGTTTTTAAAGGATTATTCGTAGTTCAATAGGTTTGGAGATTTGAGTCTTAGAGTTAGTGTTAGAGATTGTATGTGTTGAATGTTGCATGTTAGTTTCAGAGATGAGTGTGTGGGTGTTTGGAGGAATTAGGATTGGTAAATTTAGAGTTAATAGTTTAGTTCAGAGTTTGTGGGGTGTGAGGGATTAAAGACTGCTTGTTTGCAGCAGTAGAAGAGTCTGCTGTAGGGGGTGGGTTTTGGCCACCTCATTTGTGAGTGATGAGGAGTTTTAGCCTTGCCTGCAAAGGTAGTCAGAGAATGGGGGTCGAGCAAGGCCTTTGGCAATGGCAGTTGGCCTTTTGTCCATTGGCACATGTGAGTTATTTAGTTAGCCTAAGTGTTAGAGTGTGTATCCTATAGGTATCCTAGAGTGTTAGTGATTAGGATATAGAATGTTAGGATAGATACATGCTTGTATGTTATTTATTAGGATGTGTGTTGAGTGAGGGATATAAGTATGTTAGTTTTGTATCAGGTTGGGTCTTGGCTCTGGTATCAGAGGCTTTTGAGTTAAGTATAAGAGAGAGCTAGGGTTTCTAATGTATCAGATTTTAGAGTGTGGGCAGGGGCTAATGCCCACTGCCCCCTTGCAATACAGCAGAGCATTGCACAGACCAGTGTGGCTTGGTACAGTCGTTTGGCTTGCCAAAGTAGTTGGCCAGCAGCAGGAAATAGGGTTATCAATGTACTGTTAGTTCAGATGAAGTGGCCTATTAGCTCAGTTGGTTAGTGTATCCAAGTTAGTTTAGGGGTTTTAGTTTTGGTTCAGATTTTAGGATTTTATATTAATTTCAGATACGTGTAGGAGCTTATGAAACGAATTTGTGCCTATTGGATAATTGTGTGTCCATCTTTGCAGAATTATTTCCAAATGGATTGGATTACTACTTGCGAAATCGTTCATGGATGTACAATCGTCGTCCTGATGATATGTGTGGTGTGCGGGATGAATACATAGCGGGAGTAGAGCAGTTCCAACAGTTTGCTAAGGCGTTCCCTCAGTACATGGACGACACCAAAATTAAGTGTCCGTGTGTGAAATATCATAACGTAAAATATTATCCAGAAGTGAAAGTGACATATCATTTGTACTCGAGGGGTTTCACGTCTAATTACTATCAGTGGAGCGCACACGGAGAACTTGTGTCTTTAGCATCATAGCCGGAGCCTTATGTTAAGCCGTATATGCATGCGGTACCTAATTTTGTTTCAGATAATCATGCATACGACGACGGGTGTGTGAACATGGTTTTCGACGCTGCGGGGCGTAGTTTCGTTCATGATGCAGCTGAGGAGGCACCGAATGTCGATGCTGCAAAGTTCATAGAGTTGCTGGAGAATGCAAGGACTCCATTGTATCCTGGTTATGAGGATCATTCACCGTTGGAGGTGGTTACAAGACTGTTGAGCATTAAGTCAGATTTTAACATGTCGTAAGAATGCTACAACCGAGTGTTGGAGTTGATTATAGAGATCTTGCCGGCGGGTGCTAAGTTACCTAAAGACTTCTATCGATCTAAGAGGATGGTGAGATCGCTCTGGATGGGGTACGAGAAAATCGATTCTTGTCGCAATGGGTGCATGCTGTACTACAAAGGCGACAAGGACGCAGATGTGTGCAGATTTTGTGGTGCTGATCGCTATAAGACAACTAGTACAGGAAGGTCTGCCGGTGCAAGAAGACCGACCGATTCAATGCACTACTTGTCTTTAACGCCGCGGTTGCAAAGATTATTTATGGTGAAAGAGATGGCCGAAAATATGAGTCGGCACATGCGAGAACAGATTGAAGGAGTGTTGGATCACCCATCCGATGGAGAAGCGTGGAAGCACTTTGATCGAGTGTATCCTAATTTTGCTTTAGATCCGCGTAAATTCAGGTTGGGGCTATCTTCTGACGGTTTTACTCCTTTTGGTCTTTCGGGATCCCAGTATTCGTGCTGGCCTATGATTGTCACTCCATATAACCTACCGCCTTGGATGTGCATGAAGACTCAGTACATGTTTCTAACCGTTATAATTCCTGGTCCGAACAATCCTAAGAGGAACATTGATGTGTACTTACAGCCTTTGATAGATGAGTTGAATCTGTTATGAAAAGTAGGCGCTAACACGTACGATGTTTCCAGGAAGCAGAATTTTCAGATGAAGGCAACCCTTATGTGGACCATCAACGACTTTCTGGCCTATGGAATATTATCTGGATGGAGCACTCATGGCCGTCTCTCATGTCCGTATTGTATAGACCGTACTAAGGCTTTCCGTTTGAAACACGGAGGAAAACCGTGCTTCTTTGATTGTCATCGGCAATTTCTGCCAAAAGATCATCCGTTCAGAAGGAACAAGAATACATTCCGTGCCGGCTTTGTAGAGAAGGGTGATCCACCGTCAAGGTGGTACAAATCCACGATATGGGAGGAGGTTAGAGATTTTTCATGTGCTATCGAAGATCCTACAACTGGGTAAAGTGCGATAGATTTGGTAGAGATCATAACTGGACAAAGAGGAGCATATTCTGGAATCTGCCATATTGGAGTACCAATCTGATCAGACATAATCTTGATGTCATGCATATTGAGAAGAATGTGTTTGATAACATAATTAATACTGTGATAGATGTAAAGGGAAAAACGAAAGATAATCCCAAGGCCAGGTTGGACTTAGAAGAAATATGCAAATGTCCTGCGTTCCATTTGATAGAGGAGAATGGAAAACAGTTCCTGTCGAAGTCAATTTTCTTACTGGACAAGGAGGATAAAGTGAGACTTTGTCGGTGGATCCAGGGCCTAAAATTTCCAGACAGATATGTGTCAAATCTGAAAAGATGTGTCGATCCGAAGGAAAACAAATTGACGGGTATGAAGAGCCACGATTGTCACGTTTTCATGGAGAGGTTAATTTCGATTGTATTTCGGGAATTCAAACCACAGGTAGTTTGGGATCCATTGACGGAACTTAGCATATTCTTCAGGGATCTTTGTTCTAAGAAATTGCTCGTTGATCGTCTAGAAAAGCAAGAGAAGGACATTACGGTAACACTGTGCAAGCTAGAGAGGGTGTTTCCTCCTGGATTCTTCGACTCTATGGAGCATTTGCTGATTCATCTATCCTATAAGGCACGTGTTGGTGGATCCGTCGAATATCGATGGATGTACCCGTTCGAGCGATATTTGAATCACCTAAAAAGAAAGGTAAAAAATAAGGCACGGGCCAAGGGTTCTATTTGTGAAGCCTATGTTCTCGAGGAGATTATAAACTTTTGTTCGACGTATTTCAAGCCTCATGTTGCAACTAATAGAACGAGAGCTTCCAGAAATGACGACGGAGATCATGAATGTAATGATACAATACTGAAGGTATTCAATGCTCCAGGAAAGCCATCGGGTAAAATGAAGAAGAGATATCTGAACGATGATGAGCTAAGGGCTGCTCAGGTGTATGTATTACTCAACTGCGACGATGATAAAGTAGAGAAGCTGGAGGGATAAGTAATTAATACGTCTACATTATTTTAATAGTGTTGATTATTATACTATTACATTAATTGAACGATGTTGTTTTCAGCATATTTAATGATGATGTGAGGTCAGGTAGGCCACACAAAAGGTTGGACTGGTGGACAATATGCAAGACCAAAGCTAGAAATACCTTTGAGGTTGACGATATAGCTTATCAAGAGGATGAACTACATCTTGTAACAAATATTATAGAAGTGGACACGACGAAAGTTCCTCTTTACACATCTAATTGTGTAGAAGAAGTAGAATTATCTGAAGAGGAAGATGCAGATGAAAGTGAAGATGTAGAGGAGGAAGAAGAAGAAGAAGAAGAAGAAGAAGAAGAAGATAAGCTAAACGAACTAGATGAATTTTCAGAAGAGGATTAAATCTGTACGTTTGTTTTATCATCATATTTGACACTTTAGTGACACTTTTATCATATAAATCTGTGACACTTTAGTGACACTTTTATCTGTGACTATGATATTTTTTATAAATCTGTGATGTCTATCATATAAATATGTTTATTTATTTTATTGTCATATATTATTATCAGGTATGACTAGACCAGTAGGACAACGCGGAGGATATTATATTAGGCAGTCCCGTCTGCCTCGGGCTGGGGATGCAGATTCCGTACCCTCATCCTTATCTCCGAGTACGCCAATGTATCGTTCTGTTCCCGGTCCATTATCGGGACAGGGCAATTCCAGCAGGTTGGTGACTTCTCTCTCGTAGTCCAGCATTCCTGATCCCACGTCTAGCATTCCTCCTGTCGACGGCTCCATGGGGAGAGTCAATGCCGAGCATATGGAGGACGGCGATCAGACTGATCCTGTCCAGGCAGGAGGTGAGAGCGACCCTCTATGGGCTCCCCCGGATAAGACGCGTATGGAGATTTGGACGGACGGACCTACGAAGTAA
Source organism: Iris pallida (assembly GCA_029216955.1). Classification (NCBI taxonomy): domain Eukaryota; kingdom Viridiplantae; phylum Streptophyta; class Magnoliopsida; order Asparagales; family Iridaceae; genus Iris; species Iris pallida. Next base: position 2,575,641 of record JANAVB010038620.1, on the reverse strand, counting down.
GTTAATTAGTTAATATATATTTCTCAAATGATTATATGTACATATATATTCATGAAATTTATTATTGTATAGAAATCGGCCTCCTGCAGTACAGAGACAGCTGGGGTTATTTCTGAGGCAGAACTATGGTGGGCCTTGGATTAACTACTCAGATGCTCCCGCAGATAGGAAGGCCTTTTGGTTGGCCCACTTCAAGGTAAAAAAATTATTTATTTTTAAATTTTAATAATTATTTATGTATATTATACAACTTTTCTATTTTACTTCTTGTAGAGGACATATTTTTATCCACCACACGGGCGACGAAGATCGAGGCCCAATTTTCTGCCGTCGCAGGCAAGCTCATCCGTGATGCGATCCACGACCAGAAGTCTCGTGATCGCTCCGAAAAGCCGATCCATGGTTGGATCATGCCAGAGCAGTGGACTGTGATGAAGGCTAGATTCGACGAGGCCAGGTACCAGGAGCGATCTGACAAGGCCAAGGTGGCGCGGTCGAGCGCCAATAAGTGGTGTGGTAGCTCCATTCCGATGACGGAGCATTTTCGTTGTCTGGTACGTTTCCTATGACGGACATCATTTTATATATAGTTGGATAGAATGTTTAATACTAATAATAGATAATATATTTTAACAGGTAAAAAAGGGTGAGGACCCCAACATGGTGACCGTCTTCCTGGTCACCCATCGGAAGGCTGGGGAGTTCATTGACGAGAGGGCGATGCAGGCATATGTACGTTCTATTCTTTATATTGATTTACTATAATTTAGAAAATAGAAAAATAGATATCAATATAAACTTTAGCAAACACATAGACGTTAGCAAACATTGTTCTAGGTCGAGTTTCTTTGGCTACAAGAGGAGGCGGCTGCTGCTGCTAGTGCGCCAGCAGAAGGAGGGGCTGGTACTTCCTCCCAGCCGCCTACAGCTCCATCGCAGGACGACCTCTGTATGACCGCCGTTGGTGGTCTTCAGATGGGTACGTACTACGGTACGGGATCCTACGGCGCCTATTTGGCTTCAGAGTCATCCCGGGCCCATCTGTCAGTGCACAGTCTCCATCTTCGCAGGCGTCATCACGAGCTCAGGATATTGGTCATCAGATTGACGAGCTGCGTTGCGAGTTGTTGCAGCAGATTTCTGATCACCATACCGCAGAGCGACGATCCGATGATCACCGGACAATTTGATACGATCGAGTACAGTATACAGGAGCTGAGGAGTCTGCAGCAGGCTATATCTTCCAGCTTGCACATGCTCACCGAGTCTACGCAGCGCACAGAGCATAGACAGGTCGAGCTGGAGGGATCACAGAGGACCATGTCTGCCTCACTCACTCAGGTACAAACTTCGATTGAGGAGAGTACTCAGAGGATGGTGAGTACCCTTGCTGCGCATGGTGAGCGACTGCGAGAGCTGGAGCAGATACGTCCTCCCGGTCCATCGACAGCGCCGACTCCAGACATTGTACTGCCTCCTACTGCCCCTACGGTGCAGCTCACACAGGAGCAGTATTGTCACGACCCGATCCCAAATAATTGGGTTGGACCGGATCATGCCCAGCCTGCACCGTTGTTGAGACGGCGGCAGTAAGCTGTTCCATTAGCAGGTAACCACAACAACATCTGTATTTGTCACAACTCAAAATTCGGAAATTTAAAAACTTTATTGAACTTTTACAATGAAGTGAAAGATACAACTTAAACCATTTTCCACATACATCAAGAAGAAAAGAAAACTCTAGATACACAGCTCATCAGTCTCGAAATCCTCGTCTTCTAGTTGGGATCTCGAAAATATCGCGGAACAAAGCCTCATCATTGATACCTAAAATGTTGGGTCTCCAGTCAGGAGGGAGCAAAGTACAATTCATGCTAATTAAACAGTTAAATAAGAAATAGAATCATGCAGTTCTAAACAGTTTTAAAACAGGTTTGTTACAGTATAAAACAGTGATTTGAACAGGTAATGACATATGACCGGCTTGGGTTTGTTACAGGAGGGTACAGCTTATCCCCGTGTGTATGAGGGGTAAGCCAATAGTTACAGTAGTTTGGATGTGGTCATACTCATTACACTATTCCCCCAGTCCCCAATAGTTACAGTAGTTACAGTACAGTACTCTCGGAGAGAGTTTCGTGTTTGAGTCGTGGTTTAGACATGCAGTAAAACGATTAAGTAAATAACTGTAAACTAACACAAACTATACTTGCCTCAATGTAAAATGACTGGAGAGGTGGATGACTCCGAGACGGGAAGTTTAGAGTTGTCCTCGAATTCCTACATTCGAGAGATAGACTCAGCTGTCAGGTTTACCAACTTAGCTATGCTAGTTGTAATCTCTATTTGCGTCCTAGTCCAGTTTTAGTTATTTAATTAACTAAACACAGAAAAACGCGATTAATTGTGCGTTGATTTAAAACGAGGAAAAACATCATTTTTAACTTTTGAATTGGGGAAAAGTCGTCGTTGCCAGATTACTTATGAAAACTTGGTGATTTTATAAAATATAATATAAAACTAATTTTCTTGCTTAGTGAGAAATACGTGGCTTTTATTTAATAATAAACTGGTAAATTTTAAGATGAAAAAATAATAACTAATTTTATACGAAAAATATCTTTTTAATCATTTTAATCGTTAAACAGTAAAAACACGAAAAACCAGAAAACGACAGGAAAACCTAAGCTATTACAATCACAGACCAGCCAGCTGGGCTTATGCCAATTACAATTTATTTACATAAATTGAAATAAGAATAAACTGCCGTTAGTCCTAACTGAAAATATTAATTAAATAGAATTTAAACAGAAAATAAATAATAAAGATAAGGATAAAATAGTAAGTCTCAGATAATGGTCCGATCCTCATTTTGGCTAATTGCCTCAACGTCCGGGCGGGGCCGGTATCGTTTGCACTTAGTCGGGTCCATTGACCGATACGGTCGTCACCCAAATATAAAATATCGAATAAATTTCGAAAATCATTTTAAATTTATTTTGAAAATAATTCGGGATTTACGAAAAAATTGGGCAGCATCTCCTCTGTTTTTGGTCAACCCAAAAACTGGGAAATTGGCGCCGATAATTCCTGCAAGTCCCAAACCAGGGAAAACCCACATTTTATATATATAAAAATATCCACAACAATCCACAGAATAATCGGGACGACACGAAATAGTTTCGGAAGTCCGATTCCCATCCACAAATCACAGAACGTTTCCGAAAATTTCCAGAAACTAAATCATACCAAAATCCATTCCCGAAAATATTTCGGGAAAGCAAAACAATTCACGGGACCTTTCCGAAAGTCCCGGAAAAATACGACGTAGCTAATACCGAATTCCTAAAGGGAACCGGGGACCATTTCATCATCGACAAAAATAGTAAAATAGCGGGACAGGGGGGTTATACCTCGGGTTGCTCGGCTAGAGCTCTCAGATGATAAAATAGAAAGAAATAAAATTATCCAGCACAGCGACGTTCCGAAATCAGCGATGCCGAAGAAATGCCGAAGAGATCCGAGGCTAGGGTATGACGGCAGGGAGTGCCAAAAGGCAGCGTCGTCGGGGAAACACGGCCAGAGGGCAGCGCTATCGGCGGACAGCAGCGCTGTCGGCGTCGGGGGACGCTGACAGGGGAGATAGGCTCGCGGGGAAGCGCGAGGGGACGCGTCGGAGTTGGCAGCGTGCACCGGAGGGGCGCTCGCGGAGACGGACCCGCGGGAAGAGGCGCGAAGTGGTCGGCCAAGGGGCAGCGCCGGAGACAGCGCGAGGGCGCAGAGGGGGCGCGCCGGTCGGGGGCTCGCCGGAGTCAGCGCGAGGGCGCAGAGGGGCGCGCCGGTCGCCGGACGGCTGGAGCTCGCCGGGGATGCGCGGATCGGGGCGGTCGGCGAGCTCAGAGATGGTCACCGGACTTCGATCGGGAAGGGTTTGGGGTTAGGTTGGCTCCAGAGAGAAGTTTGGTAGTTGGGGGGTGAGATGAGAGTAGAGTTTGGATGAGAGTTATCCAGAGAGTGGAGAGGGAGAGAGTACGAGAGAGAGAGCTGAGTATTATCTCTTCTTTTGCCAACTTCTGTGAAGAGAGGAGTGGGGATGATGGGGATATTAAGGGGAGTGATGGGGACTTATGGTGAGGAGTGTGTGGTAGAGAGAAGTTGGAGGAGTTTGAATAAGAGATGGGAGAAGAAGTCTCCACATGTCAAATGCTGGTCCTATGGGCCCAGCCCAAAGTAATATTAATATATTTTTTTTAAATAAAGATTAACCAAGTCCAACAATTTAGAATTAAGAAATAGGAAAAGATTGGGTTAGGCTCAGGTCTGGGTCTGGGCTCGGACTTGGGTCTGCGTCCGAAAATCAAAAGTCCATGTTGTAATTAATATTTTCGAAATCATTTTCACCCAAAAATATCTAATAATAATAATATTAATAATAATAATAATTTTAAAATATTAATGATAACATTCTATTAATAAATACAAGCATGGGTTTCACAAGTATGAGTACATGCTATCTCAGATGCGCGGCAGGGGTCTTCAGTGATCTAGTAGATTTTTTTTATCATCTTTGTATGTATTGGCCCTATGGGCCCATTGACCGTTTTGTACACTAATTTTTATTCTTATTTGCCCTCCATTGTGGACATGTATGTTTGTTGGACATGTATGTTTGTGATATTTACTTTGTTGGTATTTTCATTGAGTACATGTATGATATTTACTTGGACATGTATGTTTGTGATATCTGCGATGGGGATGACAAATATACCTACGCTGGGTTATAAGCGATGATCTGATATACAAAGGAGGTGCTGCCCAATTTTTTAAAAAATATGTTTGGTATTTTTGTGATGATGTGTGCCTGTGTAAACACAGACACACAACATAACAAAAATACCAAACATATTTTTTAAATTTTTTTCATAATATCTGCGACGTATAGCGACGTTCTGGACCGTATAGCGACGTATCCAGACGTCGCTAATTAGCGCCGTCACGTCGCTAATTAGCGCCGTCACGTCGCTATCCGTCGCAATCCGTTGCTCAGTAGCTGACGTGACTGAGAGTTGACGTCGCTAATTCGGTCGCTGTATGTCGCTACCCTGCTGACGTGGCAGGCATGCCATGTCATCACATAAAAAGAAATAACGTCGCTACGTAGTCGCACTACGTCGCTAATTTGGCGACGTTCAAATTCGTCGCCCTCCGTCGCTAATTTTGCGACGACCCAGCGACATTGGGGTGGCGTCGCAAACAGCGACGGAGGGCGACGAATTTGTCATCTGCGACTAGCTTTTTCGCGACCTTCATTTTTCGTCGCTAAAGTCATCGCTAATTACGTTTAGTGACGTATTTTTCTTAATTAGCGACGTATCTGGACGTCGCTAATTTGCCTTATTTTGGTAGTGTTCGGTCATCTTATTAATGATAATCTTGACTAAAAATTTGATACCAATGCACGTAACTTTGACACAGTGTTGTAAAAGCAACTTTTTTGTGAGAAGTTTTGATGGGGACGAGGATGAACCTTACATAAAATAATTTGCCATCCTTATCAACTAGGGGTGAGCATTCGGTTAATTCGGTTTAAACCGAACCGAATATAACCCAAAACCGAATTGGACCGACCGAATAAGCAAAATTGAAACCGAATTGGCCCAAAACCGAATTAAACCGAATCGAATTAAACCGGTTCGGTTTATTCAATTTTTTAGTTTTTTTGCGTTAAATATATATATATATATATATATATATATATATATATATATATATATATATATATATATATATAATATATATATATATATATACAGCCCCCTTCTTATACGGGATAAGTTTATGGGATAAAGCAATTTCTTACGGAGAGAAAAGAAACTCAAAATATCTGACCGAAATATACGTATGTTTCTCTTCTGAAATTTATTTCTCTTTAATATTTAAATCTCTACTCTCTACTCTTAAAAAGAAACATATCTCTATCTTAAAAAATAAGGCTTATCTATCAATTTAGTTTTAAACACAGAGGAATTTATTTATTTTAAAAAATAGAGATAGATAAATTATTCCATTTATTTTTTTAAATAAAGATATTTTTTAAAAAAAAAGAATCTATCCTTAGAAATAAATATACCTTTACAAATTATATTTAAAATATTAATTTTAATGTTAATCTTAATATTAATATTGATATTAATTTTAATTTTTAATTTTTACATTAATTTAAATTTTAATGTTAAAGTTAATTTTAATTTTAATGTTAATGTTAATGTTAATGTTAATGTTAAAATTAATTTTAATTTTAATTTTAATTTGTTTTTAAATAAATTTAAATCTAAATCTAATTTAATTTTAATTTTAATGTTAATGTTAATGTTAAATTTAATTTAAATTTAAATTTATTTTTGTTTTTAAATAAATTTAAATTTAAATTTAAATCTAAATTTAAATTCTAATCTTAATTTTAAATTATATTCTTAATCTTAATATTAATCTTAATCTTAATTTTAATATTACATTTTAATGTTAATGTTAATATTAATGTTAATGTTAATATTAATGTTAATGTTAAATTAAACTTAATGTTAATGTCGAAATTAAAATTAAAATTAATATCAACAATAAAGTTAGCACCAAAAAACTAACATGAGAAATAATATTAAAATTAACATTAATATTAAGTACATTTTTTAATAACATTTTAAAAATATATTTATGTTTAAAGATAATTTTTTTTAAAACAATCCATCTCTACTTTAAAAAATTATAAAATTAACTTTTTCTATCTCTATTTTTTGAATAAATAAATAAATTTCTCACTATTTAAAAAATAAATAGACTTATCTTTAAGATAGAGATAGGTTCCTTTTTTAAAGGAGAGATCTAACATTTTTAAAGTGAAAGAAATAAAGAAGAGAACCATACGTATATTTTTTCATCCCGTAAGTTATTCCCGTAGGAGAAGCTTTCTGTATATATATATATATATATATATATATATATATATATATATATATATATATATACACGCTCTATTAGTTAAAAATTTTTATTCGATTTTCAGTTTTGGACTGAAACCGAATAAAAAAATTTAGTATTTTCAAACGAAATCAAACCGAATTTTTTTAAACCGAACCGAACCGAATTTCTTATTCGGTTCGGTTCGGTTCGAGTTTCGGTCCAAAATCGAATAATGCTCACCCATATTATCAACTGTCAATAAAGCATTAAGAATCGGATTATGAATTGGGGGACTCAAGCATTTAGGTACTTATGCTCGTCTTTAATTCTTGACTTCCTTTACCAAATAGTAATCTAGTAAAATAAAAAGAAGAAAAAGAGGGAAGAAAAATGAGAAAAATGAAGAATAAAGGAAAGGTAGAGTTGTACAACTTAGTAATTCATGAGTATAATGACAAAATGTTGTTAATATAAGAAAGTGAAGAGTTTAATTGCGTAACGCCCTTATATTTCTTGTTGGCTGGTCCAATTGCCATTATTACACATCCATGAAAGAGCCGGGAGAGAATAAAAGAGTTGGCAGTAGAAGTGGTTGAGTGAAGCATTCAATTTAAAGCACTGATATCAACAAAGTCCTAACCTTTGAGAACGAGGAAGTATCATATGACTCGGACCCACCGCATATCTTTTATTGCCATCTATTGGATGATATTGTAATAAGTGCATGCATAAATTTTTATGCAATTCGATATATATATATATTATATACAAAGGAGCACTGTAATGTCAATTAGCCCCATTAATGTCATGGTGAATATTGGGCCGGACGGCCCGCAATCCAGCCCGGGCCATGTCAAAGCCGGTCTAGGTCAGTCTGGGTTCGGTCAACGGACCAGCACGGCTCGGCCCACCTCCCAAACTGGTCCGAGCTGGGTCTTGATTTTTGGACCGGAGGTCCGACCCGACCCGACCTGGTTCAAGAACCGGTTAGACCCGCGAAGCACGCTCGACTCGGCCCAGACCGACGTGGTCACTGACCCGGGTCAGGCCCGGTTAATATCCAAAAACTTTTTAATTTTTTTTTCAACGTTGGGGGTATTTTGACCAAAAATATCTCCATTTTAGTGGTTGTTTTATGGTCGTTTTAGGAACATTTTGGTCATTTGCTGAAAAGATCAAAAATATTCTTATAACAACTATAGAGTACTAGGGATAATTTTGTACCAAAAAATTTCTATAAACAAACCATAAATCTTCAAAACCAATCACACAAATTTTTTTTTCTCTTACAAAATTGATAAGCAATCTAGCATGAAAAGGTTAATTATTTAATATCATAGATGACGATCAAAATACCACAGCAACCGCAATATCATCAACCGCAACCCGCACCGTAATAAGAGCTTGTATCGAATAAAAAATTTGGCAACAATTTAGTGGAGTTTACAGTGAGCGCGAGAGCGACGATACAGAAAGAAGATACTCGACTAAAGTTCTTGTTGAATGCTTACATTATAGAAAATGAATCAAACACTTCTAAATAACAAATTTTAAATTAATTTAATTCATGGTTGATAATTTATTAGCAAGCAGTTCTAAATTTTTCTTAGACAATAAAATTGCTTATATGTCCATAATAAATAAAAATCCTTCCTAAGAAAATTATATTATTGTTATCCCAAACAATAGCTTATACACTCGTACAACTTGCAAGAATAAAATTGTTGTGGAGTAGTAAATCATAAATGTTAAAAACTAACCATTCACTACCCCCATCAAGTGGACTGCAAAATATTATTTCAATCATTCACTGCAAGCAGTTCTAAATTTTTCTTAGACAATAAAATTGCTTATATGTCCATATATAAATAAAAATTCTTCTGAAGAAAATTATATTATTGTTATCCCAAACAATAGCTTATACACTTATACAACTTGCAAGAAAATAATTGTTGTCGAGTAGTAAATCATAAATGTTAAAAACTAACCATTCACTATCCCGTCAAATGGACTGCAAAATATTATTTCAATCATTCACTACAACATCAAATGGACTACAAATTTAAAAAAAACTCACATTTTGGAGGAAGTACCGGTTAGATGGGACCTCAGCAGAAATAAAGATGAAAAAAAAAATATGATAGGTTAACTAGATGTAGTCATATTTTAATAATGATATATTTTAATAATGATATAAATATAATTTTTTTTTTAGAAATCCTCAACACACTTTGATTTGGAATGTTTATAAAGATATCTAAAATTATACAACATCGATTTTGATAGATTTTTGAGCTGACCAAAATCAATGACTCAAAAAATTCACCAAATAATTTTTTTTAAACACTTTATAAATGTCGACTCAAAAGATCATCCAAAATAAAAAAAAAATACTATGGCCAAGCAGATCCTAATTCTTCGATATGTGATTAAATTCTTATATAACTCTTTTTCATAGTGTAATCAAACTTGTGATAAACATTAAACTGATGTGAGAACCCAACGCATAGGTATATTGTGCTAATTCACTAAGTATATTTGCATTCATATTAAACTCTCGTTTGGTTCGCGAAATGAAAGGAAAAAGAAATCAATTCCTTATCATTTTTTTTCCTTTGAGAAATTATAATTTTTATTGGTTTTCATTTCCGATGTTTGAAAATGCTAAAGAATTTGAAAAAAAAAAAAGTGAATACTTCAATTTGGAAAAATGATTTCTTGCTTGGACGGATGAAATCACTTTCTTTCTTAATTTTTCTTACATTGGAAATCACTTTCCTTTCCTCCTCAATTCTTTTGACATCCAAACATAGAAAAGTAATCACTTTCCTTTTCCAACCCTATGATTCCGTGAACCAAACGAGATAAATCACTTGACAAACCACCTAAATCAACTTATATAAGCAAATTGTTGGAAAGGAACGATTGGATTTTCATCCACGATGAGAATCAACATTTTTCAAGTCACAAAATTATTTTGCAAGTCAACTTACATCTTTAGCAGAGGGAGTTACGGGGATCAAGCAGGACCGATTGAGCAATCGATGAGGGGCTACACTGGTACAAAAGATTATTTGTTTGTTTTAATTGTATTATGCCCACTATTTTGGTAGTTAAATGCCACTTCTTCTGTATATAACAGTATCCGTCAATAGCAATACGAAATGGTCGATACCGATATGATTTGATATATCTCAATTCGGTACCGATCGCTATCGTTATTGACCGATATTGACATTTGGAATCTAGTTTCCAGTCAATAAGACAGAGATAATCGAACGAAAAGACTAATAAAAAATAATGTAAAAGTATAATAAGATTATAAAAGCATGTAAATTATACAGAAAACTTATTATAGTAGGTAAATTGATCAACAAGGATGCGTATTATTAATAGAAACAACACATAAAATACTTAAAATTATTTATAAATGTTAAAGTATTTCTCATATTTTTATAATAATTTATCAATAACTATTTGTTTTCCGATAATAAAAAAAAATTCGATACTGCGATCTGAAACTGACAATACCGTCGATTCCGATACTAATAGAAAGAATCCGATACCGATTCGGATACCGATATTACGAATATCGCTTCTAGGTTCTAAGTCCGGGATCATGTTTGTTTTCTAACTTTGATTTCGTTAAAGTCTCATTCCTTGATACTATTGTCCTTCTCCTTATCATCCCCCAAAGACGATCAAGATGATGGGTACATCCTCTTTGTGAGTCTAGCCTCTTCTTCAATCCATTTTCATTGGCTACATGAATTTGCTGGTCCCTGAAATTATGAAGGCGTGCCATTGCACGATTACTGAACGATGGAAACTGCAGGAAATCTTGCGACCTGGGAGTTCATTTTTGTTTACCTACGAAAACTTATACCATGTTCAGCATTCCATTCAAAGGTTTACACGTGTCAATCTAAAATTATATTTTACTATCATAAGATGAAAAAAAAATAAAATAAAAATAGAAGTAATTTTAGGTTGACACGTTTTGATGGGTGAACAAAAGTAGACTATGTGACTTGCTGCCTTGTACTCATGGGGGAGTCTGTTCCATACACGTCTCAGCCTAATGCTACTTAGGAATTATGGTACTATTTAGAGCATGCAATAATAAGAATACTCATCATACTTTATCATCTCTCTTAGAATTTTATGTTTCTTCTTCCATTCCATTCCAGAGAATGGTTAAAGAGAAGGAGGAGATGCGAGGCCGTACTTCCAATCTTGCGGCTTCTGAGAGGTTATCCTCCTCCCGACCAGTGGTTGCCATTGGATGGAGCGCAAGTCAGGGCCGGCCCTGAGCAATTGGGGGTCCGAGACAAAACTTCAAAAATAGGTCCCAACATAATGTAAAAAAAATATATAAATAAAACAAAAAATTTTTGTAGTCAAGATTTGAACCAAGAACCTCTTAAATATAAGTTTAGCATTGTATCCAATACACCATAATGCTTTTTGTTAAAAAAGGACACATGATACATACTAGTTCTATAATAGACAGGTTCATGTTGGTGTCCCCTTTCGTCAGGAGGTCCTGGGCCGTCGTCCGGCCAGCCCTGGGTCAGGGCCGCCCCTGGCGCAAGTGAGGCATGATAGAGGCCAACAGATGCATGCAGAGGCACAACATGGGCTGACTGTTGCCATAAAGGAAAGCATGAAAAATGCTCACCTGATAGTGTTAGCAACCATGGAGAAAATGGTCACCCAGCGGCCTATCCAAGCCAAGACCAGGAGCATCCTGGACTTCAAGAAGCTCAACTCCCGAAATTTTCACGACACTGAAGAAAACATCTACGCAGATGTTTTTCTCAAAAATAATGAAAGGCTCTTCTACATCGCACGACTTTTGGACGACTTGAGGATCGAAGCCGCATGACTTTAGCTCCACGACATCGCGAGAAATTGGTTCCGGAATGAAACCAAACTTGCAGTGTCCAGACTCACTTGAATTTTTTTTTTTTTTTTTTTTTTTTGAGATCTTTTCAAAAAGCTCTTCCCCACCATGGTCAAAGAAGTTCTGAAGAAGCATTTGTAGAACTTAGAGCAAGAGAATCGCACCATGGATGAGTATGCTGCAGTGTTTAGCCACCTCATTTGTCTGAAATTCGATATACCTTTCTTCTTTGATTTCTTTCTATGTGTATCTACATTCCTGAAATTTCAAGTGCGAAGTTCTTTTAAGGAATGTATATTTGTAACTCCTCGTTCCAAAAATTTGGAATAATTTTTTTCCTAATACTAGTTTCATAAATAAAACTTTTTCCTAGGTCAAATATTAATATTCTTAGATAATTGTTTTCATGTCAAAGTTTCAATATTAATAACTAAAAGTGAAGAGGGGCACCCTAGATGGCAATCTAGTAATTAAGTTTAGGATTAAAGATTAATTAGGAAGCTAATTAGCACTTGGCTAATTATTAAGACCAAAAATTTCTAAAAAGATAACAAAGTACAGTAAATAATAAGTAAATAATAAATAAGGTAATAAGTTAGTAAATTTTTGAAAAGGTAATGTCGCCTAAATGTATTTTTTTCCAAGCACGTCTTCGGAACATGAATACTTTGTACCGTCACTAAAAGTCCAATCTCGTCACTAAAATTCATCATTAAGCCCAATTTTGTCACTAAAATTCGTCACTAAAAGTCTAATTTCATCACCAAAAGCACAATTTTGTCACTAAAATTAAAATCATATTACGTGTCGTCAATAGCAATGGAGGCATGGGTGCATGCACTCATGTTGCCAACAACAATGACGATATGAATGCAAGTTTATAATTTTTTTTATAAAAGAAAAAAGTTCGTCAATAAAGCCTAATTTTGTCACTAAAACCTAATTTTGTCTCTAAAAATCCAATGTCATCACTAAAAAGTTATGTCAGCCCAACTCAGTCAAGTCAAAAAAAATTCACGTCACCATTGCTGTTGGCAACACATTATACATTTTTCACAATTTTGCTAACTTATTATCTTATTTATTATTGTTTACTATACTTTTTTTTGAGGTGTCCTTTCTCGAAGCCGAGCCGTGGCCCAAATCTACCCAGCCGCTCGTGGGAGAATTCGAACCCGAGACCTATGCTCAGACGGCCTCCCGCACTACCACTAGACTAGTGCCTTAGTGACATTATTTTACTATACTTTGTTATCTTTTTAGAATTTGATCAAGAGAAGGCCTAGAAGCTTCTCCCTAACTATCTCTAACAAACTTGTAACAACTTCTTAATTAACTCAATTAAAACATGTGTTTAATTTTATTCTAGAGAGATCCATTAGAAATCTATAAATAGGGTTAGCCCATTAGCCATTCCGTTCTTCATTCTCCATTATTTCTCTACAGCCTACACAAGATAGAAAGCCCAGCCAACTCTTATTCTCCAATTCAATTCAAGAAATTCCATTCACTGTTCACTTAGCCATAATTCTGTATGAAATTTCCAAACCCAACAGTAAAGCAACCACTTTTTTCATTATTATAAGATAAGGAAAATTAAACTAAAAATAAAAGTAATTCTAGATTGACATGTTTTGGTGGGTGAACAAAAATAGACTTTGCGACCTGCTGTCTTGTACTCACGTGGGAGGCTGTTCCGGTATGGATCAAGAAGGACATGCTAACGAGGTGCAAAATCTCCGTCTATGGCAGCACCGCTAGCATCATTAGTAGTTGGGACTCTCAAATACAATTTGGGGCCCAAAATTTTAAAAAAATGTAAATGTAGAATGGTTGGATTTGTATGAGAATAGTAGGAAATGATAAAGTGAGCTCCGGTCCCAAAGATTGTGTGGTCCAAAATTGACGTGGAAAAAAAAAAGAATGTAAAATTGAAAATCTAGAAAGTTGGACTCCAAATTGGGACTTACTATTCTATAAAATGAGTTACTACAATCTAGAATGTAGAAATTGGGAGGCCCAACCTTTAGCACATATGGGTGAGGTGGAATCGAAATTATAGAAATTGAGACTATAGATGAGACTTATTATCTACAAAATGAGCTCCTACAAATGAATTTAGAATCTAGAAAATGGGATGAGCCTTACTAATGATGCTCTAACAGCATGCCACACGGGGTCGGGCTCGGCTTCTACTATGTCAGTTGTCACCAATAGTGATGTTTCTTGATCAGTTTTTGTTAGGGTTCGTAAGTATCGGCATGACCAGTTCTTGATAACTATCATTGATTATTATCCCTTCAAAATGTAGTGGGCCCGTCGCGTTTCCTGCATGGCCCACTGAGTTCCAATATGAAGTTCTGAACCTCAGTTTTTATCGGCCATATGAAACTGGATAAGTTGGATGCTGAACAATCAAGATGGAGGAGGTGACAACCTCCCGTTACCACTGGCACCCCCCCAACGGATCCTTAGATCCTCAAAGACTTAAAGCCATCTCCAATGGGGGTTCTATATATCTTACTTATTTCTATGATAGAAATTCAATTTAGAAAAAATTTCTCCCAACAATAATTTCTATCGCAATTTCTATCCTATGTAGTAGCCGTGATATAGGATGGAGAATTTCTATGAAAATTTCTAAGTATAGAAACTAGAAATATTTATCATACCAATTAATATTGGACCCCAAGTCATTAAATTATTTCTTTTATTTGTTGCCAGGTATAAATGGAGAACCATTGGAAGTATTTTTGTGGGTGTATAATTTCTATATAGAAACTCTACCAACTGCGATAATTTTTTTTTCTTCTTAAAGTACAATGACAAATATGACAAAAACTCAGTTTTAGAAATCTCCATTGGAGGCCTAAGTTAATGATATCTACTAGCATTCCACATAGTATGCCATCTTACTAAGGGCTGTTATGAGAATTCTACGGAGTTTGAAAGTGAGGCCTCTTGGACATGTAATTTGAAAATATCCGAATTTTTTGAAACAAATTTTTTGAATTTGTTTTTCTCGGATATCAATTTTAACAATCAATTTAACAAATAAAAACTTCTCAAAAAAATTAACAAATAAAAAATGATAAAAAGAATTTTACTTGAGTAATCTTAGTGACGTTTTTTTTTCCTAATAGTCCCAAGATGAATAAAAAGATCATTTGAAGACAAAAGAATAAAATAATTGTTAGAATAATAAAAAATATTTCAAAAAAAAAAAGAATAAATAAATTAGTTGGTTATGTGGTAATGACGCTTTCAATGTATTTCATGATCTCGAACATGTTATTACAATTTTCATTACGAAAGTTTACTATGTATAAAATGTATGTCCCTTTTGGCCTTTTCCCACTAAAGTCATTAATATGGAGTACTAATTAAGTGGATCTAGAGCATATTTGGGTCTTCCAATTATAATGACTGACTGGATTTTGGGGCCTTTCCTATTAAGAGACATGGAGCGTTCGTCCAACTCGTCCACCCTAGGTCGGCTGTGTTGTTACTTATCTAGAACAAACTTTTCTTCCTCTTTTTTATGCACTAATCTGTAGGCCAATTCTGCAAGTTAGCAGTTCAGTTCAAATAGG
Organism: Iris pallida; assembly: GCA_029216955.1. NCBI lineage: Eukaryota > Viridiplantae > Streptophyta > Magnoliopsida > Asparagales > Iridaceae > Iris > Iris pallida. The sequence goes on along the minus strand of JANAVB010038620.1, from coordinate 2,560,185 downwards.
AGCAGGACAAGAAAGAAATCGATGAAGAAGCGATTGAGGAGGACTCGTGAATCTAGAGCATTGATGCTTCAATGAGTTGAAGATTTCCCAAAGATGTAGTGGGAGAGTTCAATTAGTTGAAGGTTTCTAAAAAGAAGGCAATGTAAGCTATGAATGTTCACTTAGGCCTTGTTTGGTTTAAGAAAAAAATAAAAGACAAGAAAAGCAAATCCATTATATATATATATATAGGCATGTTTGGAGGGAGAGGAATCGGTGCATCTTCGAGGAACTTTTCACTCCTCTGATCGGGATCCTCCATAATATTGAATATGATGTAAAAGAAATGAGTGACTGACGGGTTTGCCCACCCGTCTTGTATGTTGTAAGATTATTGGCTGCGTTTTGGAATAAAATTTACCCTTTTTTTCAAATATATATATATATATATATATATATATATATATATATATATATATATATATATATATATATATATATATATATATATATATATATATTCAAAATATATCTTTGAGGAGGGATAATTTAGTTCTAAATTTATGTAATAAATGTAGGAAATTGAAAGTAAATCTTTGGGGTGGGTGGGAGAACTATTTTCTTCCATATTTTTCTTTCTTTTGGCACGTCCGTCTTAAGGAAAATCGGGACCCTAGGCGAGAATTCAATATGAGGCCCTTTTATGTTAAGATAGTTATGTTTTTAATATTTATTTTGATAAAAAATTCTTAACTGAACTTCATTTTTCTTGTCTTTTGGGTCGCAAATTCATGAATTATTTTTTATATTCAAAATTTCTTACAATATCTTTTTCAATGGATAATATCGCTAATCCATTTAATCTTTCTTGTTATATAGTTGATCTTAGGTATAGTTTTTTTATTTTATTTTTAACTTTGAAAAATTTCTTTCCGCAGAAGCAACCGTTAGATGTATAGTCAACATTATTCAATAAGCTATGTATGCATTTGGAAATGAATTAATCAATTTATTTCAAATAAGTTAGAACTTCTTTTGAATTTTTAATGTCCTATATATTTTAAATTTTCTCTTAAATCATGAGATCTTAATTTGTAAAAATGAAATTATGAGATCTATATTTTTAAATGAGAGAGAGAGAGAGAGAGAGAGAGAGAGAGAGAGAGAGAGAGGCCCTTTACTTTTTTGTTTAGGCCTCTAAATAAATCAAGGGATGGGATGCATGTAATCCAATGGTAGCGGCCAAAATGGTCGAGCCAGAATAAGATAATGGAGAAACCTTGTCGGTATCGATTGATCGGGACAATGAATTAAAATCGTTTCCTTTTTATGGAATCGATGCTTTAGAAATTGTACCCAACCTGCAGGTGAACAAGCGAGCGAAGCTTGACATCATGTGGTAGATCTCTCTCTCTCGATAATTCACCAATAAGTGTGTGACTTTGATCCTTCGACGATCCTTTATCATCACGCTTAACAAATGATGACTTGTTATTTCGTATGGTGCTAATGAATAACACCTATTAAAAATCCACAAAGATAATAAAAGATAAATAATCATATTTTCTGTAAATTGTTGTAAATCAAGTGATCAAATGTATATTGTTGTAACAAATATTGGACAGGTGGAGAAAAGCCCCAAGATTTGGACAGTAAATATGTCGAGCTATGTAAAACCCATTATTTTGTGATTGAATATTAAATAGAGTTTAGTAGTATTATTATTAGAATTTTCCAAAATTATTATTATTATTAATATTACTATTAAATATTTTTGGATGAAAAATGATTTTGAAAATATTAATAACTTGGACTTTTGATTTTCGGACCCAGACCCGAGTCCGAGCCCAGACCCAGGCCCGAGCCCTATTCCTTCTTAATCCGATTATTTGGACTTAGTTCTTATTTAAAAAAAAATGATAATAAAATAAAATAATAAATACTAGCTGGTCCCGTAGGACCAGCAACTTCTCACCCACACGATCTATTCAACATTTCCTATTCTAACTCCCGGATCTCTCTCCCCACTTCCCTCTCTTCCACGAGCACACAGCACCACCCCCTTTTTATTAATCTCTTTTTCCCACTTCATTCACAAACTTCACTGTTAGCAAAGAACAGAACTCTCCATCTCTCAACTCACTCTCTCTCTCGTACTCTCATCTCTCCAACTCTCTCACCATTTCCCCTCCTCCACCTACCCCGAGCCAAACCCCAACTCCACCAGAAACCCTCCTCCGCCGACCATCTTCGGCCGGCCAACTCTCCGGCGAACCCCCTCTTCCCGAGCGTCCGGCGACCACCCCACCGGAGCCCCGCCGTAGCCGCGAGCTCCCCGAGCACCGCCGACAGCCCCGGCCGACCGCCTCACCGGTGCACGTGACCCCCGCGCTGTTCCGGCCGACGCCAACCCGCACCGACTCCGGCGAGCCCCCGACCGTACGCCCCTCTGCGCCGCCGATCCGCCCCGTCGCCGTCCCCTTGCGCGGCGACTCCTTGGCCGCAGCACCCCGCGTGCCCTAGCCCCGTTCTCGGCAGCGCCCTTTGGTGCTGTCTCTGCCCGAGCTCATTTCTCTTTGGTGAGTTCCCTGCTGTTAGTTCTGCCGTACCCTATTTCTGGAGTTCATCGACGTTGCGTCGACGACGACGTTGGTTCCAGCTATTTCGAGAACGTCGCTGTGCTGGATTATTTCTATTATTTCTATTTTATCATCTGAGAGCTCTAGCCGAGCAACCCGAGGTATAACCCCCCTGTCCCGCTATTTTACTATTTTTGTCGATGATGAAATGGTCCCCGGTTCCCTTTGGGAATTCGGTATTAGCGACGTCGTATTTTTTCGGGACTTTCGGAAAGGTTCTGTGAGTTGTTTTGCATTTTCGGAATATTTTCGGGAATGGATTTTGGTATGATTTAGTTTCTGGAAATTTTCGGGAACGTTCTGTGATTTGTGGATTTGGAATCGGACTTCCGAAATTATTTTGGGTCGTCCCGATTATTCTGTGGATGTTTATATATATAAAATATGGGTTTTTCCCTGGTTTGGGACTTGCAGGAATTATCGGCGCCAATTTCCCAGTTTTTGGGTTGACCAAAAACAGAGGACATGCTGCCCGATTTTTCCGTAAATTCTGAATTATTTTCAAAATGAATTTAAAATAATTTTCGGAATTTATTTGATATTTATTTTTGGGTGACGACCGTACCGGTCAGTGGACCCGGCTAAGTGCAAACGATACCGGCCCCGCCCGGACGTTGAGGCAATTAGCAAAAATGAGAATCGGACCATTATCTGAGACTTGATATTTATCATTATTTTATTATTTAATTATGTTTATATTTAAATTCTATTTTCAGTTTAGGACTAACGTCAGTCTTATTCTTATTTCAATTTATGTAAATAAATTGTAATGGGCATAAGCCCAGCTGGTTGGTCTGTGACTGTAATAGCTTAGGTTTTCCTGTCGTTTTCTGGTTTTTCATGTTTTTACTGTTTAGCGATTAAAACGATTAAAAGGTATTTTTCGTATAAAAAAATTAATTATTATTTTCTCGCTTAAAATTGACGAGTTTAATATTAAATAAAAATCACGTATTTTTCACTAAAATAAGAAAAACTAGTTTTATAATTATATTTATAAAAATTACCAAGTTTTCGTAATAATCTAGCAACGACTAGTTTTTCCAATTCAAATTAAAATAATTGTTTTCCCTCGTATTAAGTCAACGCACATAATTAATCGCGTTTTTCTGTGTTTAGTTAATTAAATAACTAAAATTGGACTAGGACGCAAATAGAGATTACAACTAGTATACCTAAGTTGGTAAACCTGACAGCTGAGTCTATCTCTCGAATGTAGGAATTCGAGGACAACTCTAAACTTCCCGTCTCAGAGTCGTCCACCTCTCCAGTCATTTTACATTGAGACAAGTATAGTTTATGTTAGTTTACAGTTATTTACTTAATCGTTTTACTGCATGTCTAAACCACGTCTCAAACACGAAACTCTCTCCGAGAGTACTGTACTGTAACTACTGGGGACTGGGGAATAGCGTAATGATTATGACCACTACTGTAACAAAACCCATTATCCCTCCTGTAACAAACCCAAGCCGGTCATATGTCATTACCTGTTCAAATCACTGTTTTCTACTGTAACAAACCTGTTTTAAAACTGTTTAGAACTGCATGATTCTATTTCTTATTTAACTGTTTAATTAGCATGAATTATACTTTGCTCCCTCCTAACTGGAGATAACATTTTTAGGGGATGATGCTGACCTGTGTTACAACAGCTATTACGACCCTGAGTTGTACCCGGTTGTGCTGCCAGAGTCCCCACCGGAGGACGATGGAACTGAGGCTGATAGATAGATTTTCCATTTTCTGTATTTTATTTCATTTCAAATTCTGTATTTCCATTCAGAACAATTTCATTGTATTAAATTTCAGTTTAAATAAAGTTTATTTCCGAAGTTGAAGTTGTGAAAAATTATAGTGTTGTTGTATGGTTACCTGCTACTGAACAACTTACTGCCGCCGTCTCAACAACGGTGCAGGCTGGGCATGATCCGACTAGATCCAGATTATTGGGATCGGGTCGTGACATGTTTTAAGTGGTGGCCCATGCAGGTCGTACAACAACTTAGGAAAACATACCTAGAAACAATTAGAACACTAGAACATTGATTTGTCACGACATAGCACCGATTTATATAAATAAATATTTTTGTTTGATTATAGACTGGTAGGATATCTTGCTTATGTATGTACCCTAAACCTTCCAGATCATGGCCAAAGGAAAGACTACCCGATCCGGCCCTGCTGACGATGAGGTGTCATCAACCGATCACACCCCTTCTCAAGCATGCCGGGACCCACCTCCCTTGCAGCTGACAGACCGTCCTCATGCTGCACTAGCTCCCCGGCCCGTTTACGCTTCCACAGCGCAAGCGGCAGAACCGACACAATCCCGGGCTGAGACGCAGATCCCTGCGGTAGTGCCCGTGCCAGCTGCTCCACCAGTACCCGTGGATCCCACTGACCTAGTGGGTATGCTACGAGGAGTGCTTGAAGCACAGAGAGCTCAAGCAGAAGCCCACAGAGAGCAGACTGCTGCCCAAGCTGAAGCCCATCGCGAGCAGACCGCGATTATGAGAGAAGGCATGGAGAATGCCCACAACGTGGCCATATCTGCCCTCGAGAGAGGAGGAACCACTTCATCAGGGCCACGACCTGCGAAGGTAAGCATGATTCAGGAGTTAATTATATTTCTTTAAAGGCCATTCTTTTGATTAGAGGCGTATTATTGCATGAAGGTGGGAGACATAGAAAGTTTTAAGAAGCAAGACCCTCGACCTTTCAAAGGAATCGAGGGTATCATCTACGCCGATGAATGGCTAGACCATATGGAGCGTCTCTTGAGCGTCGCTCGACTTCCGGAGGACCTCAAGGCTGAAGCTGTAGGACTCCAGCTACATGATGTGGCGAGCATCTGGTATCGGAATGAACCCCGACCCCAGGACAAACAGCTCGACTGGGATACTTTCAAGAAGCTGTTCCGCAGGAAGTTCTTCCCGACATCGGAGATGCGGGAAATGGAGAGGCAATTCCAGAACTTGAGGCAGGGTAACATGACGGTCAGCGAGTATGCGGCAGAGTTCGGCCGACTAAGCCGCTTTGCCCAGAACCTGGTAGCTGACCCCAAGGATCGTGCTGAGCGATTCAGGTATGGCTTACGAGAAGAGATTCGCACCCCTGTGATCGCAGGTGGCGCGAAGACCTATGAGAGAATCCTGATCCGAGCACAAGATGTGGAGAAGAGCCAGCCTTCTCGATCCAAGAGGGAGTACCCTGGAACTAGCAACTTCCAGGGTAATCAGAAGAGGCCCAACAACAACAACAACAACAGGCCCTCGCACCAGCAGCATCATCAACAGGCGAGGACCAATGACCAGGCGCACCAGAAGCAGATCCCTATCTGCGACTATTGCAAGAGGCCGGGCCACCAGTCAAACATCTGCAGGAAGAGGCTAGGTCACTGCCTAGTCTGTGGGTCTGCCACCCACCAAGTGAAGGACTGCCCCATGTCAGGCCACCGGCCCGGAACCAACCAGCAGAGAGCTTCCCTACCTACTCAGCAACAACAGTTTGGACAGCACCAGCAGAAGACTGGGCGAGCTTTTGCCCTAACGGCTGATGAGCAGGAGCCAGAGCAGGAACCTACCGCAGATGTCATCACAGGTTCCATTTATGTATTTTTACATCCTGCTCTAGCATTATTTGATTCGGGTGCATCACATAGTTTTATATCATCCAAGTTTATATCTGCACACCACATAAATTCGGGACTTAGCAAGGTGATTAGTAGGGTTATGACCGGTGGTGGACCTATACCCATCACTGAGGCTTGTAATTGTCCCATAACCATCTCTGGCCATCAGTTTTCAACACCTTTACTAGTGATGCCCCTGTCCAACTATGATGTAGTCCTAGGGATGGACTGGTTGAGTGAACAACATGCGCTGATTGATTGTCACCGAGGTTATGTAATCTTCAGCCCACCAAGAGAACCGAAGTTTGTAATCTCTCGGGCTCCGGAAGATATGAAGAGTATTTCCTACTCCTTAATCACCGAAGAACCCGGGCCTCCTCACCCTATCATTGTGAAATTTATGGATGTCTTTCCAGATAATCTTCCAGGATTGTCGCCAGATCGAGGTGTAGAATTCACTATCGATCTAGTACCCGGCTCTTTCCCTATTTCTCGGGGATGCTACAGAGTCAACCCCAAGGAGGCTAAGGAGATGAAGGATCAGATCGACGAGCTGAAGTCGCAATGATTTATCAGAGACGGAGCTTCACCCTAGGGAGCACCAATTTTGTTCGTGCCCAAGAAGGATGGAACTGTGAGGATGTACATCGACTACCGGGCGCTGAACAACACCACCATCAAGAACAAGTACCCCCTACCCCGGATCGACGACCTGTTTGATCAACTGAGCGGAGCCAAGGTATTTTCAAAGATAGATCTCAGATCAGGCTACCATCAAATCAAGGTCAGGAAGGAGGATATTCCCAAGACGACGTTCAACACCAAGTATGGACAATTTGAATTCTTGGTCATGCCGTTTGGACTGACAAATGCTCCTACGGTATTCATGAACCTCATGAACAAGGTTTTCCATGAATATCTGGATCAGTTTGTTGTTGTCTTTATCGACGACATACTGATCTACTCGAAGACGGAGGAAGAGCATGAAGAGCACTTGAGGAAAGTGCTGAGTACCTTGAGGAAGGAGAAGCTATATGGTAAGCTATCCAAATGTGAATTCTTTTTAGACAAGGTGGAATTTTTGGGCCATGTTGTCACAGAAAGAAATTTCAGTAGACCCAAAGAAGATAGCTGCTATTGAGAAGTGGACTGCACCAAGCTCGGTTGCAGAGATCAGGAGCTTTTTGGGACTAGCTGGCTACTACCGAAAGTTCGTGAAGGATTTCTCCAAGATTGCGGAGCCAATGACGAAGCTTACCAGGAAGAACGAAGAGTTCATTTGGTCTGAAGCGTGCCAGTAAGCTTTTGAGGAATTGAAGAAGAGGCTCACAACTGCGCCGATACTTGCGCTACCCGCAGGTACCGGGGATTTCTCAATCTATAGTGATGCTTCCGAAAAAGGACTGGGCTGCGTTCTTCAACAACACGGGAAAGTGATTGCCTATGCATCTAGACAATTACGGACTCATGAGAAGAACTACCCCACACATGACTTGGAGCTTGCCGCGGTGATTTTTGCTTTGAAGCTATGGAAGCACTACCTGTATGGTGAGAGAGTGGAAATATTTACGAACCACAAAAGTCTGAAATATGTTTTCACTCAGAAGGAGCTGAACATGAGACAAAGACGATGGCTGGAGCTAATGAAGGATTTTGATATCAACCTGCAGTACCATCAGGGTAAGGCTAATGTTGTTGCAGATGTACTTAGTCGATACCCAATGGCAATGTTCTTGACCAAGGAGTGCCATTTGCTGGAGGACATGGAGAAGCTTGGATTGGAAATTGTACTGCCCGAGGAAGAGATGAAGAAACTTGGAAGGGAAGCCATCGTACCAGGAGCTGAAACATCATTGATGCAGTTGCAAGTGCGTTCGAGTCTTATGGACAAGATCAAGGAGACACAATTTCAAGACGAGACGCTTTGCAAACTCAGAGACCAAGTGCTGGCAGGAACACTTGAAGGATTCTCAATCGCCAGCGACGGAGCATTGAAGAATGGTACGAGGCTGTGCGTACCAACTGGCGAACTGAGGAACGAGCCTATGCAAGAAGCGCACCAGTCGTAGTATTCCATACACCCTGGAGCCAACAAGATGTACCGGGATATGCGGACTATAGTATGGTGGTACGGAATGAAGAAGGACGTATCCAGGTATGTGGCTAGATGTTTGATTTGTCAGCAAGTCAAAGCCAGCAGGCAGAGACCAGCAGGATTATTGCAGCCACTTGACATTCCGGAGTGGAAATGGGAGCACATCACGATGGATTTTGTATCGGGACTGCCTCGATCACAAGGAGGAAAGGATGCCATCTGGGTTATAGTGGACCGACTGACGAAGTCAGCTCAATTTATCCCCTTCAAGGTTGGTTTATCTACCGAGAAGTTGGCATCACTGTACATGCGGCACATCTACCGGATTCATGGAGTTCCGGTAAGTATCGTATCTGACAGAGATACCAGATTTACCTCACATTTTTGGAAGAGTTTGCATGACAGCTTGGGGACCCAACTGAAGTTCAGCACCGCCTACCACCCACAGACTGACGGGCAATCGGAGAGAACCATCCAGACGCTAGAAGATATGCTGAGATCCTGCGTCCTGGAATTTGGAGGGTCTTGGGAAGACCATTTGCACTTGGTAGAGTTCTCTTACAACAACAGCTACCAAGCTAGCATCGGGATGACACCGTTCGAGGTACTCTATGGACGTCGTTGCCGCACCCCTCTTGCCTGTGACGACGTCGGAGAACGAGTGATGCTTGGACCTGAGATGGTGACCGAAGCAGCAGAGAAGGTGAGGATGATTAGAGACAAGCTCCGGATAGCCCAAGACAGACAGAAGCATTGGGCCGATTGTAGCAGACGGCCCTTGGAGTTTGAAGCAGGCGACAGTGTATTTGTGATGATCTCGCCTACCAGAGGAACAATTCGCTTCGGCAGAGCAGGAAAGTTGAGCCCCAGGTATATTGGTCCATTTGAAATACTTAACAGGATTGGAGAAGTGGCTTATCGGGTGGCTCTACCCCCAAGTCTCGAAGGCGTCCACAACGTCTTCCACGTCTCGCAGATGAGACGCAACATCCCAGACCCGAGCCATATCTTGGACCATTCAGAGCTGGAGATTGGACCAAACCTCACAGTGCCGAAGAAACCAGTGGCAATTTTGGACCGAGGCGAGAAGAGGACCAGGAACACCGTGACGCCAATAGTCAGAGTGATGTGGCGGCATAACTCACCAGGCGAATCGACCTGGGAGTGAGAAGACCAGATGCGGGAGCAGTACCCGTACCTGTTTGAGACTTGAGGTAATCCCTAACCTTACTTTAATTTCGAGGACAAAATTTTGTAAGGAGGGAAGATTGTAAAACCCATTATTTTGTGATTGAATATTAAATAGAGTTTAGTAGTATTATTATTAGAATTTTCTAAAATTATTATTATTAATATTACTATTAAATATTTTTGGATGAAAAAGGATTTTAAAAATATTAATAACTTGGACTTTTAATTTTCGGACCCAGACCCGAGTCCGAGCCCAGACCCAGGCCCGAGCCCTATTTCATTCTTAATCCGATTATTTGGACTTAGTTCTTATTTAAAAAAAATAATAATAAAATAATAAATACTAGCTGGTCCCGTAGGACCAGCAACTTCTCACCCACACGATCTATTCAACATTTCCTATTCTAACTCCCGGATCTCTCTCCCCACTTCCCTCTCTTCCACGAGCACACAGCACCACCCCCTTTTTATTAATCTCTTTTTCCCACTTCATTCACAAACTTCACTGTTAGCAAAGAACAGAACTCTCCATCTCTCAACTCACTCTCTCTCTCGTACTCTCATCTCTCCAACTCTCTCACCATTTCCCCTCCTCCATCTACCCCGAGCCAAACCCCAACTCTACCAGAAACCCTCCTCCGCCGACCATCTTCGGCCGGCCAACTCTCCGGCGAACCCCCTCTTCCCGAGCGTCCGGCGACCACCCCACCGGAGCCCCGCCGTAGCCGCGAGCTCCCCGAGCGCCGCCGACAGCCCCGGCCGACCGCCTCACCGGTGCGCGCGACCCCCGCGCTGTTCCGACCGACGCCAACCCGCGCCGACTCCGGCGAGCCCCCGACCGCGCGCCCCTCTGCGCCGCCGATCCGCCCCGTCGCCGTCCCCTTGCGCGGCGACTCCTTGGCCGTAGCACCCCGCGTGCCCTAGCCCCGTTCTCGGCAGCGCCCTTTGGTGCTGTCTCTGCCCGAGCTCATTTCTCTTTGGCGAGTTCCCTGCTGTTAGTTCTGCCGTACCCTATTTCTGGAGTTCATCGACGTTGCGTCGACGACGACGTTGGTTCCAGCTATTTCGGGAACGTCGCTGTGCTGGATTATTTCTATTCTTTCTATTTTATCATCTGAGAGCTCTAGCCGAGCAACCCGAGGTATAACCCCCCTGTCCCGCTATTTTACTATTTTTGTCGATGATGAAATGGTCCCCGGTTCCCTTTGGGAATTCGGTATTAGCGACGTCGTATTTTTTCGGGACTTTCGGAAAGGTCCCGTGAGTTGTTTTGCATTCCCAAAATATTTTCGGGAATGGATTTTGGTATGATTTAGTTTCTGGAAATTTCCGGGAACGTTCTGTGATTTGTGGATTTGGAATCGGACTTCCGAAATTATTTCGGGTCGTCCCGATTATTCTGTGGATTGGCTGTGGATGTTTATATATATAAAATGTGGGTTTTTCCCTGGTTTGGGACTTGCAGGAATTATCGGCGCCAATTTCCCAGTTTTTGGGTTGACCAAAAACAGAGGAGATGTTGCCCGATTTTTCCGTAAATCCTGATTTATTTTCAAAATGAATTTAAAATAATTTTCGGAATTTATTTGATATTTATTTTTGGGTGATGACCGTACCGGTCAGTGGACCCGGCTAAGTGCAAACGATACCGGCCCCGCCCGGACGTTGAGGCAATAAGCAAAAATGAGGATCGGACCATTATCTGAGACTTGATATTTATCATTATTTTATTATTTAATTATGTTTATATTTAAATTCTATTTTCAGTTTAGGACTAACGTCAGTCTTATTCTTATTTCAATTTATGTAAATAAATTGTAATGGACATAAGCCCAGCTGGTTGGTCTGTGACTGTAATAGCTTAGGTTTTCCTGTCGTTTTCTGGTTTTTCGTGTTTTTACTGTTTAGCGATTAAAACGATTAAAAGGTATTTTTCGTATAAAAAATTAATTATTATTTTCTCGCTTAAAATTGACGAGTTTAATATTAAATAAAAATCACATATTTTTCACTAAAATAAGAAAAACTAGTTTTATAATTATATTTATAAAAATTACCAAGTTTTCGTAATAATCTAGCAACGACTAGTTTTTCCAATTCAAATTAAAATAATCGTTTTCCCTCGTATTAAGTCAACGCACATAATTAATCGCATTTTTCTGTGTTTAGTTAATTAAATAACTAAAATTGGACTAGGACGCAAATAGAGATTACAACTAGTATACCTAAGTTGGTAAACCTGACAGCTGAGTCTATCTCTCGAATGTAGGAATTCGAGGACAACTCTAAACTTCCCGTCTCGGAGTCGTCCACCTCTCCAGTCATTTTACATTGAGGCAAGTATAGTTTATGTTAGTTTACAGTTATTTACTTAATCGTTTTACTGCATGTCTAAACCACGTCTCAAACACGAAACTCTCTCCGAGAGTACTGTACTGTAACTACTGGGGACTGGGGAATAGCGTAATGATTATGACCACTACTGTAACAAAACCCATTATCCCTCCTGTAACAAACCCAAGCCGGTCATATGTCATTACCTGTTCAAATCACTGTTTTCTACTATAACAAACCTGTTTTAAAACTGTTTAGAACTGCATGATTCTATTTCTTATTTAACTGTTTAATTAGCATGAATTGTACTTTGCTCCCTCCTGACTGGAGATAACATTTTTAGGGGATGATGCTTAGCTGTGTTACAACAGCTATTATGACCCTGAGTTGTACCCGGTTGTGCTGCCAGAGTCCCCACCGGAGGACGATGGAACTGAGGCTGATAGATAGATTTTCCATTTTCTGATTTTATTTTATTTCAAATTCTGTATTTCCTTTCAGAACAATTTCATTATATTAAATTTCAGTTTAAATAAAGTTTATTTCCGAAGTTGAAGTTGTGACAAATTATAGTGTTGTTGTATGGTTACCTGCTACTGAACAACTTACTGCCGCCGTCTCAACAACGGTGCAGGCATGGCATGATCCGACTAGACCCAGATTATTGGGATCGGATCGTGACAAGCTATGACTCAAAGGATATATGGTAACATAGATGATAAGTCCCTGTATTGGGCAAAAAAGTCCCAAGAATGGGTAGATGGTATTGCGGGCTATGTCTCAAGACAAAGTGTTAAGACGAACGAGAATTGTAACATATCTATTAAGTTTTCCATTGTCATGCATGATATATTATTCTTGTAGCTAAGTTGCATATGCGTGTATGGTTATGGACCACTTGTGCACAAGATTTAGTTCCACGAACGGTACTCTGGGGCCATGGAACCGATTCGGCCTATGTAGGAACAAGATAGTGCTGAAGTAGTAGCACATATGATTCTAAAACCTTCCGGAGGGCTACCTACCCGTCGCTGAAGGGGAATCATCTAATCATGTAGTCTAAGATGATGTGTAGTTAGTGACCTTGATATAGACATGTGTTATAGCTAAAAATGTCTTATACATGCAGAGTAAGTTATTATTGATATACATGAAAAGACATCGACCGTGGGTAAGTTTCACCAAATTGGTGAAAAAACATATATTGCTTTTATTTTATCATATGAATTGTTAATGGATCGGATCCTAAAACAAGATAGCAATATCACAAAAAATAGAGCTTTTCTCACATGAATTACACTGTTGATTAAGGTGAGATTGGTTAATTATGACCGCACACCAGTACACGTCAATGTACTGATGTACGCCTGCACAGGTGTTGGAAACTTTGTTGGAGATCAAAGATGCTAGAGGCTCCTGTTTGACACTTTAGAAGTATTGCACTCTTAGCTTGAAGCTTCCAAGTGGAGAAGAAGACGCCACTGAAGGTGTTTTGAGTTTTATTTTTAATATGGGATTGGAACAGTTGTATCTTATTTCAATATTTCTGCAAGTTGTAAGCCAAATTTGGCATTTCTACTCGGTTGTTTGAGGGACTAATTATGTTTTCCGCTACAAAGTTATCAATACAGAATTTCTTTTATTACTATATGTGCATTCATTATTTTTGTGTTCCATTGCAAATTCTTTGAAAATGTATATTTTATAAAATGAGTACTAGCACGCCTTGTACAAGCGCTAATCAGGCTTGTACGGTATCACGCCAAGTGGCAACCTTTTGATTCGGTAGAATCGAGGTGTGACAACTACCTCGTTAGGAGATTTCAGATCAATTACTTGCTATAATTTTTTAATACAAGATCATCACCCACCTGATGTGTGATTGGATGCGGGATTTTATGCATGAGCTTTTATCTCCTAATCAAATGGCTTTGTATCAAAGGTTGTTCTATCTCGCAGAACTGCTTGCTAGCCTATGAGATTGTGAGGGATTTTAATAAGTAGGGGGTTAACAAAATGTCCTTGAAGCAGGATCTCAGAAAAGCTTATGATATGGTCAAGCAGGACTTCCTATGCTAAATCATGCTTTGTATGAGATTTGACAAATGGTGGGTCGACATGGTGAGGGAGTGTGTGTGCTCTCCCTTTTTTTATTATTGTTAGAGGTCAGTCGGAGGGTTTTTTTTTCTTATAGTAGTAGAGGCCTGAGACAAAGTGATCCACTCTCTAGTTTTCTTTTTGCTATTATGATAGAATTACTTACGTATCTGCTGTATGATGCGGTTGCAGATGGGCTTATTACCCCGTATTTCTGAGGATGAAACATGTGGTTTCTCTGCTTATATATGTTGATGATCTGTTAGTGTTCATTGAGCCTTCTAATAGATCCCTTGATATGCTCAAGATCATCTTTGAATCTTTGGAGAGGTGGTTGTGTTTGCAGCTGAATAAAAATAATATCCGGATATTCACGAATCGTACTGGTGGGAATAAGGAGGTCTGGCTTGCCAAGATGGGCATTGTGGAAAGGAAGCTTCCAGTTAAATACTTGGCTTCCCCTTATCCATTAACTAAGCCACTAATATGAGTGTGAGGGTCTCCTAAACTACACACAATCGAGACTGGAGGGTTGGCAGGTGCAGAGTTTGTCTTTCAGGTGTCAGATATAACTTATTATAGCTGCATTTCGACGATTGTTATGTATTGGCTGCATGCTATTATGCTTTCCACACAATAAAAAGATTGAATGTATGTATGTGACTTTCTGTCGAAAGGGAGAATGTATGCTATTAGTTGGGAGGAGTTGTGCCGGCCTAAAAAGGAGGGAGGAATTTGTCTGAGATCCTTGTCTCTTCTCAGAGAGGAGTTTCTCCAAACTCTTCTTGAGGTTTATCAATAGGAAGTCTTCTTGGGCGGACTAGGTCATGGGTAGGTACTTTTCGAAGAAGGACATTTGGTCGCTTAGAAGCAATAACAACTACTACGTTATGGTTAAATCACTCCCAGCTATGAGGAGCAGGGCTAAAGGAAAGTTGACTAGGGTGATAAGCTCTGGGGTGCAAACTGTTTGCCCAATGGTTAAGTTATGTTTTGGAATATAGCTAATAGATTAAGTTTAACATTATCATAATCATGCAATCACTATAGTAACTTTTACTTAACCTCAGCATTGTCCAAATATGTATTAAATATTATCATATTTGCTACTGTATATTGCTTTATTTGTCTAATATTTATTTGTATAAAAGAAATAAGCAAGATCAGATATGGACATATGCAATGAAGAAAATATGTTGCAGAAAAGACGACGTTATACTGCAAGATTTCTTTGAACCGCCTACGACATCTTCGAAGCCTCGCACTCGGGGGTCCCACTGCCTGGTCAGTGGGAGAGGGTCGAGGGGGCAATGCCCCCCTTGGGGTTCAGGAGAGAAGTCCCTGAAAGGTATATAGATTTTCAGATCTGTTTTATCTTTGGACAATTGCTATAAAAAACATCTTCAAGTATACTCAAATGTTAGAAGATTGACATCATCAAAATGCTCTTGGTTTTGTTATTTGTTATGCATTTGATCTTTTATTTTAGTGTAGGACTTTCATAAGTCGAGATCGCCCTTGGCACTAGAAGGCTTGGGAGTTAAACTTGGAAATAAAAGATCTCGACTTACAAAAGTCCTAGACTCAAATAAAAGATCAAATACATAACAAATAATAAAAGCAATAACACTTTGATAACGCCAATCTTCTGACATTTGAGTAGACTTGAAGTTGTCTTTTTTCTTGGCAACAATTCCAAAGATAAACAGATCTGGTAATCTGTATAACTTTCGGGAGCTTCGCCTCCGAACCTCCACAAGAGGGGGGAGGGGGCATTGTCCCTTGGGCCCCATCCGCTGACCAGGCCGCAGAACCCCTCGAGTGGGAGGCTCCAAAGATGTCGCAGACACTTCAGAAAAATCTTGCGGTATAACACCGTCTTTGTACA
The DNA here is from genome assembly GCA_029216955.1 of Iris pallida. Taxonomy (NCBI): domain Eukaryota; kingdom Viridiplantae; phylum Streptophyta; class Magnoliopsida; order Asparagales; family Iridaceae; genus Iris; species Iris pallida. The sequence goes on along the minus strand of JANAVB010038620.1, from coordinate 2,544,328 downwards.
ACATATTTTCTTCATTGCATATGTCCATATATGATCTTGATTATTGCTTTTCTGCAAATAAGTATTAGACAAACAAAGCAATATACAGTAGCAAATATGATAATATTTACTACATATTTGGATAATGCTAAGCTCAAGTAAAAGTTACTATAGTGATTGCATGATTATCATAATTCTAAACTTAATTGATTAGCCATATTCAAAAACTCAACTTAATTATTGGGCTAACAATCTTCCACTTTTTTATTATGACAAATCAGTTAAGTTTAATATCATATATATATATATATATATATATATATATATATATATATATATATATAACATTAATATTAACATTAACATTAATATTAAAATTAATATTAACATTAATATTACGGGTGAGAGTGAGGGGGTTTTGAGGGAATTTTCTAGGGGGGGCTTTTGATCCGCTTCCATATATATATATATATATATATATATATATATATATATATATATATATATATATATATATATATATGACACATACTTTATTTCTATCACTTTGACATGATAAAAAAAAAAGCTCCACCGTAATAGGAGATATTAACGCAACTGATATTACCGAAGCTTGTACTTGTGCATAAGCTCCCCATTAGTACATGAGACATTTGGTAAACATGCACAAATTAGATATATTTTTCCTCCTTTGTTAATCAGTCAAAAACTAGTTTACGGCTCCCTTATAAACCAAGAATATTTCATGAGGACAAGGTGAGAGTAATACAGATGCTGATATAGATATCCTTGATCCCAGATGACCTATTTTGTAATATGGCATGAAACATAACATTTAAATTTTGGAGATGCTCCTTCCATAGGTGCCAAACCGCTGATGCGAGTCAGATATGCGCCTCTAAGATCCGTCTGGCCTCTACCCCTCTCATGTCTGAGACCTTCTATGACCGCATTCATATCTCGTTCTCCTCCTGCTGCTAGACCCAGCTTACGCTTATGATCTTCCCACACTTCCCAGGCGACAACACATTGCAAGTAAATATGAGATATGCTCTCATTATGCTCCAAGAATAAGACACAAAGCTCGCTCTCCACCACTACCCCGAACCTTCTCAGTCTGTCTCGAGAGCAATCTCCCGAGTAGGAGCTTATACATACAGTATTACAATTTCTTGGCAGCTTCTTTAACCAAAATGAACATCGAGTTTTCAATTTCAGGAAATTTATTTCGTACCGTATTGTACACCCGACTATGCTTAAACTCCCCACTACTGGCACCATTCCATTGCCAGCAATCCTTTGCACGCAAAGAATCAATCCCCACATACCAGATTTCTTGACTAAACAACCTCACAATGCCGTTCCTCTCTGGCTTCCAATCGTCATCGTGGATGATAGTACTAACCTGGACGCCCGGCCTCTCCCATGCCGATAGCCAACTGCCTATCCTGTCCGCTATACTGCGGTGTCTGACCCACGGGTCGAACAAAAAATCAGTTGTTTAGCCATCCTTTATCGTGAGATACACATGCTTCTTCATCACCTGTCGGTGTTGCAAAATAGCCTTGAATGTTATCGATGCGTTATTATTTCTATTCAATCTCTAAAAATTATCATTCTTCACATGTTGCCTAAAGGGAAGTGCCAGTAATAAATTTCCAGGTGAGCCGGAGCGCCGCAATGTTGGAGTCCCGTCTAGATTTGGTAACAACATACTTGTGGAATCCAAATCTAATTAAATATTTGATTTGATTAGATTAGATTTGGATGTCCATAATTGGTGTTATGCTATTTTAGATATAATATGATTCTTATTTTAGAAATTCTATTATGATCTAAAATAGGATAATTGATGGGCTATTTTTGGTGTAATAGGATTCTTATTTGAGGGCTTCCTAATTAAGAAATCATATTATGACCTAAAATATGATTTTCTTATCCTATATATATGGGGTGAGGGTGAAGGCACAAAGAATAAGCACAAAATACAAAAGTAGAGATTCGGGATGCTTGTCCATAAGAAAATCTAAGAGAAAGTCCGTACTTTACTTTTAGGACTTCGCCATCCAAGACAGAAGGAAGAAGAAGATCTAATCGTGGAGTCCTCAACTTCGGTTAGGAAGATTGCTACGGGTCGGTGAGTGATCTCAATTATAATATTCTGTTTTTCTTCTTGAGAGTGGTGAGGGGGTTGAATCTACTAGGACAAAGGGTTCAACGTGAGTTCTGTCAATCCTGTAATTTTATCTGAGTTATTAAAGGTTGGGATTTGTCCAGTGACGTACGTCACCGCCATATACTTGTCTTCAATTTGTGCTTGGTATCCGTTAGATGAGAGTTGGTTTTGGTCAGGTGGATTGACAAACGCTTTCGTACGCACCCAATAATTGGTATCAGAGCTTTGGAGGTTCTGGCAACCATATCTACTGAGTAGATGAACACAAGGACTTGCATGGTATTGGAGGGCAACAACGTAAAGCCAATGGACAAAGCTACTGAAGACTGGAAACGACAGGATCGGAAGGCCATTGGATTCATCCGCCAATGGTTGGATGATTCGGTGTTTCACCACGTATCCATGGAGAGTTCGACAAAATCATTGTGGGAGAAGCAGCATTCGCTATACGAAAGGAAGACGGCTGGCAACAAGGTGTTTCTTATTCGCCAACTCGTCAACTCGAAGTACACATAGGGTACCCCAGTAGCACAACATCTGAACGAGGTTCAGGGTACCATCAATTAGCTGTCTGCGATGAAGATGGTGATTGATGATGAGCTTCAGGCCCTATTGCTCTTGAGTTCTCTTTTCGAATGCTGGGAGATGTTGGTGGTGTCGGTGAGCAACTCCGCACCTGATGGAGTTGTCATGATGGAGGCAGTCAAAAGTAGCTTGTTGAATGAAGAGGTCTGGCAAAAGCGAGTGAAATTATCACAGGAGTCCGCTCTGTTGACTTCCTACGGGAAGGGAAGACCCAAGTCACAGGCGAGGACATGAAGAAGTTTTTGGGATCTTGCGATTGTGGACCGCAAGGAGGGATGCTATTACTGTGACGAAAGGGGTCATATCAAGAGGAACTGCGTGATGCTCAAAGCTGAGAAGGCTGAAGACAAGAATGATCAGGAGGTTCTCAAAAGATATCATCATCGCAGCGACCGATGCAGACGAATCTTGTGGCATGTGTCATGATGGCGACTGGGTTATGGACATGGGGGCATCGTATCATGCCACTCCACATAGGAGGATCTTTATGTCATATCGCGACGACATGTTTGGACGTGTGAAGATGGACGACAAGAAGATGGCTCCAGTTGTAGGCATTAATGATGTGCACTTGACGATAGAGTTTGGTAAAAAAACTCGTCATCAGGGGTGTGCGACATGTATCGAGTTTACGCTTCAACTTGGTTACGGTGGGGAGGATGGCAGATGATGGCTGTCGCAGTCTGTTTGGGAGCAAAGATTGGATGCTTGTGAAGGATTTCCAACAGCTGGCTCGGAAAGATTTGTGTTGTGGCATGTACAGGCTCAAGCCGCTGAGCTGTATAGGCAGGCCACAAGCACCGGATGGAGGCCCGAGGGGTGTTCGACAGGAGATGGATCGTCAAGAACTTGCTGATGAGGGGCTTCTAGATGTTTTGAGGGTAACGGAGGATTCGGTTTGTCGAGACAAAGCGATGGATGGTGATGAGTTAAAAATTGAGGGTCAGTCTGTCGTTCCCATGATAGCTGGACGGTCTCTAGGTGGGGGTTGCTTTACGGATCCAGATATAGCAACATCAGTTTTAGCAGTTCGAAGCCAGGGAGGAGATCAAGGTTTGCAGCAAACTCAATCTGAGGCAGGAGCATCATCATTCACACAGTTCAGAGGAAGCTGTGGGTCATCGACGGCATGCACAATACGTAATGTTCTGCTCGAGGATGCATGTGTATGGGGGAGCTTCAAGTTTGGACACGAAGGTGGGCAGGTTCAGGAGTTCGAATCTTGTGAGAATCACACCGTCCGCTTGGTTAGGCCAGCCAAGGATGAAGAAGCTCGTCGAAAAGTTAACACTTTCCGGTGGTAGACGAAAGTCGGGGACATGCAGCCAAGACTTACGATGAGACTGATCGTCAGGGATTTCGGTCTTGGTCATGTCATTGATATCAACAGGATCCCAGTAGTGTAGGAGGTGCTATACAAGACAGCTAGCGTCAACGTGGCAGTCGAGGAGCAGAAGACAAAGGAAGATGCAAAGCAACTCGGGGATCGGAGATCAGTGGCATAAAAGAGCAGGAATTCTGTCATGGGACGACAGACATGGAGTCCAGTTGAGGACCCACGAGGCCAATACCCTATCATCAGACTGGAGGGAGATATTGTTGGAGTCCAATTTAGATTTGGTGACAACATACTTGTGGAATCCAAATCTAATTAAATATTTAATTTGATTAGGTTTGGATGTCAATAATTAGTGTTGTGCTACTTTAGATATAATAAGATTCTTATTTTAGGAAATCCTATTATGATCTAAAATAGGATAATTGATGGACTTTTTTAGGTATAATAGGATTCTTATTTGAGGGTATCCTAATTAAGAAATTATATTATGACCTAAAATAGGATTTTCTTATCCTATATATATGGGGTGAGGGTGGAGACACAAAGAATAAGCACAAAACACAAAAATGGAGATTTGGGGTACTTGTCCACAAGGAAATATAAGAGAAAGTCCGTACTTTGCTCTTAGGACTTCGCCATCCAAGACAGAAGGAAGAAGAAGATCAAATCGAGGAGTCGTCAACTTCGATTAGGAAGATTGCTACGGGTTGGTGAGTGATCTCAATTGTAATCTTTTATTTTTTTCTTAAGAGTGGTGGGGGGGTTGAACCTATTAGGGCAAAGGGTTCAGCGTAAGTTCTGTCAATCTTGTAATTTCATCTGAGTTATTAAAAGTTGAAATTTGTCTAGGTGATGTACGTCGCCTCCATATACTTGTCTTCATCTTGTGCTTGGTATCCGTTAGACGGGGGTTGATTTTGGTCAGGTGGGTTGGCAAAGGCTTCCGCACGCAACAGTTCGGATAGTCCGTAGTGAGCGTAATCCCACGCCTTCTTCCTCCTTGGGTCTGCACAACATCTCCCAATGTATAGAGTGCATTCCCTCTCGCCAAATGAAGTTCGAACATATCTTCTTAATCTTCGTTATAGTAGATGAAGGAAGCATGATAGCTTGTAACCAGAATAGCGCGTAATCGCCATAATCACCGCCCATACTAATTCAATTTT
>JANAVB010038620.1:2481583-2534083 GCA_029216955.1 Iris pallida | reverse complement strand
TACTTCTTCTTGCTATATATACAATAGTTTTCTTGTTTCATAGTACTATTATTCATTCTGAAATACATAGAATAGTTTTCTGAAATACAATAGTTTTCTTGTTCTCAAGATGTCTACTCGTGTGGGAGAAAATGTAGAAGACGTAGAAGATTGGATGCCAAATCCAAATGAAACCTTCATTCCGCGTTTGTTGCACAAGATTGAAGAACATCTGTCGACGATTTCAGCTGATGTTGCAAAGATAAAAATTGAACAAATGAAGTTATTTCGGGGTTTGGAGAAGATTGAAGAATCTCCAGCTTTGAAGGAGGCATCTTCATCTGGAGCATTTAATAATGTGAAGGTGGGTTTCCGTTGTATCTTCTTCCGAAGAGGAGGACGTGGAGCTACAGTCTCGTAGTAAAGCATTGGACCGATATCTCGCATTGGACGCTATAGAAGAAGAAGAAACTGACTTTAGCAGTCCTTCTAAAAGAATGCGTAGAAATTTACATCCGGTCACACCATCCAAAAATTTAATAAGGGGTTCAACCTCGAAGCCTAGCAATTGTACTAGTGTTTATATTCGAGATATTACGACTATATTTTTGCAGATGATAGACCTGACGAGTAAGTAATATGAGTTTTGATTTAATTCCAACAGTTTTTTCTCCTAATTTATTCGTTTCTTTTCTTAGAGAAATAATATCATCTTGCAACAAATTAAACCTATGTGTCTCGGTGGGAGATGAAGACCTTAGCTCCTTTAACGAGAATTACCAATGGGGTATGTATAGATAGTATATTTCTTCTTATATGCCATCGATGTTTACTTCGATTCCATCGCTGACATTTTTAATGTTTTATTCAGATTGTAAGTATTGTCTCTGCTCTTCTCACCACGGAGGAACGGAAAAGAACCTCCAATAAAGCTAATGTATGGTTTTTACCAATAAGGATGTCGGTGAGTGAGCATTTTATTCTTCAATACATATGCATTAACAATTTTCTCGTTTGTTTGTCCTTCGTAATGTATTAATTGATGTGTATGTAGAAAGCCACGTTACCTCAATCCGTCAAAAAGCCTCATGAATTATGGAAGAAGTTTAAATACTTTCAGGATTACATGGGATCTTTAAGCACTTGTAAAGAGGTATTAATGTATTTATGTTTAATTATTAATCCTAATTTTCTGAAAATTTACTAATTTATTTTACCTAATTATCCTGATTCAGATATACATACCCATTCATTTGGGCGAATACTATACTCTTGCAAGAGTTGTGTTTAAAAACAGGACTGTTGAAATTTGGGACTCACTTGCATCTAAAGATGATCCGATTCAAAGCAGAACAGTTATAAAAGAAATAGTAAGCTCATATTCATCAATTTTTATGAATTGGGTACAAGATACGCATTATACTAATAAATATTATTTTCTGGTAATTGTAGCTTTCAAATTTGGATATCTTTCTCGAAGAAGAGATTTTGAAGCTGAGAGATGCTAGGTTCAGCTTTTCTACTTTTGCAATAAAACGTCCTTCTTATGTTCCCCGCCAAGACAATTTAGTTGATTGTGAAATTTTTTTAATTGCATTCATGAAAGACCGATGTAGCCTGGACTACCGTTCTATCGATGTAAGTATGAAAATATGTCGTCAAAAACTTCAACTTTTTAGAGCAATATTTTTGATGTTATGTTTGTTATATGCAGTTTGATGCGAAAAAGGAAAGACGAAAAGTTGCTGAATGGATTACAACTTCAGAGCACAATGAAGAACTAAAAAAGAAGTCCAATTTGGTTGAATATGGAAGAGGATGATTTTTTTTCTTCTTCTTTTATATTTAATGTATGGAAAGCCCTAATGTATTATGTTCATTTGTTTTGTTGAGTTGTAATAACATTTTTGCCAAACGGCTTCAATTCTTTTGATTAAGCAGAATCATTTCTATCCTTCAAATTAATATAATTAAGCAGAAAGGAGTCTTTTGTCCTTCCATCGAATGACATTTTTGCCCTTCTAATTAATTCAAAACACCCCCGAACCCTTTTATTAAAAAAAAGAAAAGGGAAAAAGAAAACCGTTTCGGAGCTTCCTCTTCTTCCATAATCCACTCTGTACTCAAACCTAGGTCATTCTCCTCCAAAATCTTCAAAACTTCCTCCCCATTCACAATATTCACACCATGTCGGCATCAACGGCAGAATCATCATCGGCAGCATCACCAAATAGAGAAGATGCACCAGTTACAGAAAATCCAAAAACGATAGACGGAGAACAACGGAAACCCTATTCTAAGAAAGTTGCAGAAAGGAAAAAGGAAAAAGCTGCTAAACAAAAAGAAGTACAAACAGAAGGTATAACTTTGATTTTATGTTCGCAAATTCTGTATATATTACAAGAAAAATGACATTCTCCGTCATAAAACGCATTTGAATGTTAAATTCTATTCGCCGTTTATTTTGGAACGGAGAATGGAATTCTCCGTCTAACTTGAAACGGAGAATGCCGTTCCCAGTGTTAAAACCCATAAGAATGGCCGACCTAATTTTTTGTTTTTTTTTTGTTTTGCAGAAAAAAAATCTGTCAGGAATAAGGATTCAAGACTTTTCTGTTCTACCTTCAAGCCAATGCTAAATCTTATGGAGGAGGTCAATCGAGATGTTGGCCGTTTACCTGAGCCAGTTATTGGTTCCTTGAAGAATACTGATTTCTGGAATTTTGTCGAGATTTTCTACCAAAACAGAGTCCACGTCTCCGAAGTGGCCAAGGTAACGGAAGGGCTTGAGAATTTAATTACAAGTTACACAAAAGAAGAAGATGGCGTCGGGTGCTTTGAATTGAGCACCACTGTTAAAATCGCGCCAAGTGTCAAGGATATGGCAGTCATATTCGGTCTACCGCTGAATGAAGAAAGCGTTGATGATGTTTCTTACAGAAGATTGATAAAGGAAAAACAACAGCAGCCCACACCACCAGCATCATTGAGCCTGTGTAGAGATCATTTCACAAGATTGCTGGCTAATACTAAGGGCAAACACTCAGAAGTCACGAATAAGGAAATGAGAGACAAGTTCTTTGAATTGTTACGACGGCTTCGTGGCGGAGATAACGCTGTTAATCCAGATGATTTGGCCAAGCTAATAATCTTCCACTTGTGCCAAACAGTATTCTTTATAAAGTCTGGCGGTTCAAATTTGCCGTACAAATTCTTGGCCTTGGTAGACAGTGTGGACGTCATCAACAGTATATGCTGGCCAAGGTTAATCCTGGCATATGTAATGGATAGCATAAAGAGGAGTAGAAGCAAAATTGAACAGGGGGATTACTCAATGGCTTTCCACAAATTGGAAGGTTGCACAATATACTTCCTCTATTGGTTTGCAGAACATAGTAAATTTGTGGAAAGGAAGTTCGCCCCAATTCCTGATTACCTAAGATTTTTCACATGGAATAGATACGAAATCTCAAACTTCCTCAAGGCCGAATATCACAACAAAATGAGATCGAAGATGATATTGGAAGATCTGGTTATACCTGTTGGGGAAGAAGAAGGGCACAAAGAAGATGAGCCACCTATAAAAGAAGTTGAAAAAGAGGGAGAGGAAGAACACCAAGAAGCAGGTGGGGATAATTTTGATGAACAACGGATACCACAACATCATGAAATGGGCGCTGTGATGGACGACTCAGCAAAGGAATTGGAGGATTTGAGAAGACATCATTCTGATATTCTTGCGCAGAATGAAGAACTCAAAGAAAAGCTGAAAGAGATGGAGGCACAAGGAGCGCAGTTACGTGCAGCCAACTTTGAGAATGCCATACTCAAAGAAAAGCTGAAAGAGCTCGAGGCAAAAGAAGAGCAACAACGTGCAGTCAACGTTGTGATAGAGGGCTCTGTGCATGAACTGGAGGATTTGAGAAGACATCATTCTGATATTCTCGCGCAGAATGAAGAACTCAAAGAAAATTTAAAAGAGATGCAGGCACAAGGAGCGCAGTTACGTGCAACCAACCTTGAGAACGAGAAACTCAAAGAAAAGCTGAAAGAGCTCGAGGCACAAGAAGTACAACAACGTGAAGTCAACGTTGTGATGGAGGGCTCTGTGCATGAACTGGAGGATTTGAGACAGCAAAATTCTGTTCTTAAATCAGATCTACATGCACAAGGTAAAATCTTTTCTATTTCAAATTTCTGATTTGTAATCTTCCAGGAGAATGACTATTCTCCGTGTACTATAATTCGGAGAATAGTCATTCTCCGTGTTATTTGAAACGGATAATTGCTATTTCCTATCATTTCGATATTGGAAAGGTTATTCTCCGTGTAATTCCAAACAGAGAATTCTATTCTCCGTATTATATTACACGGAGAATGTCATTCTCCGTGTTAGGTTCACATCATACATTTCATTGTTGTTTGTTTTATTTCAGTGCGAACAACCAAACAACTCAGAGAAATAAATGAAAGGCTCGTTGAGGAGAAAATGAAGCTTCAAAATAAAGTTGAATCGTTTAATATTGAAGCCAATGAAAAGGATGGGAAAATTAAAGGTCTCAAAGCCATGGTTGTAGTACTTCAGAGTGAGGAGTTTCAAGCAGCTGCTGAACTTGCTGCTCCAAGAGAAGTCAGAAGAAGAGGAGGATCGGTGGGAAAGAGGTTAATAAAAAGCAATACAGTTGGAGAGGCTAATAAAAAACGAAAGGTTAATGCCGCTCCGAAATCTCGAGAAGACGCCAAAATGGCTGAATTAAAGAAGAACCACGTCATACTAAGGGAATGCGATAACTCTTACTTTGGAAATATGCGGATGAAGAGCTGAAGAAACAATACATCGACATCGTAATTCCCAGAAAGAATTCTCCAAAGTATGTATTCTGAACCCTTTTTTTCGTTCGTTTTTATAGACTTTTTTTACAATTATGTAATGAGAATCTATCTTTATTAATTTAATCTAAACTAAATTTATGTGCAGTGATATGGTATACGTATTTGATCCGGAAAAGGGTAAAAATAGAGTTTCAGTCCAGCTGTCGGCAGTAGACATGCAAGACATACTCAACTATGACGACATGGAGGCTGGCATACTGGACATAATAATAAGGAAGCTGAGAGAAATTTAAGGCAGTAAAAGGTGTGCCCCGTCTAGTTCGAAAGAGGTGCCATTGATCCAGAAAAGAAAGCCGCCGCCCCAATCACATAAGTGGTCTGCATTCATGAAGGCCCACACATTGGTAAGAATTTAAACAGAAAAAATCCATATTCATGTGTAAACCGATGATGAGTGACAGAAAAAAATTACTCATGATATTGTGTATTGTTTTTGGAAAACAGACCATCGTTCAACGTGCCAATGAAGAAAACACAAAACCCGGCGCCTTTGAAGACATCCAAACAGATTTAGTAGACTTCGTCATAGGTTTGGAGGACGACATAGAGTTGCTATTCATCCCACTCTTTAATGCATACATCAAACACTATACTCTGCTCACATTCAACTTTATCTCCTATGACTGGACACACTACAACTCCTTGAGGCTAACCACGTACGATACGTGCAAGGTGGATGCAGAATTAATGAAGAAAACCTTAGAGCCTATCGTCAGGAAAAAAGTTGATATGATGAGGGAGAGATGCCCGGCGAAGAAGGAGTATGAGAGCAAAGTGCTGAATTGTTTTCTAAATTGCCCACAACAACTGGCACCCAACTGTCTCTTGTACATGACGTATTATATGAATATGTTGACGACTCCTCCCTTCGAAATACCAGAAGGAAATGACAAGGAAACTCACCAGAAGATTACAAAGATGAGGTTGTCATGGGCTAAGGAGTTGCTTTCAAGCAAATATGTAAAACGAACCTAGCAATGACATTGTAAAACAACAATGTAATTATGATGTAATTGGGCAAGGAACTTCTGTCTTTTATAAGCTCTGCTTTTATAATATAATCATTTTTGAATTACATTTACATTATCAAATCCACGAAAACTTTTGACTTTTATTTACATATGAAACAACTCGAACTCATGCGCCAAAAGGGCAATCATTTTTATAATAAGATCTCCCAAATTCTGTCATTTATTGGCAAAATTTAACAACTCGAACTCATGCGCCAAGCTGCAGTCACTTTTATTGTCATTAATACCAATGAATCTGCCATTTACATGCCATTAATACCAATGAATTCTTCCATTTATATGCCATTTATTTCTAATGAATCTGCCCCTTCGGATTATATTCTCCGTTTTAGTTGGAACGGAGAATGGAATTCTCCGTTTATTTCGGAACGGATAATAACATTCTTCGTCTGTCTTGAACGGATAATAAACACATTAAAATGTTCATTCGCCGTTTTTATTTAAATGGAGAATGACGTTCTCCGTGTCTTTCGAAACATAGAATGTTATTCTCCATTTAGTTTGAAAAAGAGAATGAAGATGAGCTTGATGAGAATATAACGAGGTTGGTATGGACTAAGAAGACTACAATGATGAGGTTGGTATGGGCTAAGAATTAGATTTCAAGAGAACTTATGTCTTTTATAATGTCTGCTCTGCTGTCTTTTATAATAAAATCCTTTTTGAGTAAAATTTACATTGTGATAACCACGAAAAGTTTGACTTTTTGAGTCACATGTACATTATAAAAGTCTGAAATACTACATAAAATCCTACTATCAAGAAAAAAGTTGAATGTGAGCTGCGTCCGGGCATCGCAGAGCAATGAAACTCCTTGAGGCAAAGGAATTCCTTGAGGCAGTGAGTTCCTTTGCCTCAGTGAGTTCCTTTGCTCGGAGGATGCACGATGAAGTGACTTGCCTCAAGGAGTCATCCTACGGTTCCTATGCTCTGACGATGCACGATGAATACCATCTACCACGTGGACAAGAACTAAAAGACGACAGAGAACAACACTCCTCACAGATGAAGCTTTCAATTGAATTCCTTGAGGCAAATCACTTTATTGTGCATCGTCAGAGCAATGGAACTCCCTGAACAAAGGAACTCCGTGCATAGTCAGAGCAATGGAACTCCATGAACAAAGGAACTCCGTGCATAGTCAGAGCGAATCAAAGTGCGAGCGCAATAAATTCAAACCCACACTCTGTCGGAGCGCTCGCACTTTGATTCGCTCTGACTATGCACGGAGTTCCTTTGTTCAGGGAGTTCTATTGCTCTGACTATGCACGGAGTTCCTTTGTTCAGGGAGTTCCATTGCTCTGAGGATGCACGATAAAGTGATTTTCCTCATGGAATTCAATTGAAAGCTTCATCTGTGAAGGAGTGTTGTTCTTTGTCGTCTTTTAGTTCGTGTCCATGTGGTATTCATCGTGCATCGTCAGAGCATAGGAACCGTTGGATGACTCCTTGAGGCAAGTCACTTCATCGTGAATCCTCCGAGCAAAGGAACTCACTGAGGCAAAGGAACCCACTGCCTCAAGGAATTCCTTGAGGCAGAGCACCGTGCAAAGCCATCCTTCTTCAACAAGGAACATGTCGAAGAGATAGACTCCTGGCTGGCGCTTCGACAGAGCGTGGAACGATAATAAACTCCAAACTCATGCACATCTCATTCTTCTGAAGGACTTCACCACCGTGCATCGTCGGACCAATGGAACATGTTGAAGAAATGAACTCCTGGCGGCAAAGGAACACCGTGAATAGTCCGAGCCAATCAACGTGCGGGCGCTTCGACAGAGCGTGGGTTGGCAATAAATCCAAACCCAGGCACATGTCAGTCTTCTGAAGGACTTCACCACCAAAGCTTCTTCGAACGAGGAGATCGACAACCAAGTGGAAAGAGTCTTGCCAAGGCGGGGGATCGGTAGAGTCTATCTCCACAAGAAAAGCTAAGTGAGACGAGAACAAACTCTCTCTACACTACTGCCATTTATAGGCATGGAACAACTCGGACTCAAGCGCCAAAAAGGCAGCCACTTCAAATTCAATTCAATTAATTTCCATCAATACCAATGCATCTGGCCCTTCTCAATTAAAGCTAAGTAAGACTAGAACAAACTCTTCCAACTACGGCCATTTATATGCCATTAATACCAATGAATATGCCCCTTCGAATTCTGCCAACTTTGATACCCCCTATGTATCAAAGTTTTTTTCTTGATACATTAGGGGGTATCAAAGTTTTTTGATACCCCCTATGTATGACATGTGGGCCCTTCCTGCTTTATAAAATGTGTACACATATATATATATATATATATATATATATATATATATATACATAAATTTTGATAGGGCCCACAAAACTCTTTTCTAACAAAACTCTTTTCAAAGTTTTGATACCCCTATGTATGACATGTGGTCCCCTCTTGCTTTGTAAAACGTGTAAACATATATATATATATACACATAAATTTTGAGATGGCCCACATGTCATACATAGGCTCCTGTATCAAAGTTTTTTCCCTTTTAAATGGGCTCCATACATAACTTACAAAAAAAGTATAAATAAAACAAAATTTTGTTATAGTCAAGATTTGAACCAATGACCTCTTGAATACAAGTCTAGCATTGTAACCACGACACCACAATATCATTCTCCGTTTTGAACTTCACGGAGAATGTCGTTCCCAGTATTAAAACGATTGAGGATTCTATTCGCCGTTTAATTTGGAACGGAGAACGGTATTCTCCATTTATTTTGAAACGGAGAATAAGATTCCCAGTGTTAAAAACACATTAGAATGTTCATTCTCCGTTTTAATTTGAAACGGAGAATGAAATTCACCGTATCATTTGAAACGGAGAATGTTATTCTCCGTTTTGAACTGCACGGAGAACATATTTTCTCCATTTTTTATGTACTCCGTGTTTTGAATTTGGAATTTATTGTTCTCTATTTTTATCTAATTGTTTTCTCAAACTTTTGCATTGGAGAACATAATTTTTTATCTAATTGTCTCGTGTGAATGACATCTTGCCACATACGAAAGACATTGTCTTAAGTCAACGACGTTACATTTTATTCCATTTGCTCATTGTCACTATTTCGCTTTCGTACTTTACAATTACGATAATCGTGACCCAATTTTTTACAAACTCTATATATTCTAGGCTTCGAGATATGATGACTTTCTGTAGGCTGGCTTGATTTCCCTTGAGAAGGCCTTCCTTTTGTTGCTACCAGATTTGGCTCTTTTAATGCTTCATGCACTCTATGAACTGCATCAGCTACCATTTGTTCTTCTTCACCAATATCGGTCACCATTTCTTTCAACTCCATCAGAACAGACGACATCAACTCCGTTCCCCCCTCTTGAATTTTGCTTGATTTCTTACAATAGTATGTAAACAGATTAACTTGTTCATTAATAGAACCATACCTTCTGCTCTCAATAATGTCTGGGTGGATGAATCTTCTTTCTGAACCAGGTTCGGAGAGATAACTCTCTTTGCAATCCTTGAGCCAACGAGATTTTATCAAGTTCTTTAGAATATCTCCAATTTGCAATCTCTTCATTGCTGAAAAAATATGCCTACAAGGAATCCCTTTGGTCTCCATCCACATGCATTCACATTTTATGATGTTGTCGGCCGGATGAAATGTAACCTTCCGGTTGACACTGTTTGGCCACAAATACTTTTGGACAGTGCAAACTTCTGCCTCTCTTACGATGTGATGATGGGGAACAGTATATGCATCAGAACGTGTGATTTTCGTCCTTACATCTATAAACACCGTTTTAGTGTAAATTGCGACAAATTTACCTTCTATTACGGCCATGCTAGTTTGATTCACAACTGGTGTTGAGAATTTATCATTGACATGCTTACCCATCTGGTCGTAATGTAAGGCCGCCAAACCGTGGTCACAATTTTGAAGGGCCTTCCAAAGTAGCAGCTTCTCATTCAAAAATCTTTTCAGAAATGCGTTCATAGATTCACATCTATTTGTTGCAGTAGAACCGCCAAAATAATTACCACGTAGGAATGTGTCCGCCCATCGCTCCCTCGTTTTGTACAATGCAGTGGTCCACTCATTATTTTTTAAATTATAATCTGTTAGCATCTGCTGCCAACGGTTTTCAAATTCTTCGACTGAATAGTACCTGTTTAGAAAATATGGACGTTAACTAAAGTTGTGATATTGTAACAACAACATACTTCAAAGTAAAGTAGCAAGTGTGCTATGTACCTTTCAATCAGAAGACTCAGTTTATTGTGAATACCCTCTCGTTGTACATGTTTGGCAGCATTGTTAAGGATATGCCATGAGCACGTTCGATGAACTACGCTGGGCACTAAATCCTCAATTGCTTTATTCATGGACTTGCAACCATCCGTGAGAACTGTCACTGGTAATTTGCCGTTCATACACTCTAGGAATTTTTCCAGAACCCAAGAATAAGTCTCCACAGTGTCATTATGGATCATTGCAAACCCAAACACACATGTCATCGCATGATTGTTTGTACCCACTAGAACCACCAACGGCATTTGACTTCTATTTGTTTTATATGTAGAATCGAATGCTAGTGAATCTCCAAATAATTTGTAATCGAATCGACAAGAACCGTCAGCCCAAAAGAGAAGGGTCAATCTGGAATCTTCGTCTACCTTGTAGTCGTAGAAGAAATCTGGGTCATTGTTCTCCTTTGATTGAAGAAATGTAAGTGTTGTCGAAGCATGAACATCGTCGAGTGCTCTACTATCTTGAGCTAGAGCGTTGTATAAATCCTTTCTCGTCCATCCAACATTATCCCAGCCACCTTTCTTCTAGATAAGTAAATTCTATATCTCTCCAGTCCCCATCCCTGATTGCTTCATAATCTTAATTTCTTCCAACTCTGCGGGTGTTATATTACGATGGGATCTCAAAAAAGCTGATTCATAATTATTCGCCAGGTTATGGTTCTGATGTACATGAAATTTTTTGACGGACCACATCTTTGTTTTATGGGTGTACCCAATACGAAAAATTGCTTTACAACCACTTCTGCTTTCACTTCTTGGCTCACGAACCCTGTTTGGAGCTTCCTTGTATTTCTTGTGTCTGAATCCCGCATTCGAACAACACCAACTACGGATTGTCACCATACCAGATTTGTTTTTCTTTACCTCGTTCTTTCTAATACTGAAACCATATGCTTTTGAATAAATCCGGTAGAATGTCCCCGCTTCTTCAATAGAGTTGAATTGTAGGCCAACAATATCTTCTTCTAA
Organism: Iris pallida; assembly: GCA_029216955.1. Taxonomy (NCBI): domain Eukaryota; kingdom Viridiplantae; phylum Streptophyta; class Magnoliopsida; order Asparagales; family Iridaceae; genus Iris; species Iris pallida. The sequence goes on along the minus strand of JANAVB010038620.1, from coordinate 2,522,915 downwards.
TAGCATGGTTGGATCTTTATTAATGTTGGCAGATTGTAATATTTTTTTCATCGTCGCTGCATCGAAATCCAATGAAGATTCATCGTCGTCCCTAATAACAGAATAAAACAAAATAAACATGAGAAATAGATGTAAAAATATAATGCATTTCTTAAATACATTAGAAAGGGTGATACGAAATAACATTTCGTTGTTTGAGTTGATGTCTTCATCTTATTTTTACTGTCTCCTAAGCTAACATCTTCCGAACTTTGCTCATCATCCAAATCATCTGACAGTCCTCTTGAAAGGAGGCTTTCTTCATCGACTAAATCTTTCACACGACGATCACTTTCTCCATGTGACGTCGACATTGAAGAAAATAGAGTGTGTTAGAAACCAGCAGAAGAAACGAAGGACAAGAAACAATACAACAAGAAAGAGTAATGATATTATCGTACCTCCAAATTGACCATCTATATATAGCCCTCCCATCTGATGTGGCATGTTAAATAAATGAGCTTCTTAGCATTTTCCTAAATTAATAGTGTGTCATCTGACATGACTGATGACATGGCAAATTTTAATCCAAAAAGTTAACTACCCAATTTTCTCCATAATAATTTAACGTTAATATCAATGTTATTTTAATGTTAATATTAATTTATGTTAATATTAATGTTAAGATTAATATTAATATTAATATTATTGTTAATGTTAACGATAATATTAATATTAATGTTAATGTTAATGTTAATCTGGAATATTAACTTTAATGTTAATTTTTATTTAAAAAAAATTGCCACGTCAGCTGTCAGATCAACATATCACGTCAGCTGCCACGTAAGGATGGCCAGTTTGAAAGTGCAATTTGGAGGTACAAAAAGTATTATTCAGGAAGAAACAACTTCCAGCAAGGCAACAACACAACCTTTTCGTCATCATTGTAACTCCTCCACGTGGCCCTCTTTTGATGGCTCATGAAAATTCTTGAGTGATTCTAGGAGCAAGCATAATTTTAAAGGAAACAACTTCCAACAAAACAACTTTCTCGTCTTCTGGGTACATGTATTATTAAAATGTGTAGCTAATAACGCATGAGGAAGCATGCAACAGCAATCTCCACGTCGCCCTCTTTCGTAGGATAACACATGCAGCAACATTTAATGCTACGAAACCCTATTGTCTTGTTATGTACTGTGTATCCTATGTGGCATGAGGCAGAAGACAATAACTTGCATAGGCGGCTATATTCAGAAATGACAATAAGTTTAAAAAGTCATCTCCAATACAAAAAAGTATTGAGAAGACAATATAAAGTAATTTTTTACGACTTCCAAGACAACCTTTGCTCTTCTAATGATATGGTATCAGTGTTTATTATTAAATTGTGTAGAATAACGCATGCAGAGCATTTAATGCTACGGGACCTGTTGTGTTGAGGAACACAACATATGAGAGAGAACCCGAGAGAGAGAGAGAGAAAGAGAGTGTGGGAGATGGGATAAAGAGAAAAAATCGAGCTCGACTAGATTTTAAACTTAAAATTCAATTTTTGGTTATCATTACTAATAACTAGTTCACACGTACGAGTTTAGACGAACACTAACCGAGCCCCGAGCAACGTGACATCAGCTAGCTAGATTTCTAATACCGTGGCATTCATGTTAATTTAAACATTTACAATATTATTGAAACTAATATGACTACTAAAATTAAAAATAGTTTTGGATTTAACATCTACTTCAAACTAGTTGAAGTTAAAATTGCATTCTTTTTTATTTAAAATGTAATTGGAACTATAATTAATACTAACATTCGCTTGTCCCGTAGTTTAAGTCGTATTTCCCTCGATATTAGGCTTGACGTAGCCCTTGCTTGTCAAGTCGTTGCACGAACACATTAAAAAGAGTTTTGTTGGGCTATCGAAGTATAGCAAGTACCGTCCCGTGTCACGTGCATTTGTTAAGCAGTAAAAGGGTGCGAAGGCCACTGGCAATGTCAAGACATCACGGACTATAGCTGGGTTAGGCGACGACCCTTTTGCTGCGGGCCGAATCGGTCCCTTGGCCTAGGAATGGATTGGTTGAAGGAGCAATACAAAAGAATAGACTGTCATAACTGGGTTAGACGATGGCCCTTGATTCTCGACAGGTTGTAATATCTAACGGTTGTTAGATAGTAGAACTAGACAACGTTCTACATCGTTCCTGCGGTGTAGGCTGGGACGCTGTCACGCACTCATGCCCTTACTCCGGGTGCGGGTCGTGATAGGGTGCGCGAGAAAGGAACACTGTCGCTATCGATTCGGTCGGGACCGATAGGTCGGGATCGATTGACTCGATCGAACGGAAACGGTTGAATTAAGATCCATTCTCTCGCCTGAAGTAAACTCAAGGTGAGTGGCTGACCCGCCTCTTCTCGACCCCCTTCCTAGGTAAATCGATAATGTTGTTGCGAATGAAAGGATAAATGCAAGGGCACAAACACGAAAAAGGGATTGAGTTTTTAAAGATAATGTAGGCTATGTCTTAATAACTAAAAGGAAAATATGTCTTCGTACGGTTATGGACAACTTGTCGACAACGTAGTTTCCTCGATCAGCACAGGTTTAGCGGGGACTTGCATCGGAGCTAGCTACTTGCGTTGAAAGGACCCCGATTAACAAAGCTATACGTCCAGGATGGTTCGAGAGAAGCCATTCCATAACGTGATAGCGTCCCAGCCTACACCGCAGAAACGACGTAGAACGCTGTCTAGTTCTACTATCTAACAACAGTTATAATATCAAAACTTGTCGAGAACGGTCAACTTCGAATGGAGGACAAGCAATGTTAATATAATATACTCAATAAGCTATGATATTGTTGCGACCGTCCGGTGTAGGTATTTATGTATGGTATTTATGGTGCACATCATCTTAATTCAACCGAGTAGTTCAAAGGAGGGAATTATGTATGGTATTTATGGTGCACATCATTAGGACGGGTTGCGACCGTCAAGTGTTGTGATAAGCTATGATATCAGTAAGTTTGGGATTCTTCGGATATTGGGCTAGCAACCCGTATCGAAGCGATCATAGTCTTACACATAAGGATGCCAAAGATGCATTACGGTGCGAACCGTCCATGGTCATTGCGTGATGACAGACCATGGTTATTGCTGCGACAGACCATGGAGAACTTGTATCAGCTAGATATGGCAGCAGTGGAGAGAGGTGCACCGGCTACAGTTCAGGGAGCACCATGACTCCCTAGCAGATCACATATCGCTATAATAATTCAAATCACATTTTACATTTATTGTCGTATCTTATATTCCAGTTCAGCTTTACTTTCCGTATTTCTCACTATGCTATGTTTCTATTACTCACATGCTCTACCTGCTTTTATACTATACCATGATTTGAGACTAAGTTCTATTTGAAAGAAGGGTTACAACCCCGGTCCTTGTTTGGTCCAAGGGTTGTAACTCGGCTTCAAATGGTTTCCAAGTCGCCTATATCTTTGTCTTGTATTTCATTATAATGTCTCTTATAGTATTTGTCAATTCATATGGAACTGCTGTTGGTGTTTGTACTTGCTCATTTTTCTGACAGGATACCGTTGACATATTACAATTGTCTCGTATGACTAATTGCCCGACCTATTATGGGGTCGAGTCTGATGGAGTAGAACCGGACTGTGGCTTATTAGTAGAGCCACTAGACTTTGCTCACCCTGAGTAGTGTAGCTTAGTTAGGTTTGCCTGGCCTACGAGCTAGCTAGTACTTTTTAGACTGTAGTAGTTTTTATATATTATGTTATTCTCTGGGTTGTTTGTGTATAGCTCTGGTCTTGTGTGGATCTTGGACTTATTTCATGTTCTCATCATTCATATTTTCCTTTCCATACTATCTACCTTAGTTTTACATTTGTGATTGAGACTGTATTGCTATGTCACCTCCATTCGGAGTGTATATACTGTACAGGTACATTTATCTGTTTAGTTGTAGTATTTATAGATGACCTAGACAGCGTTCTATCACCGAAGCTGCGGCGTAGGCTGGACGTAACCACGTACTCGTGCCCCTAATCAGGGTGCGGGTCGTGACAGAAACACCGTGACCTTCATATAGATAGGGCCGGTGGGCTGAGATTAGCGCTGGGTGCAGGCGCAGGGCCTGCCACCCTTATGCATATGTTTAAGTTTACGGTTGGTTGGTTGAGTGAAATGATATGATTTCTTATGTAAAGTTCTAACCTTGTAGGCTAGGCGAAATGGGACATAGATGAGCACGATCACAATGTTTATGTTAAGATTATGTCTAATTGTATCTGCCGCAGGGACACGGTGGTGGACAGGTTCAGGATATGTTCGGCTCGAGACGGGACTCGGCTTGGACGTCCAGATGCATGGAGTCCTTAGCGTTCAAGTGGAGCTACCGCATTGGCGTTCGGACTTACGACATGGAGATGTTCAGCCGAAGACTACTTGTTGGCTATAAAGAGGCATAATGTATGGAACAATGTACTCCTTTGTGAGCTAGAGAGATCATGAGCGTTGTAGCCAATTGGCATGATGAGTTGGGCTATTCAGAGCTATTGTAATCTTCAGTTCATTATCAATAAAAGATATTCTTGTTGTATACTACGTTTTCCTTCCGCTGCTTATGTTATCAATTTGAGCTATAAACACTTATGTTATCAATTTGAGATTCTTGTTGTATGGAAAGGGTTGTATACTACATTTTCCCTCTTCACAATAGTGTTTATAGCTCAAATTGATAACATAAGCAGCAAAAGGAAAACGTATTATACAACAAGAATCTCTTTTATTGATAATGAACTGAAGGTTACAATGGCTCTGAATAGCCCAACTCATCATGCCAATTGGCTACAACGCTCATGATCTCTCTAGCTCACAAAGGAGTACATTGTTCCATACATTATGCCTCTTTATATCCAACAAGTAGTCTTCGGCTGAACATCTCCATGTCGCAAGTCCGAACGCTAATTCGGTAGCTCCTCTTGAACGCTAAGGACTCCATGCATCTGGACGTCCAAGCCGAGCCCCGTCTCGAGCCGAACATATCCTGAACTTGTCCACCACCGTGTCCCTGTGGCAAATACAGTTAGACATAATCTTAACATAAACATTGTGATCGTGCTCATCTATGTCCCATTTCGCCTAGCCTACAAGGTTAGAACTTTACATAAGAAATCATATCATTTCACTCAACCAACCAACCGTAAACTTAAACATATGCATAAGGGTGGCAGGCCCTGTGCCTGCACCCAGCGCTAATCTCAGCCCACTGGCCCTATCTATATGAAGGTCACGGTATTTCTGTCACGTCCCGCACCTTGATTAGGGGCACGAGTACGTGGTTACGTCCAGCCTACGCCACAGCTTCGGCGGTAGAACGCTGTCTAGGTCATCTATAAATACTACAACTAAATAGATAAATGTACCTGTACAGTATATACACTCCGAATGGAGGTGACATAGTAATACAGTCTCAATCACAAATGTAAAACTAAGGTAGATAGTATGGAAAGGAAAATACGAATGATGAGAACATGAAATAAGTCCAAGATCCACACAAGACCAGAGCTATACACAAACAACCCAGAGAATAACATAATATATAAAAACTACTACAGTCTAAAAAGTAATAGCTAGCTCGTAGGCCCGGCAAACCTAACTAAGCTACACTACTCAGGGTGAGCAAAGTCTAGTAGCTCTACTAATAAGCCACAGTCCGGGTCTACTCCATCAGACTCGACCCCATAATAGGTCGGGCAATCAGTCACACGAGACAATTATAATATGTCAACGGTATCCTGTCAGAAAAATGAGCAAGTACAAACACCAACAGCAGTTCCATATGAATTGACAAATACTATAAGAGACATTATAATGAAATACAAGACAAAGATATAGGCGACTTGGAAACCATTTGAAGTCGAGTTACAACCCTTGGACCAAACAAGGACTGGGGTTGTAACCGTTCTTTCAAATAGAACTTAGTCTCAAATCATGGTATAGTATAAAAGCAGGTAGAGCATGTGAGTAATGGAAACATAGCATGGTGAGAAATACGAAAATTAAAGCTGAACTGGAATATAAGATACGACAATAAATGTAAAATGTGATTTGAATTATTATAGCGATATGTGATCTGCTAGGGAGTCATGGTGCTCCCTGAACTGTAGCCGGTGCACCTCTCTCCACTGCTACCATATCTAGCTGATGCAAGTTCTCCATGGTCTGTCGCAACAATGACCATGGTCTGTCATCACGCAATGACCATGGACGGTTCGCACCGTAATGCATCTTTGGCATCCTTATGTGTAAGACTATGATCGCTTCGATACGGGTTGCTAGCCCAATATCCGAAGGATCCCAAACTTACTGATATCATAGCTTATCACAATACTTGACGATCGCAACCCGTCCTAATGATGTACACCATAAATACCATACATAATTCCCTCCTTTGAACTACTCGGTTGAATTAAGATGATGTGCACCATAAATACTATACATAAATACCTACACTGGACGGTCGCAACAATATCATAGCTTATTGAGTATATTATATTGACATTGCTTGTCCTCCATTAGGAGTTGACCGTTCTCGACAGGTTTTGATATTATAACTGTTGTTAGATAGTAGAACTAGACAGCGTTCTACGTCGTTTCTGCGGTGTAGGCTGGGACGCTGTCACGTTATGGAATGGCTTCCCTGGAACCATCCTGGACGTATAGCTTTGTTAATCGGGGTCCTTTCAACGCAAGTAGCTAGCTCCGATACAAGTCCCCGCTAAACCTGTGCTGATCGAGGAAACTACGTTGTCGACAAGTTGTCCATAACCGTGCGAAGACATATTTTTCTTTTAGTTATTAAGACATAGCCTACATTATCTTTGAAAACTCAATCCCTTTTCCGTGTTTATGCCCTTGCATTTATCCTTTCATTCGCAACAACATTATCAATTTACCTAGGAAGGGGGTCGAGAAGAGGAGGGTCAGCCACTCACCTTGAGTTTACTTCAGGCGAGAGAATGGATCTTAATTCAACCGTTCCCGTTCCCGTTCGATCGAGTCAATCGATCTCGACCTATCGGTCCCGACCGAATCGATAGCGACAGTGTTCTTTTCTCGCGCACCCTATCACGACCCGCACCCGGAGTAAGGGCATGAGTGCGTGACAACGTCCCAGCCTACACCGCAGGAACGACGTAGAACGCTGTCTAGTTCTACTATCTAACAACAGTTAGATATTACAACCTGTCGAGAATCAAGGGTCGTCGTCTAACCCAGCTATGACAGTCTATTCTTGTGTATTGCTCCTTCAACCAATCCATTCCTAGGCCAAGGGACCGATTCGGCCCGCAGCAAAAAGGTCGTCGTCTAACCCAGCTATAGTCCGTGATATCTTGACATTGCCAGTGGCCTTCACACCCTTTCACTGCTTAACAAATGCACGTGACACGGGACGGTGCTTGCTATACTTCGATAGCCCAACAAAACTCTTTTCTAATGTGTTCGTACAATGACTTGACAAGCAAGGGCTACGTCAAGCCTAGCATCGAGGAAAATACGACTTAAACTACGGGACAAGCGAATGTTAGTATTAATTGTAGTTTCAATTACATTTTAAATAAAAAAGAATGCAATTTTAACTTTAACTAGTTTGAAGTAGATGTTAAATCCAAAACTATTTTTAATTTTAGTAGTCATATTAGTTTCAATAATATTGTAAATGTTTAAATTAACATGAATGCCACGGTATTAGAAACCTAGCTAGCTGATGTCACGTTGCTCGGGGCTCGGTTAGTGCTCGTCTAAACTCGTACGTGCGAACTAGTTATTAGTAATGATAACCAAAAATTGAATTTTAAGTTTAAAATCTAGTCGAGCTCGATTTTTCCTCTTTATCCCATCTCCCACACTCTCTTTCTCTCTCTCTCTCTCGGGTTCTCTCTCACATGTTGTGTTCCTTAACACAACAGGTCCCGTAGCATTAAATGCTCTGCATGCGTTATTCTACACAATTTAATAATAAACACTGATACCATATCATTAGAAGAGTAAAGGTTGTCTTGGAAGTCATAAAAAATTACTTTATATTATCTTCTCAATACTTTTTTGCATTGGAGATGACTTTTTAAACTTATTGTCATTTCTGAATATTTCTGAATATAGCCGCCTATGCAAGTTATTGTCTTCTGCCTCATGCCACATAGGATACACAGTACATAACAAGACAATAGGGTTTCGTAGCATTAAATGCTGCTGCATGTGTTATCCTACGAAAGAGGGACACGTGGAGATTGCTGTTGCATGCTTCCTCATGCGTTATTAGCTACACATTTTAATAATACATGTACCCAGAAGACGAGAAAGTTGTTTTGTTGGAAGTTGTTTCCTTTAAAATTATGCTTGCTCCTAGAATCACTCAAGAATTTTCATGAGCCATCAAAAGAGGGCCACGTGGCGGAGTTACAATGAAGACGAAAAGGTTGTGTTGTTGTCTTGCTGGAAGTTGTTTCTTCCTGAATAATGCTTTTTGTACCTCCAAATTGCACTTTCAAACTGGCCATCCTTACGTGGCAGCTGACGTGATATGTTGATCTGACAGCTGACGTGGCAATTTTTTTAAATAAAAATTAACATTAAAGTTAATATTCCAGATTAACATTAACATTAACATTAATATTAATATTATCGTTAACATTAACAATAATATTAATATTAACATTAATCTTAACATTAATATTAACATAAATTAATATTAACATTAAAATAACATTAATATTAACGTTAAATTATTATAGAGAAAATTGGGTAGTTAACTTTTTGGATTAAAATTTGCCATGTCATCAGTCATGTCAGATGACACACTATTAATTTAGAAAAATGCTAAGAAGCTCATTTATTTAACATGCCACATCAGATGGGAGGGCTATATATAGATGGTCAATTTGGAGGTACGATAATATCATTACTCTTTCTTGTTGTATTGTTTCTTGTCCTTCGTTTCTTCTGCTGGTTTCTAACACACTCTATTTTTTTCAATGTCGACGTCACATGGAGAAAGTGATCGTCGTGTGGAAGATTTAGTCGATGAAGAAAGCCTCCTTTCAAGAGGAGTGTCAGATGATTTGGATGATGAGTAAAGTTTGGAAGATGTTAGCTTAGGAGACAGTAAAGAACAAGATGAAGACATCAACTCAAACAACGAAATGTTATTTCGCATCACCCTTTCTAATGTATTTAAGAAATGCATTATATTTTTACATCTATTTCTCATGTTTATTTTGTTTTATTCTGTTATTAGGGACGACGATGAATCTTCATTGGATTTCGATGCAGCGACGATGAAAAAAATATTGCAATCTGCCAACATTAATAAAGATCCAACCATGCTATTAGAAGAAGATATTGTTGGCCTACAGTTCAACTCTATTGAAGAAGCGGGGACATTCTACCGGATTTATTCAAAAGCATATGGTTTCAGTATTAGAAAGAACGAGGTAAAGAAAAACAAATCTGGTATGGTGACGATCCGTAGTTGGTGTTGTTCGAATGCGGGATTCAGACACAAGAAATACAAAGAAGCTCCAAACAGGGTTCGTGAGCCAAGAAGTGAAAGCAGAAGTGGTTGTAAAGCAATTTTTCGTATTGGGTACACCCATAAAACAAAGATATGGTCCGTCAAAAATTTTTATGTACATCACAACCATAACCTGGCGAATAATTATGAATCAGCTTTTTTGAGATCCCATCGTAATATAACACCCGCAGAGTTGGAAGAAATTAAGATTATGAAGCAATCAGGGATGAGGACTGGAGAGATATGAAATTTACTTGTCCAGAAGAAAGGTGGCTGGGATAATGTTGGATGGACGAGAAAGGGTTTATACAACGCTCTAGCTCAAGATAGTAGAGCACTCGACGATGTTCATGCTTCGACAACACTTACATTTCTTCAATCAAAGGAGAACAGTGACCCAGATTTCTTCTACGACTACAAGGTAGACGAAGATTCCAGATTGACCCTTCTCTTTTTGGCTGACGGTTCTTGTCGATTCGATTACGAATTATTTGGAGATTCACTAGCATTCGATTCTACATATAAAACAAATAGAAGTCAAATGCCATTGGTGGTTCTAGTGGGTACAAACAATCATGCGATGACATGTGTGTTTGGGTTTGCAATGATCCATAATGAGACTGCGGAGACTTATTCTTGGGTTCTGGAAAAATTCCTAGAGTGTATGAACGACAAATTACCAGTGACAGTTCTCACGGATGGTTGCAAGTCCATGAATAAAGCAATTGATGATTTAATGCCCAGCGTAGTTCATCGAACGTACTCATGGCATATCCTTAACAATGCTGCCAAACATGTACACCGAGAGGGTTTTCACAGTAAACTGAGTCTTCTGATTAAAAGGTACATAGCACACTTGCTACTTTACTTTGAAGTATGTTGTTGTTACAATATCACAACTTTAGTTAATGTCCATGTTTTCTAAATAGGTACTATTCAGTCGAAGAATTTGAAAACCGTTGGCAGCAGATGCTAACAGATTATAATTTAGAAAATAATGAGTGGACCACTGCATTGTACAAAACGAGGAGAGCGATGGGCGGACACATTCCTACGTGGTAATTATTTTGGCGGTTCTACTGCAACAAATAGATGTGAATCTATGAACGCATTTCTGAAAAGGTTTTTGAATGAGAAGCTGCCACTTTGGAAGGCCCTTCAAAATTGTGATCACGGTTTGGCGGCCTTACGTTACGGCCAGATGGGTAAGCATGTCAATGATAAATTCTCAACATCAGTTGTGAATCAAACTAGCATGGCCGTAATAGAAGATAAATTTGTCGCAATTTACACTAAAACGGTGTTTATAGATGTAAGGAAGAAAATCACACATTCTGATGCATATACTGTTCTCCATCATCACATCGTAAGAGAGGCAGAAGTTTGTACTGTCCAAAAGTATTTATCGCCAAACAGTGTCAACCGGAAGTTTACATTTCATCCGGCCGACAACATCATAAAATGTGAATGCATGTGGATGGAGACCAAGGGGATTCCTTGTAGGCATATTTTTTTAGCAATGAAGAGATTGCAAATTGGAGATATTCCAAAGAACTTGATAAAATCTCGTTGGCTCAAGGATTGCAAAGAGAGTTATCTCTCCGGACCTGGCTCAGAAAGAAGATTCATCCACCCAGACATTATTGAGAGCAGAAGGTATGGTTCTATTAATGAACAAGTTAATCTGTTTACATACTATTGTAAGAAATCAAGCAAAATTCAAGAGAGGGAAACGGAGTTGATGTCGTCTGTTCTGATGGAGTTGAAAGAAATGGTGACCGATATTGGCGAAGAAGAACAAATGGTAGCTGATGCAGTTCATGGAGTGCATGAAGCTTTAAAAGAGCCAAATCCGGTAGCAACAAAAGGAAGGCCTTCTCAAGAAAAATCAAGCCAGCCTACAGAAAGTCATCCTATTCCGAAGCCTAGAATATGTAGAGTTTGTAAAAAATCGGGTCACGATTATCGTAATTGTAAAGTACGAAAGCGAAATAGTGACAATGAGCAAATAGAATAAAATGTAATGTCGTTGACTTAATACAATGTCTTTCTTATGTGGCAAGATGTCATTCACACGAGACAATTAGATAAAAAATATGTTCTCCAATACAAAAGTTTGAGAAGACAATTAGATAAAAATGGAGAACAATAAATTCCAAATTCAAAACACGGAGTACATAAAAAATGGAGAAAATATGTTCTCCGTGCAGTTCAAAACGGAGAATAACATTCTCCGTTTCAAATGACACGGTAAATTTCATTCTCCGTTTCAAATTAAAACGGAGAATGAACATTCTAATGTGTTTTTAACACTGGGAATCTTATTCTCCGTTTCAAAATAAACGGAGAATACCGTTCTCCGTTCCAAATTAAACGGCGAATAGAATCCTCAATCGTTTTAATACTGGGAACGACATTCTCCGTGAAGTTCAAAACGGAGAATGCTATTGTGGTGTCGTGGTTACAATGCTAGACTTGTATTCAAGAGGTCATTGGTTCAAATCTTAACTATAACAAAATTTTGTTTTATTTATACTTTTTTTGTAAGTTATGTATGGAGCCCATTTAAAAGGGAAAAAACTTTGATACAGGAGCCTATGTACGACATGTGGGCCATCTCAAAATTTATGTGTATATATATATGTTTACACGTTTTACAAAGCAAGAGGGGACCACATGTCATACATAGGGGTATCAAAACTTTGAAAAGAGTTTTGATAGAAAAGAGTTTTGTGGGCCCTATTAAAATTTATGTATATATATATATGTGTACACATTTTATAAAGCAGGAAGGGCCCACATGTCATACATAGGGGGTATCAAAACTTTGATACCCCCTAATGTATCAAGAAAAAAACTTTGATACATAGGGGTATCAAAGTTGGCAGAATTCGAAGGGGCAGATTCATTGGTATTAATGGCATATAAATGGCCGTAGTTGGAAGAGTTTGTTCTAGTCTTACTTAGCTTTAATTGAGAAGGGGCAGATGCATTGGTATTGATGGAAATTAATTGAATTGAATTCGAAGTGGCTGACTTTTTGGCACATGAGTCCGAGTTGTTCCATGCCTATAAATGGCAGTAGTGTAGAGAGAGTTTGTTCTCGTCTCACTTAGCTTTTCTTGTGGAGATGGACTCTAGCGATCCCCCGCCTTGGCAAGAATCTTTTCTCTTGGTTGTCGATCTTCTCGTTCGAAGAAGCTTTGGTGGTGAAGTCCTTCAGAAGACTGACATGTGCCTGGGTTTGGATTTATTGCCAACCCATGCTCTGTCGAAGCGCCCGCACGTTGATTGGCTCGGACTATTCACGGTGCTCCTTTGCCGCCAGGAGTTCATTTCTTCAACATGTTCCATTGGTCTGACGATGCACGGTGGTGAAGTCCTTCAAAAGAATGAGATGTGCATGAGTTTGGAGTTTATTATCGTTCCACGCTCTGTCGAAGCGCCAGCCAGAAGTCTATCTCTTCGACATGTTCCTTGTTGAAGAAGGATGGCTTTGCACGGTGCTCTGCCTCAAGGAATTCCTTGAGGCAGTGGGTTCCTTTGTCTCAGTGAGTTCCTTTGCTCGGAGGATTCACGATGAAGTGACTTGCCTCAAGGAGTCATCCAACGGTTCCTATGCTCTGACGATGCACGATGAATACCACGTGGACACGAACTGAAAGACGACAGAGAACAACACTCCTTCACAGATGAAGCTTTCAATTGAATTCCTTGAGGCAAATCACTTCATCGTGCATCGTCAGAGCAATGGAACTCCCTGAACAAAGGAACTTCGTGCATAGTCAGAGCAATGGAACTCCCTGAACAAAGAAACTCCGTGCATAGTCAGAGAGAATCAAAGTGCGAGCGCTCCGACAGAGTGTGGGTTTGGATTTATTGCGCTCGCACTTTGATTCACTCTGACTATGCACGGAGTTCCTTTGTTCATGGAGTTCTATTGCTCTGACTATGCACGGAGTTCCTTTGTTCAGGGAGTTCCATTGCTCTGACGATGCACGATAAAGTGATTTGCCTCAAGGAATTCAATTGAAGGCTTCATCTGTGAGGAGTGTTGTTCTCTGTCGTCTTTTAGTTCTTGTCCACGTGGTAGATGGTATTCATCGTACATTGTCAGAGCATAGGAACCGTAGGATGACTCCTTGAGGCAAGTCACTTCATCGTGCATCCTCCGAGCAAAGGAACTCACTGAGGCAAAGGAACTCACTGCCTCAAGGAATTCCTTTGCCTCAAGGAGTTCCATTGCTCTGCGATGCCCGGATGCAGCTCACATTCAACTTTTTTCTTGATAGTAGGATTTTATGTTGTATTTCAGACTTTTATAATGTACATGTGACTCAAAAAGTCAAACTTTTCGTGGTTATCACAATGTAAATTTTACTCAAAAAGGATTTTATTATAAAAGACAGCAGTACAGACATTATAAAAGACATAAGTTCTCTTGAAATCTAATTCTTAGCCCATACCAACCTCATCATTGTAGTCTTCTTAGTCCATACCAACCTCGTTATATTCTCATCAAGCTCATCTTCATTCTCTTTTTCAAACTAAACGGAGAATAACATTCTACGTTTCGAAAGACACGGAGAACGTCATTCTCCGTTTAAATAAAAACGACGAATAAACATTTTAATGTGTTTATTATCCGTTCAAGACAGACGGAGAATGTTATTATCCGTTTCGAAATAAACGAAGAATTCCATTCTCCGTTCCAACTAAAACGGAGAATATAATCCAAAGGGGCAGATTCATTAGGAATAAATGGCATATAAATGGAAGAATTCATTGGTATTAATGGCATGTAAATAGCAGATTCATTGGTATTAATGACAATAAAAGTGACTGCAGCTTGGCGCATGAGTTCGAGTTGTTAAATTTTGCCAATAAATGGCAGAATTTGGGAGATCTTATTATAAAAATGACTGCCCTTTTGGCGCATGAGTTCGAGTTGTTTCATATGTAAATAAAAGTCAAAACTTTTCGTGGTTTTGACAATGTATATGTAATTCAAAAATGATTATATTATAAAAGCAGAGCTTATAAAAGACAGAAGTTTCTTTCCCAATTACATCATAATTACATTGTTGTTTTACAATGTCATTGCTAGGTTCGTTTTACATATTTTCTTGAAAGCAACTCCTTAGCCCATGACAACCTCATCTTTGTAATCTTCTATTGAGTTTCCTTGTCATTTCCTTCTGGTATTTCGAAGGGAGGAGTCGTCAACATATTCATATAATACGTCATGTACAAGAGGCAGTTGGGTGCCAGTTGTTGTGGACAATTTAGAGAACAATTCAGCACTTTGCTCTCATACTCCTTCGCCGGGCATCTCTCCCTCATCATATCAACTTTTCTCCTGACGATAGGCTCTAAGGTTTTCTTCATTAATTCTGCATCCACCTTGCACATATCGTACGTGGTTAGCCTCAAGGACTTGTAGTGTGTCCAGTCATAGGAGATAAAGATGAATGTGAGCAGCGTATAGTGTTTGATGTATGCATTAAAGAGTGGGATGAATAGCAACTCTATGTCGTCCTCCAAACCCATGACGAAGTCTACTAAATCTTTTTGGATGTCTTCAAAGGCGCCGGGTTTTGCGTTTTCTTCATTGGCACGTTGAACGATGGTCTGTTTCCCAAAAACAATACACAATATCATGAGTAATTTTTTTCTGTCACTCATCATCGGTTTACACATGAATATGGATTTTTCTGTTTGAATTCTTACCAATGTGTGGGCCGTCATGAATGCAAACCACTTATGTGATTGGGGCGACGGCTTTTTTTTCTGGATCATTGGCACCTCCTTCGAACTAGACGGGGCACACCTTTTACTGCCTTGAATTTCTCTCAGCTTTCTTATTATTATGTCCAGTATGCCAGTCTCCATGTCGTCATAGTTGAGTATGTCTTGCATGTCTACTGCCGACAGCTGGACTGAAACTCCATTTTCACCCTTTTCCGGATCAAATACGTATACCATATCACTGCACATAAATTTAGTTTAGATTAAATTAATAAAGATAGATTCTCATTACATAATTGTGAAAAAAGTCTATAAAAAACGAACGAAAAAAAGGGTTCAGAATACATACTTTGGAGAATTCTTTCTGGGAATTACGATGTCGATGTATTGTTTCTTCAGCTCTTCATCCGCATATTTCCAAAGTAAGAGTTCATCGCATTCCCTTAGTATGACGTGGTTCTTCTTTAATTCAGCCATTTTGGCGTCTTCTCGGGATTTCGGAGCGGCATTAAACTTTCGCTTTTTATTAGCCTCTCCAACTGTATTGCTTTTTATTAACCTCTTTTCCACCGATCCTCCTCTTCTTCTGACTTCTCTTGGAGCAGCAAGTTCAGCAGCTGCTTGAAACTCCTCACTCTGAAGTACTACAGCCATGGCTTTGAGACCTTTAAATTTCCTATCATTTTCATTGGCTTCAATATTAAACGATTCAACTTTATTTTGAAGCTCCCTTTTCTCCTCAACGGGCCTTTCATTTGTTTCTCTGAGTTGTTTGGTTGTTCGCACTGAAATAAAACAAACAACAATGAAATGTATGATGTGAACCTAACACGGAGAATGACATTCTCCGTGTAATATAATACGGAGAATAGAATTCTCCGTTTGGAATTACACGGAGAATAACCTTTCCAGTATCGAAATGATAGGGAATAACAATTATTCTGGAAGATTACAAATCAGAAATTTGAAATAGAAAAGATTTTACCTTGTGCATGTAGATCTGATTTAAGAACAGAATTTTGCTGTCTCAAATCCTCCAGTTCATGCACAGAGCCCTCCATCACAACGTTGACTTCACGTTGTTGTGCTTCTTGTGCCTCGAGCTCTTTCAGCTTTTCTTTGAGTTTCTCGTTCTCAAGGTTGGTTGCACGTAACTGCGCTCCTTGTGTCTGTATCTCTTTTAAATTTTCTTTGAGTTCTTCATTCTGCGCAAGAATATCAGAATGATGTCTTCTCAAATCCTCCAGTTCATGCACAGAGCCCTCCATCACAACGTTGACTGCACGTTGCTGCTCTTCTTTTGCCTCGAGCTCTTTCAGTTTTTCTTTGAGTATGGCATTCTCAAAGTTGGCTGCACGTAACTGTGCTCCTTGTGCCTCCATCTCTTTCAGCTTTCTTTGAGTTCTTCATTCTGCGCAAGAATATCAGAATGATGTCTTCTCAAATCCTCCAATTCTTTTGCTGAGTCGTCCATCACAGCGCCCATTTCATGATGCTGTGGTATCCGTTGTTCATCAAAATTATCCCCACCTGCTTCTTGGTGTTCTTTCTCTCCCTCTTTTTCAACTTCTTCTATAGGTGGCTCATCTTCTTTGTGCCATTCTTCTTCCCCAACAGGTATAACCAGATCTTCCAATATCATCTTCGATCTCATTTTGTTGTGATATTCGGCCTTGAGGAAGTTTGAGATTTCGTACCCATTCCATGTGAAAAATCTTGGGTAATCAGGAATTGGGGCGAACTTTCTTTCCACAAATTTACTATGTTCTGCAAACCAATAGAGGAAGTATATTGTGCAACCTTCCAATTTGTGGAAAGCCATTGAGTAATCCCCCTGTTCAGTTTTGCTTCTACTCCTCTTTATGATATCCATTACATATGCCAGGATTAACCTTGGCCAGCATATACTGTTGATGACGTCCACACTGTCTACCAAGGCCAAGAATCTGTACGGCAAATTTGAACCGCCAGACTTTGTGAAGAATACTGTTTGGCACAAGTGGAAGATTATTAGCTTGGCCAAATCATCTGAATTAACAGCGTTATCTCCGCCACGAAGCCGTCGTAACAATTCAAAGAACTTGTCTCTCACTTCCTTATTCGTGACTTCTGAGTGTTTGTCCTTAGTATTAGCCAGCAATCTTGTGAAATGATCTCTACACAGGCTCAATGATGCTGGTGGTGTGGGCTGCTGTTGTTTTTCCTTTATCAATCTTCTGTAAGAAACATCATCAACGCTTTCTTCATTCAGCGATAGACCGAATATGACTTCCATATCCTTGATGCTTGGCACGATTTTAACAGTGGTGCTCAATTCAAAGCACCCGACACCATCTTCTTCTTCTGTGTAACTTGCAATTAAATTCTCAAGCCCTTCTGTTACCTTGGCTACTTCGGAGACGTGGACTCTGTTTTGGTAGAAAATCTCGACAAAATTCCAGAAACCAGTATTCTTCAAGGAACCAATAACTGGCTCAGGTAAACGGCCAACATCTCGATTGACCTCCTCCATAAGATTTAGCATTGGCTTGAAGGTAGAACGAAAAAGTCTTGAATCCTTATTCCTGACAGATTTTCTTTCTGTAAAACAAAAAAAAACAAAAAATTAGGTCGGCCATTCTTATGGGTTTTAACACCGGGAACGGCATTCTCCGTTTCAAGTTAGACGGAGAATTCCATTCTCCGTTCCAAATTAAACGGCGAATAGAATTTAACATTCAAATGCGTTTTTTGACGGAGAATGTCATTTTTCTTGTAATATATACAGAATTTGCGAACATAAAATAAAAGTTATACCTTCTGTTTGCACTTATTCTTGCACTTCTTTTTGTTTAGCAGCTTTTTTCCTTTTTTCTTTGTGCAACTTTCTTAGAATAGGGTTTCCGTTGTTCTCTGTCTATCGCTTTTGGATTTTCTGTAACTGGTGCATCTTCTCTATTTGGTGATGCTGTCAGTGATGATTCTGCCGCTGATGCCGACATGGTGTGAATATTGCGAATGGGGAGGAAGGTTTGAAGATTTTGGAGGAGAATGACCTAGGTTTGAGTACAGAGTGGATTATGGAAGAAGAGGAAGCTCCGAAACGGTTTTCTTTTTCCTTTTTCTTTTTTTAATAAAAGGGTTCGGGGGTATTTTGAATTAATTAGAAGGGCAAAAATGTCATTCGATGGAAGGGCAAAAGACTCCTTTCTGCTTAATTATATTAATTTGAAGGACAGAAATGATTCTGCTTAATAAAAAAGAATTGAAGCCGTTTGGCAAAATGTCATTACAACTCAACAAAACAAATGAACATAATACATTAGGGCTTTCCATACATTAAATATAAAAGAAGAAGAAAAAAAAAATCATCGTCTTCCATATTCAACCAGATTGGACTTCTTTTTTATCTCTTCATTGTGCTCTGAAGTTGTAATCCATTCAGCAACTTTGCGTCTTTCCTTTTCCGCATCAAACTGCATATAACAAACATATCATCAAAAATATTACTCTAAAAAGTTAAAGTTTTTGACGACATATTTTCATACTTACATCGATAGAACGGTAGTCCAGGCTACATCGGTCTTTCATGAATGCAATTAAAAAAATTCCACAATCAACTAAATTGCCTTGGCGGGAAACATAAGAATGACGTTTTATTGCAAAAGTAGAAAAGCTGAACCTAGCATCTCTCAGCATCAAAATCTCTTCTTCGAGAAAGATATCCAAATTTGAAAGCTACAATTACCAGAAAACAATATGTATTAGTATAATGCGTATCTTGTACCCAATTCATAAAAATTGATGAATATGAGCTTACTATTTCTTTTATAACTGTTCTGCTTTGAATCGGATCATCTTTAGATGCAAGTGAGTCCCAAATTTCAACATTCCTGTTTTTAAACACAACTCTTGCAAGAGTATAGTGTTCGCCCAAATAAATGGGTATATATATCTGAATCAGGATAATTAGGTAAAACAAATTAGTAAATTTTTAGAAAATTAGGATTAATAATTAAACATAAATACATTAATACCTCTTTATAAGTGCTTAAAGATCCCATGTAATCCTGAAAGTATTAAAACTTCTTCCATAATTCATGAGGCTTTTTGACGGATTGAGGTAACGTGGCTTTCTACATACACATCAATTAATACATTACGAAGGACAAACAAACGAGAAAATTGTTAATGTATATGCATTGAAGAATAAAATGCTCACTCACCGACATCCTTATTGGTAAAAACCATACATTAGCTTTATTGGAGGTTCTTTTCCGTTCCTCCGCGGTGAGAAGAGCAGAGACAATACTTACAATCTGAATAAAACATTAAAAATGTCAGCGATGGAATCGAAGTAAACATAGATGGCATCTAAGAAGAAATATACTATCTATACATACCCCATTGGTAATTCTCGTTAAAGGAGCTAAGGTCTTCATCTCCCACCGAGACACATAGGTTTTGTTGCAAGATGATATTATTTCTCTAAGAAAAGAAACGAATAAATTAGGAGGAAAAAACTGTTGGAATTAAATCAAAACTCATATTACTTACTCGTCAGGTCTATCATCTGCAAAAATATAGTCGTAATATCTCGAAGAAACACTAGTACAATTGCTAGGCTTCGAGGTTGAACCCCTTATTAAATTTTTGGATGGTGTGACCGGATGTAAATTTCTACGCATTCTTTTAGAAGGACTGCTAAAGTCAGTTTCTTCTTCTTCTATAGCGTCCAATGCGAGATATCGGTCCAATGCTTTACTACGAGACTGTAGCTCCATGTCCTCCTCTTCGGAAGAAGATACAACGGAAACCACCTTCACATTATTAAATGCTCCAGATGGAGATGCCTTCTTCAAAGCTGGAGATTCTTCAATCTTCTCCAAACGCCGAGATAACTTCATTTGTTCAATTTTTATCTTTGCAACATCAGCTGAAATCGTCGACAGATGTTCTTCAATCTTGCGCAACAAACGCGGAATGAAGGTTTCATTTGAATTTGGCATCCAATCTTCTACGTCTTCTACATTTCCCCCCACACGAGTAGACATCTTGAGAACAAGAAAACTATTGTATTTCAGAAAACTATTCTATGTATTTCAGAATGAATAATAGTACTATGAAACAAGAAAACTATTGTATATATAGCAAGAGAGAAGTACAAAAAGTGAGAAAGATGGAAAGACAAATAAATTTTGAGACTAGCAAACAATCTACTAGCCGTTTGATTAAGGAGGGCTCGAGGAAGATTCTACTAGCCATTTGATTGAGGAGGGCTCGAGGAAGATTCTACTATCCGTTTGAAAATTACAAAATGTTATCGTGATCAACTTCAATTAAGGAACTCTATAAGAGGTTTAATTCCGCTTGATTGAGGAACTCGACGAAGTCCACTGCGAACCGGAACTTCTTCTTCTTTTCTTCTTCATCTCCGTTTCTCCTTCCACCACCACCATGCCCTGTAGATTTATAACAAAAATATTAAATTGTTAGATGAAACAAAAAAACTAAATACGGAAAGATTACTAAATCAAAATCAAACAGAACACATATTCATAGAAAACATGAGATTAAAGATGAAAGTGTCACAGAAGCAACACCACAATTTTACAACAACTAAGCAGACTCTGCTAAGCAATAACTAAAATTAGGGATTGTGTCCTCCTTGGATTTAATTTACACAAAGAAGAGATTTGAGAGAACGAGCTTTTGTCGGCTTCCTTAATGTACCATTCTCCGTCCTAAATGTACCAAATCTCCGTCCATTCGCCGTATTAAAAGCAAAGAGAATGGCCATTCTCCGTGTTAAAAGCAAAGAGAATGGCCATTCTCCGTCCATTCGCCGTATTCACCGTCCATTTGCCGTATTAAAAGCAAGGAGAATGGCCATTGGCCGTATTCTCCGTCCATTCTCCGTCCTAAATGTACCATTCTCCGCCCATTCGCCGTATTAAAAGCAAAGAGAATGACCATTCTCCGTCCATTGGCCGTATTCACCGTCCATTCGCCATATTAAAAGCAAAGAGAATGACCATTCTCCGTCCATTGGCCGTAGTCACCGTCCATTCGCCATATTAAAAGCAAAGAGAATGGCCATTCGCCGTATTCTCCGTCCTAAATGTACCATTCTCCGTCCTAAATGTACCATTATTCGTCCATTCGCCGTATTAAAAGCAAAGAGAATGGCCATTCTCAGTGTTAAAAGCAAAGAGAATGGCCATTCTCTGTCCAAAAAAATATTATCCTCGAAAATATTATCTTTAGAAAAGTTAAAAAATAATCCGCCCGACCTCAGAAGCAGGTTTCCTCAGTTCACCACCACCACCATGACATGTAGCTTTATTAACAAAATATTAAATTGTTAAATGAAAATTAAAATTTCAGACAATGGCATGGGCAGTAAAATTAGAGCGGCGCCGCTGGTACTTCTCCTTATTCGAGGAGGCCTTGACGACGTCCGACGCGAAGCGGACCGATTCTTCTCGGCGCAGCTGGTACTCCTCGTTATTCTAGGGGTGCTCGACGACGTTCGACGCGATCCGAACCGTTTCTTATTTCCTTCTTCATCTCCGTTTCTCTTTCCACCACCACCAGCACCACCACGACTACCATGGCCTGTAACAAAAAAAAAAGTTCAGATTAAATTGGATTGAGTTTTGAGAGAGTAAATATGAGTTAATTTAGGGTGTTCATTGAAAAAATTAAAGTGAAGAATGACATGCTAAAGCAAGTTACCAACAGGTCAAAAGTCTAAATCAACATTAAATGATGTCTCCTGTATTATTTTATCTGAATTAAATCTGGACCGTTGGATTGACATCCAACGGTCCAGATTTCAGATGTATCGATACATCCATTTCCAGTGGATGTATTGTAGAATTTTCCATATATATATATATATATATATATATATATATATATATATATATATATATATATATATATATATATATAACCCTCTATCCTAGTGGTTAGAGGATAGGCATGCAGTTTAGGTGGACGAATTTTTGACTTCAGTGGAGCATTCATAAAATTATTGAAGTACGTACCTGTATCTCCAACTACGATGTACTTGAATAGGTGTCAGTGTCAAAACTTTTTCTGAGTCGGTGTCAAAACTTTTTCTCTGAGGAAAAAGAGTCGCTGTAAACTCTTCTCCGAGTGCTATAGTGATGATCATTATGAATTGTTAAATTCAAACCGACTTCGATGTAGTACAAAATAAAGTTCTGGACGTTATTTATCATGTAGTATATAGATAAATTTGGCATGGCTTTACAAAGCCCAATTACTGGTTTGAACTTTGTTCAAGAACTTTGCAGTAGCCTAACTAAACAAAATGTCTTTCTAGAGATGATTGTAGTTCCCTTTTTTTATTTGGATATGGGCTATAGAACCATACATAAAGATTCACATAATATCAAAATATCTTTATCACCATTATCTACAAATGAAGGTATAACAACCACCTTAGAGACAAGACCTAGCTCTTCAACACCGACAAACATTTTTCTTTCTTGTAAAACTTCAAGTTCTGATTGTCTAGACATACCTCTAGTCCTACAGACACCATTAAAAATTATATTACCGTAACCTCCTTACAGCATATCCATTGGTTTGCATTTTACATATCCAAATCACTTACGATAATTTGTTCATTGATGTCACCTTTAACTTCTCACAAATATACTCATTTGTTATCATATCATAATATATTGTCGTTCATTCATCTCAACATTCTTATTTCAACTATACGAACTTCCGAGTAGGGAGTGATCTTGGTAAATATATAAATTTGTTTTTATTCTCTATACTTTATTTTCCTGTATTTTTATTCAAGGAAAAGAAACATAGTTGAAACAACTCACTTATTATAACACCACCTAGGATAAGAATATTCAAATTCTTTGTGAACCATTTAATGTTGCGTTTGAATTGTTTTTTATCCACAAATACAATGTAGATATTGGGTACAATAATAATAATTATAAATCACCTCATGTGTATGAATAACAACTAGATCTTCCAATTAGCAAAGTACATGACAAATTATTTAAAAATTATTTATAAATCCCCTCAATTGTATGAATATGATCAACTCAATGCAAAACAAAAATACTTCTCTACAACTCCGTATGAACATTAATCACCATCATGTGGATTCATACATCAATGATGGCGAGATCAATTCCCAAATCTTCATGACATAAGAAGCCACTATGGAAGCTCATTAAACTAAATTAACAAGGACAGGTCACCACTAGTTCCATTAGAGGAACCAACAACAGAATGATGTTCCCCACATGCAAACCAAGATCATGCCAACGGAACCCTTCACTATTATCATCATTACTCTTCTCCTTTCTTTCCTTTATGCCATTGCTATGATGATGATGATTCTCTTAAGGGGCCAGGGGCCATGGAGGGTGGTGCACATGGTACCACAAGCCACCAATAGCAACGAAAGGGAAACAATGATAAGGGTTAACAAATAGTAGTTTAGGGTTTAAAGCTTAGTTTAGGGTTTAAAGCTTTTTGTGTTGGCAACCTTTTGAGTACTCCCTTTTGTGGGTTGGGAAAAGACTTTATTCTTTCTTGCAAGTAGGCAAAAAGTCTTGATTTACTAATTAGCACTCTTTCTTTAAAACTTGCTTGAGACCAAAGTAGTTGGAGATTTATGATAGAATTATCATTTCTCAACAATTTTAGTATGAGTATTAGTATTGCATCCAACATGTAACTTGTGATTTGTTGGTAAGTCAAATAGTAAATTGATATACATGTCTTTCTTATGATGTTCTATTGTAGCATTTACAAACGATTGTCGGTACAGATCTGCCATAGCTTCTGTAGCTAGAAACTCTTGAGAATACTTCGTTGAGATTTATTTGATTTGATCATTAGCGACCAGGGGCAACCATTCTATTTTGAGGCAAATCTCAAGTTTGGAGAAATCCCTTTGGATAGGTTGTTGGAGAAATCCCTAGGGACACTGTAAGGCTGGTATGTGCTAAGGATGGTCTCCACACGAGTGGATCCTTCCCGACCGTCGAACATTTTTGATGGATGGTACGTATCTTTTGATAATCATATTTTTGCGTACTTATTTTAATATTCATACTTTTGTTATTAATTACTTAACTATTACAGTGCGAGTAGGCCGCTAGGACAAACGAAGATCGAACATCGTCGACTTTCCTAAGATCTTCGAGCAGACCCACAAATGAAAGAATGATGAGAAGCTAGTAGACGATCGGGCTACTAAGGCATATGCAAGTGTCCATTCTTTTAAAATTTTGACAAGTAAAATTTATTTTATTAGATTATTAAGAATAGTTTTACCTAAACCCTAAAAATTCTAACCTTAAAAACCCTACCCTAGAAACCCTAATCCTAACCGTAAAAAACCTTAACACTAATCCTAAACCTAATTATAACTCTAATCCTAAAAACCCTAACTCTAACCCTAACCCTATTTTTTGTATAAATATAGGATACTTATGAGACACTGAAGAGTTAGGCTTCTCTGGTTGCTGGATGGAGGGACGGAGGGGAGGGGGGTCGCTGAGAACAGTCATGTCATACCTCGATCTCGCAGGACCGAAAGTCGTCACTGAACGTGATGTCGTACAATCCTAAATTTATACTTATATAAGGCAGAACAAAACACAGTTGATAAAATATCTCAAAATACAAATAATTGCAGTGGATATAAATAGAAGAGTCAATTAGCATAAGACATATGAAACATGATTTTCTTAATTGATAATTTGTAGCGGAATTACAATGGCTCGAAGCCAAATAACAACTTGATTAAAATCACACACTCTCTTTCCCTCCCTCTCTCTCTCCCCCCTCTGTCTCTCGTTACATTGAAACATGCCACAAGGCTTAATACTCAACAACTGTACAATACAACACTTTTCCAACATTATGTCCTCTATAACAAAATATAACAATTCTAGCCGAATAGCTTCGATCATCAATCGAGCTCCAACGCCTCAATATGTCCATATGAATCTCCGTACCTTGCTGGGGGGGGGGGGGGGGGGGGGGGTTAGGGCTTAGTACATTGTCGTGTGCTAGTGGATGGCCTCTAGCCAACTCTACAATGTATCAACACAATAATTAAGTGAGTGCATGCAGATATCTATGGTCTTTCTAATCTTATTTTAGGATTAATTACATGTCATAATAAGGATTTTGTCTATAAGCATTAAGGTTTCATTAAATACAATTGATTTTACTAATACTTACCATCTTCTCTAACATTCCAATTAATGATATCAAGCATAATACATTGTTAGGATTTGTTTTACTACACTAGACATTCATTAGCCTTCACAAAATACAAATACATGTGTGTAAATTCGTCCTTACGACCAACTAGTTAAGCCTACAAGCAGATGATATTAGCATGCAGTCTAACTATATGAAGGTCACTCGTACCACAAGCTATATTGGACTATTCTTCGGATAAGACGTTTATCCATCACACGAAGGTAGCGAGACCCATCGAAGGTCCCGAAATACCCGTATTGTGATGTGCCACTACAATTGGGGTAGTAAGCCCTACTACAGGTCTTGCAATACCCCATACATGAAGCAAATGTTATATAATTTCTCCCTAGGTTGAATGTTTTTGGTGACCCCCAAAAATCGTTCAAGGAAAGCATAACTTTGTGCACAAGTTGTCTATGACCATGCAATATGCATAAATAATTAATCAACTATAAAACATACGCATGGTACATAACCCGAAAATTAAAAAAATACACATGATATCCATACTTCCATTCAACATTCCGATTGACGACCTGCTGGTCCCAAACATAGCATATAACCATACCACATTCGTAATACCATTCATTATTCCGATTGGTGACCCGTAGGTCCTAAATATATCACGACACCATACCACTTCCATCCATATCTTACCACTCACGCTACACATTCACGCTATATCATGACACCGAGCCACATACTTACCATATTGTGACACCATACTACCTCCTTATCGTTCTTCTTTCCTATCATAATAATACGAAATACAACAAGATACATAACTATAATATGCCATGCATTACAACTTAAACAACAACACTAAGTCTCGGTAATATGTATCTAGCATAATTCCTATTAATCTATTAATCTTGGTTCATTTTTTAGCATGCAACAAAGTCAAGCATAAAGGACTAGACATATAACATCAACTCATTAAGTGTGAAGGTAAAAGAGCAAAGGATCATTGAAACCACACACCATGAAGAATGTCTATCTGCCTCGACTGAGCAGATATTGAACTATGTCTCAGATAGATGATTTGATATGATGCACGAACTTCTTAATCGGTATAACCATACACACGAGCCAAGCTCCATAAACCATCCAATACGACTGTATTAAGTAAGCCTGCATTACTGCTCAAATATCACGATACTTTATACGACACAAAATCCAAAAAAAAATACAAAACCATAAAGCCAATACAAACCAAGAAGCCAACACAATACCTTCACAACGAGCGAGACATAACACTTGACACATAGATCTTAGACTGATTCCTTTCTATGAACCCAAGTCCAACCAGGACTACGAGCCAACAAATTAGCATAATGCGCCACATGGAGAAAAACATTACATAATACACCACTCATAATAAGTTTCGTTTTCGAAACTTACAAGAACACTCTCATCCATTTGCACAAATCAATCAATGAAGAACTCCTTACACAAACTCTAGTACAAACTACTGTGTTAACTCTGTGACTAAATGGCCAACAAAACATACATATCAATACCAAAACTGCAATGAAACATCTTCTATCCTCGTTCAACACTTGCACAAATTCTTTTGCACATAGCAGACACATATGTAATAACTTTCTTTACTTAAGCCCACACATACTCTTCCTGTCATGCCCCAATTTCGTAAAATCAATAGTCATCCCCAGGACGTGATGCCGTGCGAACCTAAGTTTCGATCGCACAAGACATAGTCATAAGGTTATCCGAAACACAACATCAAGTTAGAGTATGCAGAGAAATTGGATGACACATTTGAAATAGAAGTAAACTTTTCATTGATAATAAAACTTCATTTATATGACTCCTTTACAATCAGTGTCGTACGGGCTTACAACATGACTCAACTTACTAAACGAACGTTCATGAGATAGTCTTTCCATATATTATATCTATTTTTACAAATAAAACATAACACTGTCCACCTGCTATTGAGGGAAGTCGAGTCGTCATCTTTTCTTTCTTTTGGACTGAGTGCAGGGTCTTCAAAAGGATTTCCAGAAATAAGCCTTCAACTCACGAACAAGGCTTCAAAAGTATTCATGCCGCCTTGAGCTTTAAGTGACACGCCCTTCATGGTTCGGGGTACCTGCGTGGAGAGCGAGGATCAGTACATTACACTTTGTACTGGTGCGTGGCTATTTAAGTTCCAAGCTCTTATTTGGTTAAAGATTTTATAGGACTTAGTTTATAAATGTTTCTAACCATCCAAATAAATTTCAGACAAGCATATGACATGCATAATGTGATTTACATTGGAACTTATCCACTGCGGACCGTGCCGCACCTTATGAGACTTACCATGTTCTTTCCTGTCAATTGTTATCATTTTCATACCAAATGTAATATTACGTGTGATTGGTCACTAGCTCCCAGATCCATCGTGGACTCCCTCTTAGCTTTTGTTAGTCGGGGTCCTTTCAGCGCGAGTAGCGAGCCCCGCTGAAAGTTTCCGCCTAGTCCGTGCCAAGCACAGCTATATAGTTGTTTTCTTTCTTAGCCGCAACAATCCTGTGGCCCGGGGTTGCCGTACGGGGAAACTTCTACCTTGTCGACAAGTTGTCCATGACCGTGCAAAGACAGTTTTTAGTTATTAAGGTATAGCCTACATTCTCTTTAAAAATTTGATCATTTTATCGTGTCCGTGCCCTTGCATTTATCCTTTCATTCACAACCACATTATCGATTTACCTAAGAAGGGGGTCGAGAAGAGAAGGGTCAGCCACTCACCTTGAGTTTTGTTTGAGGCGAGAGACTTGTTGGTCGTGCTAGACATCGTCTACGCGATTACCTGAAATCGCACAAGCAACCGATTAGAACACTGTATTATTCAAAAAGTTCGATAGGAAATGCGAGTTCGAAATGCAAGCCATGAAAACCATCGAAAACATTCCCAAAATCACATTCAGGAAACCAAATCCAAAACCAACGCAAGCGGCGTGAAAAACAGAGCAATGTGAGGTCTCTCCCGACTCAGCCGCAGAGTCAATCCTTGAGGCGCAACCCGCTGAATATGAGACTTGGTTTCGAAAAAGCCATTCCATAACGGAGAATGGATCTTAATTCAACCGTTCCCGTTTGACCAATTCGATCGATCCTGATCTATCGTTTTCGACCGAATCGATGGCGATAATGTTCCTTTCTCGCCCACCCCGTGGACGAAAAATGTGGCATGATGTAGGGACGAGGCACTACACCATAACCAACTAAGAAAAATTTTCATCCTTAAAACTTAAGAAAAGAACCTATTGCTAGGAAAATAGGAAAGGAAAATTTTTCCTCATCTCTGACTCCAGTTCCCAGGTCGACTCCTTGACCGCATGGCTCTTCCAGAGCACTCGAACGAATGGAATAACACGGTTGCAGAGAAGTTTATATTTGTGCTCCAATATTTGTACAGGCTCTTCGACATGTGACAAGTTCGCCTGCAGATCCAACCCAAATCTACCATATGGCTCGGATCGGACACGTACTTCCGCAACTGTGAGACGTGAAAGATGTTGTATATATCCGACAACGCAGGCAGAAAAGCAATTTGGTAAGCTACTGGGGTGACTCGTTTCAATATCTCGAATGGATCAACAAATCTTGGGCTCAACTTTCCTTTTGTGCCAAATCTGGTAACTCCACGCATGGGCATTACTTTCAAGAATACATGGTCGCCTTCCGAAAACTCGATGGAGGCATCGGTGCGTGTCGGTATAACTTTTTTGTCGACTTTGTGCTATTCTCATTCTCTCCCGTATCAACGACCTTCTGCACAGTCTGCTCCACTAGTTCCGGGCCAAGTATTTGCTGTTCCCCGACTTCATTCCAACAAATGGGCGATCTGTACTTTCGGCCGTACAAGGCTTCATACGGCACCATTTGGATGCTGGATTGATAGCTGTTGTTGTATGCAAACTCTGCCAATGGTAGATGAACATCCTAGCTTGACTTCAAGTCGATCGCACAGAGTCGTAACATGTCCTCGAAAATCTGGTTTACCCGCTCTGTTTGGCCGTCAAACTGAGGATGATAAGCTGAGCTAAACTTCAACTTGGTCCCCAACGCTAAATGAAGACTACCCTAGAAGCGTGCTACGAACCGTCCATCCCGATCAGAGATGATAGATACTGGGACCCCGTACAGCCGAACTATTTTATCAAGGTATATCTGAGCAAGGCGTTCGATGCTCCAAATAACTTTAATTGCTATAAAGTGCGCTGACTTGGTTAGTAGATCGAAAATGACCCAGACGGCGTCATTTTTCCGCGGCGTTCTCGGCAAGCCAACAACAAAGTCCATAGTGACATGATCCCACTTCTACTATGGAATGGCAAGGTTCTGCATCTTTCTGTCCAGTCGCTGGTGCTCGGCTTTAACTTGCTGACAGGCCATACACTTTGCCAATAAAAGACAACGCGGAGGTCCTTATACATCTTGGTGATACCGGGATGTAAGCAATATTTTGCATAATGCACCTCCGACATTATTTCCTTTCTAAGTTCTGCGTCATCCGGAAAGCATAGCCGACCCTTTACTCGCAAC
Source organism: Iris pallida (assembly GCA_029216955.1). NCBI lineage: Eukaryota > Viridiplantae > Streptophyta > Magnoliopsida > Asparagales > Iridaceae > Iris > Iris pallida. The sequence goes on along the minus strand of JANAVB010038620.1, from coordinate 2,492,767 downwards.
ACTCCCGACTCATCCTCTGCAAAGTCGGATACTTTTTCTGTCGATATCAGCTTTCGCATCTTCTCCAGGTATAGGTCGTCCTTCTGAGCAGACTTGATTTTCTCCAATAGGATCGGTTTCTGTCGTAGTTGTGCCAGTTTTACGTCTCTAAAACGAACTCGGAGTTCAATGCCCATTCCTTCCAAGTCATGCAGCTGTCGACTGTTAATGCATAATGAAGCTAAATACTTACGGCTCAGTGCATCCGCTACAACATTTTTTTTGTCTGGCGTATAGTCGATTGATAAGTAGTAGTCTTTGATCAGTTCAAGCCATCGTCTCTGCCACAAATTCACTTCTTTCTGGGTAAAAAGATACTTGAGGCTTTTATGGTCCGTATAAATCCTGTACGCCATGCCATAAAGGTAGTGATGCTACAACTTCAACGCGAACACAATCGCTGCTAGTTCTAGGTCGTGCATGGGTAGTTCTTCTCGTATGGCTTTAACTGCCAGGAAGTAAAAGATATCACCTTATCCTGCTGTATGAGCACACACCCCAGCCCTGGCCAGAACCATCGCTGAAGATTTGAAAGCCCTCAGTCCCTTCAGGAAGAGCAAGTATCGGGGCCGAAACGAGCTGTTGTTTGAGCTCCTGGAAGGAAGCTTCACAGTCGTTTGACTACTCGAATACGACTCCTTTTTGGGTGAGGCGAGTCAACGACGATAAAATATTCGCGAAGTCTTTCACGAAGCGTCGGTAGTATCCCGCTAAACCTAGGAAGCTTCGAATTTTGCTAACTGATGCGGGCCGTTTCTAATCAGCAACTGCCTCAACTTTCTTCGGATCGACTGAGATGCCCGCGGTGGAGATTATGTGCCAGAGAAATAAGAAGTTGTTCAGCCAGAATTCACACTTGCTCCTCTTTGCATACAATTGATTCTTTCGAAGGATTTGGAGTACCGTTCGCATGTGTTCTACATGTTGCGCTCGATCCTTCGAGTAGACGAGGATGTCATCGATGAAGACTACTACGAATTTGTCAACGAACGGACGAAACACCCTATTCATCAGATCCATGAAGACGGTAGGGGTGTTTGTCAGACCGAATGGCATTACCAAGAACTTGTAGTGGTCGTAGTGAGTGCGAAAGGCAGACTTCGGCACGTTATCTATCTTAACTTTGAGTTGGTGATAACCTAGTCGCAGATCAATCTTCGAAAATACTGTTGCATCTTGGAGCTGGTCAAATAAGTCATCGATGCGGGACAGGGGTATTTGTTCCAGATGGTGGCCTTATTTAATTTCCGATAGTCGATGCATAGCCGTATCGATCCATCCTTTTTTCACAAATAGCACGGGCGCACCCCACGGCGAGACACTCGGACGGTAAACCCTTTGTCAAGTAATTCATATAGTTGTGCCTTCAGTTCTTTCAATTCTGTCGGACCCATTTTGTACGGAGCTTTCGAGATCGATCGGGTGTCGGGGAAGGTATCGAGAGTGAACTCGATTTCTCGATCGGGTGGCATGCTGCGTAGCTCGTACGAGAACACGTCTAAAAATTCTGCCACAACGTCGGCCTAACCCATGTTTGCACCATCCTGTTTTATGCCACGAACGGACGCCAAGTAGTCTTCGTACCCGGAATGAAACAGCTTTCGAGCAGAAATTATCGAGATCACCATGCAGGTCGGCGATGCTTCACCACACGAATAGCAAAATTTGGGCACTCTAGGTATGCGAAAGGTGACCTTCTTTTCTGTACAGTCGATGGCTGCGTTGCAAGGACCGAGCCAGTGCATACCCAGTATGATGTCGAATTCCTTTATATCTATAACTATCGCATCAAGACCGATCTTTTGACCCCCAATACATATGGTTCCTCCCCTGCAGGCTAAACTTATGAGTAGTGGCAAGCCCGAAGGCTTACTTACGCTAAGATCGAGGTCTAACGACATTATAGAAAATTTGTGCTCGGCGGCAAAATCTGCCGATATGAAACTATACGAAGTGTCTGAATCAAAAAAAACACGAACATGTACATTATTAAAATTTAATATTCCTGTCACAACAATATCGGAAGCAAACGCCTCGTCCTAAGTCAGGGCAAAGATGTGCCCTTGAGCACTAGGACGTCGGTCTTGGTTGTTGGGTTGTGTGGGATAAGGAGGTCGGGACGCCTGTCCTCGATTCTCTTGACGGTTTTGTTGTGGCGGGACATTATGATTCAGTCGAGGATTTGGGCAGTTTCGAGCAAAGTGACCCCTCTGTCTGCAACCGAAGCACTCTGTCTTGGCAAAGCAGTGGTCATCAGTGTGCCTATGCTGGCTGCAATTTTGGCATCACGGTAATGGGTTCCGACCCTTTTAGCTGCTAGAGTGTGGACGCTTTGACGCATAGTTGTTACCTCCCGTATGGCTAGGACGTTTGTGATTGGAGTAGTACACAACGTCGGCAGCAACGGAAGGGTACTGGCTCTCAAGGCGGAGAGCATGATTCAGAGCCTCTTCCATGGTTTTATATTCCGAAACCGTCACATGAGCAGCAATAGAGGGCCGCAGAACCACTTCGAAACGTCTCATACGATACTCTTCTGTGTGGAGAAATGTACCAGCAAATTTGGACAATCTGTTCAACTCCGCTGCGTACTGTTGTACTGTCCGGTTCCCTTGCTTCAACTGCATGAACTCATTTTTCTTCGCTTGACGAATGGCTGACGGAAGGTACTCGACTTCAAAAGTTTTACGGAACGTGGCCCAAGTGATCGACGTTGTTTTGTTGTCGTGTCGGATCGCTCATTTGTGCATGACCCACCAGTCATGTGCGTTCAACCGTAGTTAAAGTTGTGCATAGACGACTTGCTTTGATTCTTCAATGCCGAGGAGCTCAAAGTGATCTTCCAGTTCTTCCAACCAGTCGATTGCAATAGAAGGGCCTTCAGTACCGCTGAAGGAAGTACGACACGCTTTCTTGAATTTTGACACTTCAAAGTTGTACCTTTTCGGTGTCGTCGGTTGATGCTCGGGCTCTTCCTGATCGGCGTTGACAGGTTGGGCCGTCGGCACGGTGACAGTAGGCACAGTCGTAGAGTTTTCGTTGGCCATAATTGTCTGGACAATCTGCTGCAAAGTATCTAACTATTTTTGTTGCATCTTAGTTTGTGCGTCGAAGCGGACTTCAAATTGGGCCTGTCGTGCCTCCGTCTGTTGATATCGATTCTCAAACTATTTCTGTTGTGCCTCCATCATGCACAACATCCTTTCGATGGCATTATTATAAGCTCCGTCCCGCGAGCTCGAGCCGCTAGTAGCGCTCTGTTCTTGCTCGACCACGGGTTTCGGCACTTCTGTAATACGAAGGCAAACACATCAGTCTCAAATTATTATGGACACATTATATGTAACAACTTATCTCATCGATGCGAGGTCAAAGATTTGAAACTCTAAACATGAGGCTAAAGGATGTAAAGTCGTGCTCTGATACCATTATGCCATGCCCCGATTCCGTAGAATCAATAGTCGTCCCCCGGGCGTGATGTCGTGCGAACCTAAGTTGCGATCGCACAAGGCATAGTCATAAGGTTATCCAAAATACAACATCAAGTTAGAGTACATAGAGAAATTGGATGACACATTTGAAATAGAAGTAAACTTTTCATTGATAATAAAACTTCATTTTCATGACTCCTTTACAATCAGTGCCGTGCGGGCTTACAACATGACTCAACTTACAAAATGAACGCTAATGAGATAGTCGTTCCATACACTACATCCCTTTTTAAAAGCAAAATATAACACTTTCCACCTGCTATTGAGGAAAGTCGAGTCATTATTTTTTCTTTCTTTTGGACTGAGTGCAGGGTCTTCAAAATGATTTCCAGAAACAAGCCTTCGACTTAGGAACGAGGCTTCAAAATTATTCACGCCGCCTTGAGATTTAAGTGGCACGTCCTTCGTGGTTCGGGGTACCTGCGTGGAGAGCGAGGATCATTACATTATACTTTGTACTGGTGCGTGGCTATTTAAGTTCCAAGCTCTCATTTGGTTGAAGAGTTTATATGAGTTAGTTTATGAATATTTCTAACCATCCTAACAAATTTTAGACAAGCATATGACAGACATAATGTGATTTACATTGGAACTTACCCACGGCGGACCGCACCGCGCCTTATAAGACTTACCATGTTCTTTTCTGTCAATTGTTATCATTTTTATACCAAGTGCAATATTACGTATGATTGGTCACTGGCTACCAGAGCCATCGTGGACTCCCTTTTAGCTTTTGTTAGTCGGGGCCCTTTCAGCGCGAGTAGCGAGCCCCGTTGAAAGTCTTTGCCTAACCCGTGCCCAGCACAGCTATATAATTATTTTTTCTTGGTCGCAACGGTCCCGTGGCCCCGGGTTGCCGTACGGGAAAACTTCTACCATGTCGATAAGTTGTACATGACCGTACAAAGATAGTTTTTAGTTATTAAGGTATAGCCTACATTCTCTTTGAAAACTTGATCATTTTATCGTGTCCGTGCCCTTGCATTTATCCTTTCATTTGCAACAACATTATCGATTTACCTAAGAAGGGGGTCGAAAAGAGAAGGGTCAGCCACTCACCTTGAGTTTTGCTTGAGGCGAGAGCCTTGTTGGTCGCACTAGATACCTGAAATCGCACAAGCAACCGATTAAAGCACTGTATTATTCAAGAAGTTCGATAGAAAATGTGAGTTCGAAATGCAAGCCATAAAAACCATCAAAAATATTCACGAAAATACATTCAGGAAAACAAAGCCAAAACCAATGCAAGCGCAACGAGAGGTCTCTCCTGACTCAGCCGCAGAGTCAATCCTTGAGGCACAACCCGCTGAATATGGGACTTGGTTCCGAAGAAGCCATTCCATAACGGGGAATGGATCTTAATTCAATCGTTCCCGTTCGACCGATTCGATTGATCCCGACCTATCAGTTTCGACCGAATCGATGGCGACAATGTTCCTTTATCGTGCACCCCGTGGACGGAGAACGGGACACGATGTCGGGATAGAGCACTACACTTCCTATCCAAATCTACAACAAATACTCAACATATGACTCTGTAAATTCTATGAAGCATCTTCCTTCTAGTCCAACTTGACCACGTCTTACATAACTTCATAGATTACTCCGTCAAAATATTCTATTCGTTCTTAATTAATACAAGCTCATTCATGCCTTCGTTATCCATCGAACAACTTATACCATCGAAATCAACCCAACTATTTCAAAAACTTAACTGATATTCTTTGCTTCTATCCACACCATGCATCACAAAACCGTACTTCTCAAGCTCACAACGCTAGACATCACTAACACATATACCCAAGGACTATACCATATTCTGAATCAAATGAACATAGTCCGAAACCAATCTATATTTCCATTCAAATACTAAGCGTTGTACCTTAATCGTCCACCAAATTCACTTATCAACCGTACTCAAAGATTCAATTCACATCAACCAAATATCCAAACGTGACAACATGCAAGTTCCAATCACTCTTACACGTCCATGCTCAATTGCAGAAGAATCTCACTATCAAAAAATTTCTATTGAAACAATCCAAGTTCAATCTCACAAGGATTCTCTCAATCCAGAAAGCAACTTGTCAAATTCGATTCACTTACTATGCAATCAATCGTACTCTTTACAAATATGATCACAATATCTTTTAACATCGTCCAGGTTCAACTAAGCATAAAGTCATCCTCATTCAGTCCTGATATTTGATCTTAATTCAATGCTAGTTCGCAACCATATAAGAATACGTTTCCATCTCATCCATAAACTTTTGACCAATCACATGAAATCTTGAATCATCAAAATCCAATCTATTATATTATCCAAAACTTCGTCCTTTAACAAATTCCATTCAATATTGCGATCAATATCCCCGGTATTCTAGCACCTGCACAACATAATGTTACTTCTCCAAAGATAATTTTACATCTATGTCAAATAAAATCCACGGATCACACTATTAGCGATCGCACTTCCAATTGCATGATTTTGAATCATAATCCAGCTATAAAGAAAGAAAGAAATCTTATCCATCACCTCCGCTTGAGTATCATCAACTAAGAAAATCGATCCCTACAATAAGAAACCCATCAGAATAAGATTTCATCCACCATCTCGTTCTTCCAACCATAAACAATCCATCAGCACCTCCAAGAACCAAATCAATTCTCAGACTTATCTCTCAATCTTGCTATCCCATCTCTATACTACACAATCTACTCAGGCAACTCTTCTCAGAGTTATCCTACCGATTCCTAGCACTTAACATTGGAATATCTACCTAACCCCTACACTAACAACTCATATACTATACTTGAGCATCACGATATCACATCTCCAACAGAAAACTAGGAACCACTACACCCATACACATCCTAGGGTCAAACCTTACTCAACAATCTAAAGGATTCTACTCAAACTGAAGGCAAACTCTTTATCTCAAACATCAAAAAAAAAAAACTCAGACCGGCTCGCTAACATTAACATCCTCCAAAAAGTATGAAGGTCAAAGTCAAACTATCAAAGACTTCATCTAGGGCCAATTCATTCAACAATCATCCTCTACAAATTCATGATTGACATCATCAATCCAAACAACTCTTATCCAAGTCCTCAATCCGTACGATACATTCCACCATTCCCAAGTTGTAAATATAAGTCACCAAATCACAAGTCATAAACCTCAATCACCGATTCACTAATCATAACTTAATTTCAGTTCCAATTTTCATCCAACTCATACTCAACCTCTATAAATCCAATTCATTTTGTATAATTAAGATAAATTTCAAATTCAATCCACGTCAAGATAATTTTTGCAGTAACCGATCATTCTAATCTTACATATTTATTCCAATCAAGTTATAGGTAGATAGAAAATTTTCATAATCCTTCAAGTTTGTCAATCTCCAAATTGAAACTGGCTGCTAAACCTAGCACCGTCGGGATAGATGACAACTTGACGATCGAAATTTTTTTTAATCGAAATTCATATCCTTCCGCTAATTGTGTCATTTGACTACTAGCCTCACTTTGTATCGAGGGCGAGTACCATCTTCTGTCTACTACACTCTGATTATCCATCGATTCAATACAACTTCTTGCCTTTTGGCAACTACATCAACTCTTAAGTGGAAGTTGCCTATAAGCAAATCATCTCCTCCTATATGGCATTTATCCACTCCTATTTGTATTCGTCTTCCATCGCCTTTGTGAAACTTTTGGGTTCTCCTCTATCAGTCAAAAGCACATACTCATCTAGTGAGTACCTCGTAGATGGTCAATGCTTTCCCATGCACTTCCCCTAATGGTTATCTAGTTCTGGTTTTGTACTGACAATCTCATCCCCTTCAGGAATTACCTCATCGGTATACTCATCCTCTTGAGGGTCACTCTGATTATTATCAGCAGATTGATGACCAAGGTTGCAAGCAACTCTATGTACTAGCTCCCTCACAACTGGATTCTCTACAGTACCTGATAATAGCTCGAAGCACGATGACTCTAACTCAGTCAAATCCTCAGCCTCAGAAAGCATCTTCGAATTCTAAGTATTAGTCATGGTCTGATCCTCGACAAGTAGCATATCCCAACATCGGTAGTACTTTCCATCCACTGGGTTGTAGAGTCTATATTCAAACTTATCCCGACCATAGCCATTAAAGATGCATTGTCTCATCTTCGGATCAAGTTTGGACTCTCTCGATGCATATACGAAGGTCTTACACCCAAATACTTGAAGGCGACTGTACGATGGCTATTGATCGTATCAACTTTATCAGATACAACATACTACAAAAGAGAATTATGAGATAAATTAATAAAATAAGCAGCATTATTAAGAGCCTCACCCTAATCACTGCCCAATAAGTTTGACTATGAGGATCTTCATACCCTCTTCATCAGTGTCATGTCTATTCACTCCGCTACACATTAAGATGAGGCATCTTTGGTGAAGACTTCTGGTTAAATCTCTTGCACTTTGTAATAAGCATCAAAAGGACAAATGTATTCGATGCAATTGTCTGACTGAACACATTTTAACTTCTTGTTTGTCTCCCTTTTAATGGAGGCCTAAAACTACTTGAAAGTAGGAAACACTTAATCCTTAATTTTTATAGCATATACCCAAAGTTTCCTGGAATAATCATTAACGAACGTTACAAAATAAGAAGCACCTCCAATAGTTTTTACCTTCATTAAATCGAAGACATCCAAGTAAATCAACTCGAGCAACGCTAGATTCCTTGAAGATGGGTGACTTCGAAAAGATAGCCTTTTCCAGCAATGCAGTGCGTGCATCTCTCCAATTTTATAAATTTTAGCCCAGGAACCACTTTCTTGTTCATCAGTTAGCTTATTTCTTTTACGTTGATATCGCTAAGCCGCTTGTACCATAACTTAGTAGATGCATCAGTGACTGTGTTCATATCTTGTGTTCCTGTGCATTCCCTTTCATATAGTAGAGACTAAAATTCTTACTTCCTTTGGAAATTTCCAACAATCTTCTGGAAAGCTTTCACTTATAGTTTCCAAAAAGATTGAAGAATCCCTCATCATATAAGCTTCCAACCAACACTAGGTTAAAACATATATAGGGGACATAACGAACACCAATGATTACAAGAATTGCTTATGTATTTGTCCTCATATCACATCTCCTATAGCAATAGCCTTGATACGTTATCGTTATCCATTTTCAATACTCTACTGTCCCTTATTGTGTATGTGACAAACAATGTCCTGTTGTGAGATACGTGTACCGAAGTTCCTGAATCCCCCAGCCAAGAATTGTCATCCATACGAGGTTCATGATAACCTCATTACCTAGAATAATAACGTCAGCTCCATATGTTGAGACGACCGCTGTTATGTTCTCACTTTGATTTCCCTTGTCTTCCCCCTTCTTTCTCTCTCAAACAAAATAATTTTGTTTGATTTTGCCCTTCTTGCCACAATGGTAACACTTGGAGTCCTCGTACCGAGTCTTGAACTTTCCTCTACTCTTGTCTCTACTAATGTCTGGACTTCTTATTTTACTCATGCCTCGGATCTCTGAAACAAGCATCCGAATGGGATTTGGATGAAGTGCCTTGAGATTTTCTCCGCATCTCTTTATTCAATATCCTGATTTTGCAAACTCCAGACTAACCACGCATTCATGAGAAGAGCAATCATGGACACTCGTATGGTTTTCCACAAGTCTGACAATGTACATAGCAATAAAAGCCCATGTATCTAGTCGTCGAGCTTTAGTCCCATAGAGGATAAATGGTCACGCCCTAGAATTTACTCATGTGATACGTAACGAAGATTATCAAAGACAAGATGACGAAGAAGAACCCTTGTAGAACTCCTCAAAATGAACTCTCTTCGAAACGATCCCCAAAACTCTGAATCTCTCTCTTCCTCTCTTAGAAAGATGCAAACTTTGAGAAAGATCTCTCCATTTGATATTGTGATGTTAGATTATGGTTAGAAAAGTTCTATTTAAATCTCCCAAATATCAAAAAAATCTTGACAGTTAATCACGATCTAACGATGTAGATAAAACATCCAAATTCGACCTTCAGCCCCGACATCGGTATACTGATGATATACCAGTAGCGGTATACCAAAAATGCTCTATGGTATCTTTTATCAGAATATTTCTGGAACAAAACTGTGTTAGATCGTATATATACTGATGGTAGACCAGTAGTGGTATACCAACGGTATACTACTCTCTCTAATATTGTTTTTCCAATACAAGTCTAACATGTGCTCAAAAGTGCCACCTTTGTCACATTCGGCTTTTCGAGCTTCTCCGACACACGGATGTCGTTCGTCGAACTTAGAAATATTTTTCACATAGATTGGAAACTCTACCCAATACCAACAATAATTTCCAACTCCATCTTCATTTTTATTAAATTTTAAATTTCACCATTCACTTTTATCTATCAAAATTGTCCCTTATACAGAGAAGTTTACGCATGATTTTTTTTCCATAAAAGAGGCAATTTTATTGATAAAAGAAGAGCCAAAAAGGCGGCGCCAGGAGAAAGCCCGACGACGAACAAAAGTATACCCGTTCGGTCAGAGCCAAGACAAAAAAACTATCCTCCCCGAAAGAGCCGGAGGTAACAATTGAACAAAACAGAAAAGGAGAGGGCCCTTTTAAGGACCGGAAGGTCCTTACAAAGGGCGTCTCCGACCGTCGTCAGAAGGTCAGAGGTGTGGAAGAAGATCTGATCTCGTCTGGATTCATGGGCCAGTACTGCCAGAGCTTTTGCCACACCATTCGCAGCAGTCGAAGCATGTACGATTCTGGTATTGGGTTAAGATTGTTGGATTTTTGGTCTTTTATGTCAGGTTCCATGGTGCAGCATTCTTGACGATGATATTCGAACTGCGTTCGGAAGGATTTCGACAGAAGAGGCGTCAAGATCCGACATGGGACTCGAGATATCCGCAATGAACATGGAGAAGGCCACGATTAAGTTGCCAAGGTTGTCTCTGATGATCCCACTGCATGCGAGGCCTGGGTCTTCTTCTGTCTTTGTCGTAGTGTTTAGTTTCCATCCTATCCCCGCGCTGCCACCTACCGGACACTACTAAAATTTGCCCTATTACCGACGGAATTTAGCGACGGAATAAAAAAACGTCGCTAATATTGAATATAGAGACTCCTTTTGATAGACATCGTAAAACGTCGCTGAATAGCGACGTTCCGCGACATGAGATAAATTACGTCGCTGAATAGCGACGTTCAGCGACGTAACTTAAGTATGTCACTCCGTAACGACGTTCAGCGACGTCAAAAGCAGACGTCGCTAATGTTTTAATATATCCCGTTCGAAACTTTCATTTCCCCCTTCTCTCTCTCCCAAAAATTTCCCACAAATTTTTCTCTCCTGTCCTCCGACGAAGCCCCCTCCTCTCCGCCTCCCTCCTCAGACCGAGCCGCCCTCTTTAGGTAAACCCTAACCCTAGCTATCTAGCACAGACACGAACACAAATGTGGTACACACAGACACGAGAACCCTAACCCTAGCACAGACACAGACACAATATATATATATATATATATATAATATATATATAATATATATATATATAGTTTTTTTTATTTTTATTATATTATATATATATATATATATATATATATATATA
>JANAVB010038620.1:2352514-2477037 GCA_029216955.1 Iris pallida | reverse complement strand
AAAATAAAGATGAAAATAAGGTACGGGTCGGGTTCTATTTGTGAAGCCTATGTTCTCGAAGAGATTACAAACTTTTGTTCGTGTATTTTAAGCCTCATGTTGCAACTAATAGAATGAGAGCTTCCAGAAACGACGACGAAGATCATGATGTTATGATACAATACAGAAGGTATTTAATGCTCTAGAAAAGCCATCGGTAAATGAAGAAGAGATATCTAACGATGATGAGCTAAGCTGCTCAGTGTATGTATTACTCAACTGCGACGAGGATAAGTAGAGAAGCTGGAGGGGTAAGTAATTAATATGTCTATATTATTTTAATAGTGTTGATTATTACTATTACATTAATTGAACGATGTTGTTTTCAGCATATTTAATGATTTGTGAGGTCAGATAGGCCCCACACATAACAGAAGACTAGAACAAGAAGAGGCATTATTTTCCATCATGGTTGAGTGCATATGTAAGACTTTAGAACTATGTAATTATCTTTCTGTATATGCACTTGAGAATGAGCTTAATTTTTTTTCGTGGTATTTAGGTCGATCGTCCATACGCAAGACTTGAGAATGAGTCTATAGAACGTTAGCCAAGGACCAATTTATGCTGCAAAAATATGGCCAGCTACTGTGTGAATGGGTTTAGGTTCAAGTCAACAACTTGCCCGATCAGAGATAACTTTGTGGATCTCGATTCCACCAAAAACAGTTGTTTGTGTATCAGATCTTCGAACTACAAGATTTGATGTGGCAACGATTTCTATGGCATCCTATGGGAGATTGTGGAGCTGACATATAGTTATGGAATAGAGCATGCTAAGATTGTGTTATTCAGGTGTGATTGGTTCGATTCAATTGAATTCAGGTTGAAAAGTAGACAAGCACGGTCTTGTGGCTATAAACTATCGGCATCGATATCAATCTATGAACCATTTCCTATCAAGTCAGGCTCAGCTCGTGTACTTCACAAGTTATCCTAAACGGAGAACAACAGGTCGGACTGTGGGCAGTATGCAAGACCAAAGCTAGAAATACCTTTGAGGTTTGATATAGCTTATCAAGAGGATGAACTACCTCTTGTAATAAATATTATAGAAGTGGACACGACGGAAGTTCCTCATTACACATCTAATTGTGTAGAAGAAGTAGAATTATCTGAAGAGGAAGATGCAGATGAAAGTGAAGATGTAGAGGAGGAAGAAGAAGAAGAAGATGATGAGCTAAACGAACAAGAGATGGATTTTTAGAAGAGGATTAAATCTGTACGTTTGAGTTATCATCATATTTGACACTTTAGTGACACTTTTGTGACTATGATATTTTTAAAAAATCTGAGATATCTATCATATAAATATGTATATTTGTTTTATTGTCATATATTATTTTCAGGTATGACTAGACCAGGAGGACGACGCGGAGGATATTATGTTAGACAGTTCCGTGTGCGTCAGGCTGGGGAGGCAGATTTTGTACCCTCATCCTCATCTCTGAGTACGCCAGTGTACCGTTCTATTCCCGGACCGTAACCGGGACAGGGCAATTCCAGCAGGTTGGCGATTCATCCCTCGTCATCCAGCATTCCTCCCGCGTCCAACATTTCTCTCACGTCCAGTATTCCTCCTGCCGATGGCTGCATGGGGAGAGCTGACGCCGAGCATATGGAGGACGGCGATCAGACTGATCCTGGTCAGGCAGAAGGTGAGAGCGACCCTCCATGCGCTCCCCCGGACGAGACGCGTATGGAGATTTGGACGGACGGGCCTATGAAGTAAGTTAATTAGTTAATATATATTTCTCAAATAATTATATGTACATATATATTCATAAAATTTATTATTGTATAGATATCGGCCTCCTGCAGTACAGAGACAGCTGAGATTATTTCTGAGGCAGAACTATGGTGGACCTTGGATTAACTACTCAGATGCTCCTGCAGATAGGAAGGCCTTTTGGTTGGCCCACTTCAAGGCAAAAAATTTGTTTATTTTTAAATTTTAATAATCATTTGTGTATATTATACAACTCTTTCTATTTTACTTCTTGTAGAGGACCTATTTCTATCCACCACACCAAGCGACGAAGTTCGAGGCCGAATTTTCTGCCGTTGTAGGCAAGCTCATCCGTGATGCAATCCACGACCAGAAGTCTCATGATCGCTCCGGAAAGCCGATCCATGGTTGGATCATGCCAGAGCAGTGGACTGCGATGAAGGCTAAATTCGGCGAGGCCAGGTACCAGGAGCGGTCTGACACGGCCAAGGTGGCGCGGTCGAGCGCCAGTAAGTGCTGTGGTTGCTCTATTCCTATGAAGAAGCATTTTTGTCGTCTGGTACATTTTTTTACCGGACATCATTTTATATATAGTTGGATAGAATGTTTAATACCAATAATAGATAATATATTTTAACAGGTAAAAAAGGATGAGGACCCCAACATGGTGACTGTCTTCCTGGTCATCCATCGGAGGGCTGGGGAGTTTATTGACGAGAGGGCAACACATGCATATGTACTTTCTATTCTTTATATTAATTTACTATAATTGAGAAAACAGAAAAATAGATATCAATATATACTTTAGCAAACACTTAGACGTTAGCAAACAATATTCTAGGCCAAGTTTCTTCGGCTACAAGAGTAGGCGTGTAACCCCCCAGTCCCAAAATACGTAAGACTAGGAACGTAGACATGCCAGTTGTATTCATACGAAGTACATAGGCCTCGTATGGATACATAAGCTGTAAAATACAGTAGAACCATAACTAATCTCATTCACACAAAATAAATGAATAAAAGGTATCATATAATAGTAATGAATTGTCTTGATACAATATGTTGGGCGGAGACAAATCCACTACCAACAAGTAAAGGAAAATACATGAGAAAAGAAAAAAAATTTGGCGAGCGAAGCGACGATGATCCAAGTGCAATCATCCTCGAGAAATAGAGAGAATCACGGCTAGAGCTAGAGCAACTGCGAAAGATAAGAGCACACACCTGGAGAGATAACCAGGTCCTCAGAGGGACGTAACAAGATACATAATATCATGACATATAAACTGAATAAATATTGCTCAAATAAATAAGTCAATTGAATTATAACATGGTCCAATACACACCTATTGAACGAGCGTACCATCTCCCCCAATCAAACAAGGACAGGAGATGGTAAACTAATTCACGGTGACGTATCTTTCCATACTATGAATCCAATATGGTATCCGGACCCCAACAAGATTCAATACCTTCTTATCGAAGTAGTAAGTCACACCTACATCCAAACAAGGACAAGATGTGACGAACTAATCCGTGACAAGTTATTGTTCCAAGCCACGGTCAGATACAAGCACCCAAACTAAAAGTACTCGTACCTAACGGATAAGGTAGCCTAACCATTCTAAGTGAAATATAGTTAAGAACAATCCTTCCTGCGCATGGACCCTGGCTAAATAGGATCGGCATGGTCCCCCCTTGGGCACCAGAGGCCCCATCAGTAAGAGCATAACGTTCCGCAGAGTGTCAGTGGCCGTCAGTAATCATGGGTAAGCTGACCCGCGTCTCCGGCGGAGCTCACGGGTTACAAAAGGGAAAGTGCTTCGAAGCCCATACGCTAAGAAATTGTCCTCTCCGTCCAATGCTTACTGTGTTGTATCCACAACACAAAATAACTATTAACCGCTAAGTCAAACTAAGCATGTAATCTCTATTAGCGGTTATTCCTATCGCACGGCTTGTACGTACTGGTGGCCAGCCAATCACGCACGTCCGTGTTCTATATGCGACACACAACTTCGTGGTACAACTTGTCAAGGCCAATGAATGTAACACACAAGATGGTTCCTTAACTCTAGGTTTAATGTGTAAGAAAAATAATACATAGCAGAAAATATAAATGAACAGTAAGTTCTAACAAGTTATGCCATGTATCACAGTTTATTTTGCATAAAAAAAATAATGCATGAAATATGAGCTAGAATAAATAAACAGCAAATGATAAGGTATCTTGCCTGGTGTTATGCTTGATGTGGTGCAATGATCCAACAAGCCCTGTTCTGTCCACTGGCCGGGGTCGATATGTAAGGGTCCGGTATTTCATGAGAAGAGAAACGCGTGATCAGTCATGATCAATGGTGGAAATCGAGGAGAAATCATGAAGAACTTACTCCTACTATTTTTAGAAAAATATTTCTAATACTTAAAACTAGATTTTTATTAGGCAAAATATTTAAAGTAGTTATAAAAGCGTTTTAGGTTGTAACTTAATATTTTATATAACTACTTGAAAATACGTATGCAAATTTAAAAACTGCCTTTTTATTGAATCTAAATATATTATATATATATATATATATATATATATATATATATATATATATATATATATATATATATATATATATATATATATATATATATATATAAAAGCAATCCTTAAATATCAAAGCAATATATATAGTTTTAGAGAATATTTAATTGCTTGGAACTAGATTTTAATTAGGCAACATATATATATATATCATACTTTGAAAACCCAAAACAAAAATATTACTATTATTTCATTCAAAAAGTATATAAAATTATACAAAAAAATAATGATGTTAATAATAATAATAATAATAATAATAATAATAATAACTGTAATATAATAATAATAAACTTTATAATATTTAATAATAATAATAATAATAATAATCTTAATAATAATTATTATAATAATAAAAACCATTCATCTAAACCCTCATGTTCCCAATTTCGACATGAGAGAGGCAGAGAAATCGAGAGAGAGGGAGAGAGGAAGAGAGGAGTGAGAGGAAGGGGGTCTTACCGAGGGGTGGCTCCGGCCGGCGGTCAGCGCGGATTCGGCGCCGTCGGCGCTCACGGCGGGAACGCGGCGGCCGCGGGCTTTGAAGGCGGTGCAGAAAGTCGGGGTGGCGATGTGGTTTCCGACCGAGGTTCGACGGCTCTGGGCAGAGCGCGGGGGAGTCGGGCGTAGGCGGCTTCGTGGCGGGGCGGTCGGGTCGGCTCCCGCGGAGGTCGACGGCTGGTGCGACGTCGCTCGGAGAAAGTCGCAACGGAGGTTAGGTTTTCTTTCCTTTTTCTTTGTTCAGTTGCGATAATGGTGGTGGTTACGCCGGTGGGGCGGCAGGTGTTTGGCCGAGGAGTAGGCCGGAGAAGGAATGTTGAGGTTGGTGGTGACCTGCAGGTGATGGTGGCTGTCGGGGGTGTGCTTGGTGGTGGTGTTGGTGAAGGCGACAATGGTGAAGGTAGGGGTGATGAAGACGACGGCGACATGGTTCTGGTGGTGAGGGTGATGAAGTTGGGGGCGGCCAGCCTGTGGCCGGGGAATTGGCATTGGAGACTGGCCACAACGGGAAGGTCGGTTTGGTGGAGATTCGGTGTGGTTGCTGCGACGGTGGTGACGGGTAACATCAGGAGAGGTGGCGTGGAGGCTGGATTAGGTTTAGGATTGAATCGCCGTGTCGGGAGTGTCCGACACGGCTGGGTGAACGTCCGGGATTGTGGACGGGCTAAATTGTATTTGTAATGGAGAACATATAGTGGATGGAAAGAGGTACGGCACGGACACAATGCACATTTGTGGATGGTAGAAAATATGGAGGAGTACCTGCCTATTTATATGATATGGAAATTCCCAGTTGGATAAGGATTAGGAGTAGTTTAAACCCAAAAATAGATAATTCGTAATTTAATTTAAAATCAATCAAATCCAAATCCAATTAAATTCCAATTTAAAACTAGATAATCTAAACTCAATTTAAGTATAAATTCTATCTTTTAACTATTTAAATTAAATCGATAAAATCAAATCAAGATTTAAAATGGCCACAATAATTTCAAATATGTTTTCCAAAAATGCTATTATAATAATTTCGAAAATATATTATTATTTAAAAATAAACTTAATAAAACATTTATGAAATATATATCCAAGCACAAATATTCTTTACATAATTATGCTTTTGTAGTATACAAAATATTATTTATTATTAATAACTTTTAGAAATGACATAAAAATAACAAGCTTAGAAATGATAGCCAAACTAATTATTATATCTATTATTTGAAACTATATAAAAATAGAACAAAAATGTTTTTTCTAAAATATGTACGCTCGCACATATTCGCACTCGTCGAGCAATTACGAAAAGCAAAATTTTGCGCACGGCGTACAATACAACTATGCGACGTACAATACAAAGTAAAAAAAAATTAATCAGTACCAAATTTATTTAAAAAAAGTAGAAATTTAGGGGTTTTACATCCTACCCAACTTAAAGAATTTCGTCCTCGAAATTAGGAATTCGTAGGAGGGTGAGGTGGCACAACGGTAGATAGAAGGGTTCCTTAAAGAAGTTTATATGGTTGTAGTCTAGATTGATGATATAATTAAGAGACGACTGTAATCACTTCTTAAATTCAAGTAATTAGAATGTCAAGCTTGTAGATTTAGGGTTGAGGGAAAGGTCGAGTAGTTCAAGACAAAGATATAGTTAAATTGGGTGGTAATGGTGATAGGACAGTTAGAGGAAGTTCTAGTATAACACCTTCGTCCTTCAAAAAGGTGAAAGTGAAAGCAATAAGGAGTTTCAAAAGACGATATTATCGAGTACGAATACGTGGTTCAAGGACGACCGAAAAAATTTTCAAAGGAGTTGCCAAGGCAGTCGCGGATGGGACTCTAGAGGGAAAGTTTAGCTATATCTCCATCCACGTAGAACGAGAGATAAAAGCGAACCAAAGTGTACTCGGTTGATCAGACCATTATGCACCGGTTCTGATTTGACAATATGTTAGTGGGAGCGACCCAAATAACATAGGTCTTGAACAAGATCGATAAAAGAATAAGCTTGCAAAACTAGGCTACATTAGCATCATTAGTCTAGATCGTAAAAATATAGACACGTGAGGTTAAGATTGAAATAAAGAACCAATATGAATAGTCTAAGTGTCATAAAATCTAAGTCTTGCATGAAGTTTGAACTTATGCAGTCGTCCTAGTTTCCTTGTCTATGGCTTGGTTGGCTAGATGGATTAGGGTCTTCTAAATTTTGGAACCTAATTGAACTTGCTAATATAGGTCACAAGGACAAAGGGATTGCTAGGTCACAAAGCATTCTACCCAACTTAAAAGAATTAAACTAAGGGTGTTTGGGACATCTAACCAGTAGGGTCATTCTCTAGCAAGCATGAATAAAAGATAAGAATAATGATAGGAGAAATCAAGCAAGATGCAATTGATGAGTCGGTCGAATATGGAATCGAGGAAAAAGGTTAAGTATGTGGATGAGATCCTAGACTTCTAATCCTATTTGCAGGCTTGCTTGGTACGGCAAAGTAACCAAATAATTTATCTTGACCTGCATGGGCCACCACAAAAATATGTAACGTCCCAGTCTCAAAATACCAAAGACTAGGAACGTAGACATGCCAGCTGTATTCATACGAAGTACATAGGCCTCGTATGGATACATAAGCTGTAAAATACAGTAGAACTATAACTAATCTCATCCACATAAAATAAATGAATAAAAGATATCATATAATGGTAATGAATTGTCTTGATACAATATGTTGGGCGGAGACAAATCCACTACCAACAAGTAAAGAAAAATACATGAGAAAAGAAATAAATTTAGCGAGCGAAGCGAAGACGATCCAAGTGCAATCCTCGAGAAATAGAGAGGATCACGGCTAGAGCTAGAGCACCTACGAAAGACAAGAGCACACACCTGGAGAGATAACCAGGTCCTCAGAGGGATGTAACAAGACACATAATATCATGCCATATAAACTGAATAAATATTACTCAAATAAATAAGTCAATTGAATTATAACATAGTCCAATACACACCTATTGAACGAGCGTACCATCCCCCAAATCAAACAAGGACAGGAGATGGTAAACTAATTTAAGATGACGTATCTTTCCATACTATGAATCCAATATGGTATCCGGACCCCGACAAGGTTCAATACCTTCTCATCGAAGTAGTAAGTCACATCTACAATCAAACAAGAACAAGATGTGATGAACTAATCTGCGACAAGTTATTGTTCCAAGCGACGGTCAGATACAAGCACCCAAACTAAAAGTACTCGTACCTAACGGATAAGGTAGCCTAACCATTCTAAGTGAAATATAGTTAAGAACAATCCTTCCTGCGCATGGGCCCTGGCTAAATAGGATTGGCATGGTCCCCCTTGGGCACCAGAGGCCCCATCAGTAAGAACATAACGTTCCGCAGAACGTCAGTGGCCGTCAGTAATCATGGGTAAGCTGACCCGCGTCTCCGACGGAGCTCACGGGTTACAAAAGGGAAAGTGCGTCGAAGCCCATACGCTAAGGAATTGTTCTCCCCGTCCAATGCCTACTGTGTTGTATTCACAACACAAAATAACTATTAACCGCTAAGTCAAACTAAGCATGCAATCTCTATTAGCGGTTATTCCTATCGTACGGCTTGTACGTACTGGTGGCCAGCCAATCACGCACGTTCGTGTTCTATATGCGACACACAACTTCGTGGTACAATGTGTCAAGGCCAATGAATGCAACACACAAGGTGGTCCCTTAAATCTAGGTTTAATGTGTAAGAAAAATAATACATAGCAGAAAATATAAATGAACAGTAAGTTCTAACAGGTTATGCCATGTATCACAGTTTATTTTGCATAAAGAAAATAAATAATGCATGAAATATGAACTAGAATAAATAAACAGCAAATGACAAGGTGTCTTGCCTGGTGTTATGCCTGATGTGGTGCAATGATCCAACAAGTCCTGTTCTGTCCACTGGCCGGGGTCGATATGTAAGGGTTCGGTATTTCATGAGAAGAGAAACGCGTGATCAGTCATGATCAATGGTGGAAATTGAGGAGAAATCGTGAAGAACATACTCCTACTATTTTTAGAAAAGTATTTCTAATACTTAAAACTAGATTTTTATTAGGCAAAATATTTAAAGTAGTTATAAAAAGCGTTTTAGGTTGTAACTTAATATTTTATATAACTACTTGAAAATACGTATGCAAATTTGAAAACTGCCTTTTTATTGAATATATATATATATATATATATATATATATATATATATATATATATATATATATATATATATATATATTTGAATGCAATCCTTAAATATCAAAGCGATATATATAGTTTTAGAGAATATTTAATTGCTTAGAACTAGATTTTAATTAGGCAACATATATATATCATACTTTGAAAACCTAAAACAAAAATATTACTATTATTTCATTCAAAAAGTATATAAAATTATACAAAAAAATATTGTTGTTAATATAATAATAATAATAATAATAATAATAACATTAATATAATAATAATAAACTTAATAATATTTAATAATAATAAATAATAATAATAATCTTAATAATAATAATAATTATAATAATAAAAACTATTCATCTAAACTATCATGTTCCCAATTTCGACATGAGAGAGGCAGAGAAATCGAGAGAGAGGGAGAGAGGAAGAGAGGAGTGAGATGAAGGGGGTCTTACCGAGGGGTGGCTCCAGACGGCAGTCGGCGCGGATTGGGCGCCGTCGGCGCTCACGGCGGGAACACGGCGGCCGCGGGCTGTGAAGGCGACGCAGAAAGTCGGGGGGGCGATGTGGTTTCCGGCCGGGGTTCGGCGGCTCTGGGTGGAGCGCGGGGGAGTCGGGCGCCGGCGGCTTCGTGGCGGGGCGGTCGGATTGGCTCCCGCGGAGGTCGGCGGCTGGTGCGACGCCGCTCAGGAAAAGTCACAACGGAGGTTAGTTTTTTTTCCTTTTTGTTTGTTCAGTTGCGATGATGGTGGTGGTTACGCCGGTGGGGCGGCAGGTGATTGGCCGAGCAGTAGGCCGGAGAAGGAATGTTGAGGTTGGTGGTGACCTGCAGGTGGTGGTGGTGTTGGTGAAGGCGACAATGGTGAAGGTAGAGGTGATGAAGACGACGACGACATGGTTCTGGTGGTGAGGGTGATGAGGTTGGGGGCGGCCAGCCTGTGGCTGGGGAATTGGCATTGGAGACTGGCCACAACGGGAAGGTCGGTTTGGTGGAGATTCGGTGTGGTTGCTGCGGCGGTGGTGACGGGTAACATCAGGAGAGGTGGCGTGGAGGCTGGATTAGGTTTAGGATTGAGTCGCCGTGTCGGGAGTGTCCTACACGGCTGGGTGGACGTCCGGGATTGTCGGACGGGACAAATTGTATTTGTAATGGGAAACATATAATGGATGGAAAGAGGCACGGCACGGACACAATGCACATTTGTGGATGGTAGAAAATATGGAGGAGTACCTGCCTATTTATATGATATGAGAATTCCTAGTTGGATAAGGATTAGGAGTAGTTTAAACCCAAAAATAGATAATTCGTAATTTAATTTAAAATCAATCAAATCCAAATCCAATTAAATTCCAATTTAAAACTAGATAATCTAAACTCAATTTAAGTATAAATTTTATCTTTTAACTATTTAAATTAAATCCATAAAATCAAATCGAGATTTAAAATGGCCACAATAATTTCAAATATGTTTTCCAAAAATGCTATTATAATAATTTCAAAAATATATTATTATTTAAAATAAACTTAATAAAATATTTATGAAATATATATCCAAGCACAAATATTCTTGACATAATTATGCTTTTCTAGTATACAAAATATTATTTACTATTAATAACTTTTAGAAATGACGTAAAAATAACAAGCTTAGAAATGATAGCAAAACTAATTATTATATCTATTATTTGAAACTATATAAAAATAGAACAAAAATATTTTTTCTAAAATATATACGCTCGCACATATTCGCACTCGTCGAGCAATTACGAAAATCAAAATTTCGCGTACGACGTACAATGCAACTTCACGACGTACAATACAAAGTAAAAAAATTAATCAGTACCAAATTTATTTAAAAAAATAGTAGAAATTTAGGGGTTTTACAAGGCAGCTGCTGCAGCTAGTGCGCCAGCAGAGGGAGGGGCTGGTTCTTCCTCCCAGCCGCCTACAGCTCCATCGTCGGACAACCTCTGAATGACCGTCGTTGGTGGTCTTCAGAAGGGTACGTACTACGGTACGTGATCCTACGACACCTATTTGGCTTCAGAGTCATCCCGGGCCTCCTCTATTAGTGCGCAGTCTCCAGCTTCGTAGACATCATCATGAGCTCGGGATATTGGTCGTCAGATTGACGTGCTGCATCGCGAGTTGCAGCAGCAGATTTCGGATCACCGTACCGCAGAGCGACGATCCGATGATCACCGGACGATTTGATGCGGTCGAGTGCAGTATACAGGAGCTGATGAGTCTACAGCAGGCTACAGCTGCCAGCTTGCACACGCTCATCGAGTCTACGGAGCACACAGAGCGTAGACAGGTCGAGCTGGAGGGATCGCAGAGGACCGTGGCTGCCTCACTCACCCAGCTACATACTTCTCTTGAGGAGAGTACTCAGAGGATGGTGCGTACCCTTGCTGCGCATGGTGACCGACTGCGAAAGCTGGAGCAGATACGTCCTCACGGTCCATCGACGGCACTGACTCCAGACGTTGTACTGCCTCCTACTGCCCCTGTGGTGCAGCTCACACAGGAGTAGTATGAGTTCATGCTATCTCAGATGCGCAACATGGGTCCTCAGTGATTTTATTGATTTTTTTATGAGTTGTATGTATTGGCCTTATGGGCAAATTGTTTATTGGTACACTTGTTTATACACTTTGTGGAAGACTTTTGTTTATACACTATTGGACATGTATATTGGTGGAAGACTTTTTATCATCTTCTATTTTTATTTGACTATATTGGATGTTTGTGATGATGTGTGTCTGTGAAGTGCGGTATGCAGGATTTGAATATATTTATGTTTGTGATGATGTTTGTGATGATATAAATATAGTTTGTGATGATGATGTTTGTGATGATGTTTGTGATCATATAAATATAGTTTCCAGATTAGTGTTTAAAGTGTATGTAAAGTGTAGTGTGCAGGATTTGAAAACTGTATCGGTACGTCGCTAAACATCGCTAAATGTGCGGTATGCAGGATTTTTATTTCACTAACTGTATCGGTACGTCGCTAAACATCGCTAAATGTGCTGACGTGGCAAACCTTGCCATGTCAAGACACGGGACGAATAGATGTCGCTAAATACGTTGCTACGTTGGCGACGTACTGTAAATGTCGTCGAACGTCGCTAAGTTTGTGACGTTTTAGCATCGTAGACAATTCGTCGCAACAGCGACGATAGACGACAAAATTTTGTTCTGCGACTAGCTTTTTGGCGACATGCTATTTTCGCCACTAATTACGTCGCTAAATATATTTAGCGATGTATTTTTACTTATTAGCGACGTTTTTGGACGTCGCTAATTCAGCCTATTCTGGTAGTGAGATAGTCGACTCCGCGCGAGCTTCACTACCGTAACTGCGTCTTCCCAACCCGTCTGTCCCTAGGTTATGAGCAGACAAGGTGTGCTGGAGATGCGCCGTCACCCGGTGAACGATCTCCATGTGGTTTCTGTCACCACCGTCAAAGAGGATGGAATTCCTTTGCTTCCAAAGTTCCCATAAGCATGAGGCAAAAACAATGTTCCTGCTGATGTCCACCGAGGAGAAGAAATGGGGAGAAGAGTTTAAAAGTCATACCTGAGCAAGTTGATCAACTATGGTGTAGGTAGTGGAAAGGTGGAACATTGCAGAGAAGTGGAGCCAAATCTTATTTTCCATCTCCCCCATGATGAAAAGATGATCGATGGTTTCGGTGTCCGGGTCAGAGCAACAAATGCATCTTGACGCCAGGTTGATTCCCATGGTTAGAAGTCTAGCCTCCACTGGGATAGCATTCCAACGCAGGCGCCAGAGGAAAGCTCCGATACGAGATTGAATATATTTGTTCCAGCAGAATCCGCTCTAGTTATCTGTTGGGTATCTCCTCCTGTGGTGGTCCAAGTATGATTTAGTAGATAACTCCCCCTGTTGGCTAAGGGTCCAGCAGATCTGATCCTTCTC
The DNA here is from genome assembly GCA_029216955.1 of Iris pallida. Taxonomy (NCBI): domain Eukaryota; kingdom Viridiplantae; phylum Streptophyta; class Magnoliopsida; order Asparagales; family Iridaceae; genus Iris; species Iris pallida. The sequence goes on along the minus strand of JANAVB010038620.1, from coordinate 2,463,998 downwards.
GTTGTTCAGGGTAACAGTGTCCAGCATGTCTGTAGCTTCAGCAAGAAGGAAGTTACAGATGTTGACCTCCTCCTCCAGGGACACGCGGACCAACGCAGAGGCCATCACTTGACGAATGGAAGGGGTATACATGAATTCAGAAGGTTTAGTAAGGGGATGCCACACCAATTATGTCCCCAAATGGGAATATTTCCTCGACCCAGGACCCACTGGTAGTTTCTGGAGACAGTGTGAATTTTTTTTATCATCGATTGCCATAACGAAGAGGGGGAGTACGAGGGGATTAGTTGGGTGTCGATGGATCTCTGTACTTCCGCAGCATGTAGTGGGCCCACACAGTTTCGTCTTTGATTATTGCCCAACACCTTTTCGCAAGAAGGGTTATCAACACCTGATTGAGGGATCTTAAACGCAAGCCCCCTTCGGCCATCGGTCGACACACATTGTTCCAAGCAATCCATCTGGTGCGATGTTTGTCTTTAGAGTTCCAGAGAAAAGCCGCCATGATTTTCTCTAGTTTATGAAGGTGTTTCTTAGGGGCTTTTATCACCAATAGGGAGTGGATGGGGAGGGCAGTAAGGACACTCTTGAGAAGGGTAATTTTTCTGTCAAAAGAGAGAAGTCTACCCCTCCATCCAGAGATTCTCTTCTCGAACTTCTCAGTCAGCTTGAAGAAGTATTCTGGTTTGGCCCGACCTTTGAACACAGGCACCCCAAATATTGAACAGGCAAATGTGTTATATTGAATCTGGTCCTCGCGACGATATCCGCAGCACTCGTAGACATATGTTCCTTTTTGGAGACAATCATGGCAGACTTTCCCATATTGATGACCTGTCCCGAAGTCTCAGAATATTCCTGAAAAGTCTTCAGAAGGTTGTCTACGCTGTCAGTGCCCCAGTTGAGAAATATAAGGTTGTCATCCACGTAGAAAAAGTGTGATATGGGAGGCTATCTTTACGGCCTGAGAAATGCTTTATTTGGCCGTGGAGGCTGAGCTTGGAGATATTTCTGCTGAGGGCGTCGTGTGCTATGATAAACAAGGCTGGTGAAATAGAGTCCCCCTGTCTCAGGCCTCTAGATGACCGAAAGAAGCCTTCCGTCTTGCGGTTGATGGAGATCGAGTACCAGCAATTAGAAATGTTCCTAAATATGAGGTCAATCCACTTCTGGTTGAATCCAAACTGTCGCAAGACACTGTTAAGGAACCTCCAGAAGTTTATGCATGATTAGAATACTCTCCAGCGTATAGACAACAAAGCTTACCGTCATGTTTGAAGGTCCCACTTGTCAACCAATGTTTGCACACTTATACAAGTGAGACTTAACCAGGATCAAAGCTTGTGAAACTAATAATTAAGGTTTAGTAAACTGGAGCCCTCTAGATCCAAGTTTTGCAATCCCTTTTAACTGATCAAGACTTTAAGTATCACGTCTTGAAAGAAACTCATTATCACTGTAAGGCTTTGCATTTACGGAGGTACTACGTTGTTGTCTTGAGACCTACTTGGCGAAGTAGGTCCATACATACTATCCCATACTTCAATACCACTAATGACGTCATGATGAACGAAATTTGCTTTTCGATTTGTAAATACAGACGTGATTGTCGGCCGATATGTCGGTCGGCCATTGACACCATGATCCGAGTGGAACTTAAAGATAGTAGAGAAGGCCAATGACCGACCACCACATCGACTGATAATTATGCTGCGATTATAAACCGTAAATAAAATATTATTTTCGTAGAATTTATTTATTTATTTATTTATTTATTTATTTATTTATTATTATTATTATTTTTTTTTTGAATTTATTCCAAGACTCCATCAATTAGCTTACCTTATCAAAGGGGGTATCCACATCTCTCCCAATAATGGGTGTGAGGATAGCATGGGGGACAGTACATTGGCCTATAGTTCTGTGCATAGCAGTCAAAGGGTCTTGGGATACAACCAAAGTGAGTGATTGCAAACAACAACAAAAATGAGTACACATTGTTTGTGCCATGTGCCCGTCACATGCCAAACAACAAATCAACTTGCCATCTTCCCCCTTGGCCTCTAGCTCTGCATGCAAACAAGCCCCTAAAATCCATAGGAAGCTTTGAATGCCACCCCTCGTGCGCTGACCAGTGTCCTTACTTGGGAAGGGCCTCAGCTATAGCAATCGGCATTATAGCCTTTGAATCCCAATTTCCAAACAAGGAAGACCATGCAAATGCATGAAGGATGGAGATGATAAAGAGAGGGCACCACTGCCATCTTGAAAGATGTGTGCAGATGAGATTGGGAGGAAGTTATATAGTGAACTTGAAAATGATTATCCTTTTGATGAGAGGAAGTGTGGGAGATGTCTTTTGCAAGTAGTTTTTTTTTTTTCATATATATGTAGAACCTAGGATCCAACCATTTTGCAACATCATTGAGGTTTGCTTTAGGCTATTTCTAAAGGCAATTCAAATTTTATTTAGAACTAGTCTATTAGAACTGCCAACAAAGTTGACAGTCCTAACATTAAGAGGATTGCCAACTTCGTTCACAGTCAATCTTAATATTCAAATTCTTTATGACTGTCAACTTTATTGGCAGTTCTACTTTATGCTAGGACTGTCAAAATTGGACTACTTCCAAGTAAAATTTAAAATGTCTCTAGAATTAGCCTTACTTTACACATGTAATATGAATATTGTTTTTTTTTATTTTTCTTGAGATTCCACAAATGAAGAGGGTTGGATCAATCTGGAGATAGAATGATAAGTTATTTTATAGGCTTAATTGCTTATTGCTACCCTCAACTATCCCACATTTTCAAGTTGATACCCTAAACTTTTTTTCGTAACAGATTGATACCTCAACTATAATTAGACTACTTAGTACCCTAACGACGTTAACAGTAAAGATAAAAAGACGAAAAAGCCCTTGCTCTCTTAAATATCAGGTACGTAGAAAGAAAAGTTAGGAATCCGGTTTAATTAGAAATTTGGAAAGAAAGAAAGTCTCTCTCTCTCATTTGATCTTCACCCGATCCCAAAGAAGGTGAAATCTCTACACATTCCTCATGCCATCTCCATCTCTAAGCATTTGATCTTAGGGTTTTAATTTTGTGATTTAGGATTTCTGACATTTTTCTAAACTAGGGCACATAGAAATTGAGAATAGATTAGGGCATATAGAAATTGAGAGTAGATTAGACATTATGTAAAAAGAAAATAGACTACAAAAATTAGGAGAAAAATTTGAAAGAAAATGGACTAGAGCGAAGGCTAGGGCATCACCAGACAACAGATGGGGAAAAGAAGAATGTAATTTGACAAAATTTCTCTTTCTTGAAAGAGAATGAGCTTTTAAAATAATAATCAGGGTTATTCTCGTCCAAAAAAAATCAACTTTTTCGAGCAGAGACGGAAAAACTAACCCCTGGGCGACGGAGGGTACCAACTTGAACATATTGAATAGTTGAGGTATCAATATGTTACGAAAAAAAGTTTAGGGTATCAACTTGAAAAAGTGGGATAGTTGAGGGTAGCAATAAGCAATTAAGCCTATTTTATATTACATGCACAACACAGAACAACTTATCTTAACAATAAAGAACATAGACATGTTTATGATAGCTAGGGTTGTACCAATCCAACAATGCCACAAATACAATACTTATCTTGGAGATACGTGAGTGTATATGCTTTTCATAAGGACAAACTTTTTGATTGATAAGGAATACAAGAAGACAAGTACTATCATTTATATTTCGCTTCCGTAATATGACAAACAAACATTTCAGAATTATACGATGTACAAATATGGCAGTACCGATATTCGTAATTGTCGTATGTAAGGTTATAGGATAGATTTATCGAACATATCTAAGGAGAAAAGGGTTTTGTATGACATAACTTTAAAATCCACTATTCTATCAAAATAGAATTTATAGAATTCACACACACAAACACTTATGCTAATTTGGTGCATTATAATAGTGGATGTTGTATAATAAGTTACCTATAATTATTTGGAGAAAAGAAGTTATATTTTACAAACTTTATTATTCTATCTTTTTATTCTTTTTTAGAAGTGAAATATATATTCACGATAAAATATGTTACACTATTAATAGTTTTTGTTTGATTTTCTTTCTTTCTCTGTGAGAGAATGAGATATTTCTAAAAGACTTGTATATATACCATTATATTTTTATAAAATAAAAAGAGGTATGGTGGGAACATACATGATAATAGTAGTAAGTATTTACTATGATACTAGGTATTGATAATGATGGACATTAATAATGATTGTATTATAATTTTGATTACACCCTTAATTATATTTGAAACTAATTAAAAATTATGCAAGAAAGATAAGGGATTTTAGAAATCTTTAAATTTTTACGGTGAAGTCTTCCAATTGTTTCTATTTTTTCAAGTTTTTTTATATCATATATAAACATGCAACATGGAATATGACAAGCCAATACATAATGTGTTAGCCCAATGATCTAAGTATGTTTTTGAATGGGGTTATTCGATTAAAGTTTAATATTATGATATCACTAATATTTATACTATCAATATATATTTATACTTAAACTTAGCATAGTCCTAATATGCATTAATTTTATCATACTTCCTACAATGTATATTGTTTTGTTCGTCTAACATGTATTTGCAGAAACACAGTAAGCAAGATCAACATGGACATAAGCAATGAAGAAATCATAATGGACGAAAGACGACGGTATCCTACAAGATTTTTCTGAACCGTCCGATGACATCTTCGGAGCCACGCACTTGAGGGTTTCGCTGCTAAGTTAGCGGACTGGGTCGAGGGAGCAACGTCCCCGTTAGTGTTCCGAATTGAAGGTATTTAGATTTCACAATCTGGCTGTCTTTGGACAACTGTCATCAAGGGAAGAAGCCATCATTTATCAAGTGAAGAAGCCAAGCCATGCCATCAATATTTCATGACTATGAAGAAGCATGCACCTGCTAAAGTGTATCTGGAGTCTATAATGAGTCTTAGGAATAATTGTAAACACAAGAAATAGATGACAAAATCGAAAGCTAAGGTAGATAATAACCTTGGATCACGTTTGGACGGTTATTCGGAAGATCCGACGGATCTTCGATGATGACCGATGGAAGATCCGAATGGTCCACATAAAACCTTCTATGAGCTATCGGATCATCCAACGGAAGTTCGCAGAAATTCGACTGATAATCCAAATTATTACCATTTGGAATCCAACAGTCAGATCATGTCCCATTGATGATCCCAATGACTATATTTCTAATTATTGCACACTGTAGGCGGAAGATCCGACGAACATCCATGGATGATCGATGGATCTTCCGACTGCTTACAGAAAGTTGCTCATTTGCTTTTTCTGTTGCTTTGGTTATATATAGCCTTGAACCCCTTCATTCAAGTATGATGCTTTGAGCATAAAAATTTCTAAACTACCAAAGCCTATCAACAACAACTCTACCAAATCTTTTACTTGCCTATCCACAAATTGTGTTAGAGTGTTCTTGAGTTGTAAAAAGTTAGACCTTCACCTTTGTTGTAAGAAGATCATAAACCTTCTTGTAAAGAGGTTGAAGTTGGGGATTCTTCGGATCAAAGCTCTCGTAAAGTTGGAGAGTCTTCGGATAAAAGCTCTCGTGTATTGAAGTCGGAGAGGCCTTCGGATAAAAGCTCTCGTGTAAGAAGTTGGTGAGTCTTCGAATAAAAGCTCATGACGTTGTACTATTTGTGATAATAGTTGATTAAAGTCGGAGAGAGTTCCAGGAGGAGTATCCCTTAGGAGGATACCAGGATACATCGGGTGTCAGTATTATTGCTTCTTCTCTTGCACTATTAATCTTTAAATTGCTCATTAGCAATCGTATTGTGTTTGATTAGTTAGCTTGACCCTACTTACCCTCCTCTAGGGTGCTTACATAATAAACATTCCATATTATGTGATCTACATGTACACAAGTACGAATACTCATGATTGTCAACTATAAGGCTTTAGGATAGGTTTACCGAGCATGTCCAATACTAACTAAAATAAATAGATCTGAAGGAGAAAGGGATTCTAAATGACATAACCCTAGAATCCACTATTCTATCCAAAACAATTTACTGGTCCAATAATTTGCATACACGCGCACCGACCCCATAACTGGTACAACTACAAGGAATCCACTGAAGTGCTCTCTTTGATCCTTCACCATCCTTCATGATATACAATAGAAACATTCATCAAAAGATGCACATTTTTCTTGTGAACAAGAGGTAGGTCATTAAAGACATGCAAAGTCCAAAACAACAAACATTTGAGTGGATTGAAGATATAGCACAAATATAATAATTGAATATTATTGGTTCATAAAATTAGAAACAATAAAGTGATTTAATTCCAGCTTACCTACAATACATTACATACATTACGTACATTTTATCACTCAACTTACTAAATCATCAACCAAATTGCAGACAAAAAAACACAATAACAAACTCTTGTATATAAAATACAATTTGGAGAACATTATAAGTCACACTGGACTATTTTCTCAACAATAATCTTATTTACTTGGGATTGCGTTGTTTATAGGGTTGACACTGTGCTTCAAGTAGTCCCACATAGATTGTGGATAAAATTTATATTAATTATTAAACTTAATCGATACTCAATCGAGTTAACTATCTTAATCAATGCACGTACGATTGAGTTAAGAACTTCAGTTAGATTCAAGATGAATTAAGAACTCAAGAAATTCCTACATAGTAAAGTCAGGTAATACTCACACCCTCTTTTTGCATGGCTCTATGAAAAACATAGTATTGATCAAATTTCGTTTGTTAATCATATTATAAATATTTATCTAATGTAACCCTAACATTCTTCCATGTCTCGTAGTGCAACCTAGCAACAATAGACAACCAATCGGCAAACCTAAACTATATATTATTACCTTGCAAGTATTAGAGCTACGTCTTTGGATCTATGTGCTTGAAGGGACACTACGTGATACGAATTTAGACACCATATTGAGGGTATCCACTTACAACGAATTAGCTTGAATTCAAAATAAAGACTTGCAATTAATGTTTCATTCCGTATCTATTGAGAACTAATAAGGGATTTAGTCCCACATTGGAAAATGTAGTATGAAGAGGAGCTAGACTCCCTATAAGTAGTGGAGTAGCCAATCAATAAAGTCTACAACAATTATTCTCTACATGGTATCAGAGCCATAACCACAAAAAAAAAAATTTACCCCTTCCCCAACCCAACCCGACGGACCCCGCCCCCCCTCCCCCGCCCCCGAACACCCCCTCATGCCCCCCCCCACCGACGCCCAATCCCCCCTGTCCTGCCCTACGCCCCCTGCTGCCGCCCCCTGCACCCCCCTGCCCCGTCCGACACCCGCCGACGCCCCCCTGCCCCCGACGCCCCCCCCTCTGCCCCCCCTCTGCCCCCCCCCCCCCCCCCCGACGCCCACCCCCCCTCTTCCGACCCAATTGTTGTCGACCCCCCCTTTTTTCAAAAAGAAAAAAACCCTAATTTGCAAGAGAGATTATGTGGGCGATTATTCGAAGACGGATGGACGTCAAATGCTTTATTTGCACCATCTGTTCCTAGATTACGTCCTCCAAAAATTACAAAATACTTTTTTGTTTTTCCGTTCTCGATCTGCAAATTAGGATCTACATGCGCGCGCCGGTGCTGGCCACGTTGACAACACATTCGTAAGGTCTCTGTTGAAGATTTTACATAAAAACGACGACGACAAAGCCGACGAAGACGACGACGACGACGAAGCCGACGAAGACGATGACGAATCACAGTTGAAGACGCCATGGATTCGATCGGTGGTAAACTAACAGCCGAAGAGATGAAGGCCTTGGTTGATGATATTTTATCAAAGAGATTAACCGAGGCAACCCCACATGTGATCCATACGTACTGATGTGGATCCGTCACCCTACAAAATGGAGAAGCTGGATAAGATGGAGGCGAAGTTGAAAGGAACTCCAACTACTTGAAATGGTCACGGCAGGCAATGCGGACGCTGAAGGGACGAGGCTTGGTTGGCTACGTCAATGGCCAAACCAAGACGCCAGATGATCCCTCCTCAAAGGAGTTTTCTATTTGGGAAATTGCCAATATTGTTGTGGCTGGATGGTTGACAGCCTCCTTGACCGACCAGGTGTCGGGCAATGTAGAGACGATGGAGGCTGCTGCTGATATATGGCAGACTTTGAAGGATATGTACTCAGGCTCAGAAAATCCTATACGGGTCTTCCAACTGTAGGATGAACTTGATAGGGTGGCCGAGGACGACCGTACCATCTCTGAGTATGTAGCACTATTGAAGAAGGACTGGTCTGATCTGGATCACTATGATCCTCTTGGGATAGAAGATGCACAAGTCGAACCAACATTTGTAAAATATTTCCAAAAGTTCTTGGATTATATTTTCCGACAACGGATGATGAAGTTCTTGAAGGGTCTTAATCCTGTGTTTGAGCATAGACAAAATGTACTCCTCGCACAGCCCATGCTTCCAACCTTAGAAGAATCCATAGCTGCCATGGCACAAGAAGAGGCTCGATTGAAGTTGATGCCCAACAAGGGCTATTTTCAAGGGGAGCAAGCCGCTGTTGACAAGTCTGCCCTTGCCGCCTTCAATCAGCCTTCCTCTGTAGCCGGTGTTTGCCACAACTGTGGTGACTCAGGGCATTACATCAGATTTTGTCCAAAACTCTTACAAAGTCAGTCGAGTGATCGTGGAACGGGCCGCGGAGGACGTCGAGGTGGTAGAGGCGATTATGCTGGTAGAAGGGAAAATTATCCTGGAGGACACAGCTAATCTGGCGGAAGAAGGGGGAGAAAATTACCTGGCTGAGTTAACCCCTCTTGAGAAGGAGTTTCTCGCAAAATTATGCAGCACGAAGATGGGTACGGATGGCAGTCATGGGACGTCATTTACCTCGAAAGATCACATCACTTGCTTTGCCCAAACCAGCACAGGTATTCCTATACATGCTCTTGCAGCAGCTGTCCACCAACCAGGTTAGATTATAGACTCTGGAGCATCTCGCCATATCACGGGGTCCCGCGATGAATTTCAGGACTATACTCACCTACCGACGCTGGAGAGCATTCAGACTGCTGATGGTAACTCCAGCCCTGTCATGGATAAAGGCACTGTCGCATGCACCCCTTCTCTGACTCTCACCAATGTCTTACATGCTTCCTCTTTTCCTATCAATCTTTTTTCTATTAGTACCATTATTCTTGTCCTTTGACATTCCTACGATGACTTTTCAGGAGAAGGGGACAGGACGACGACTAGGGACTGACATATGGCATAAGGGGCTGTGGTACTTGGACAGGACAGGACTGGACAAAGCATTAGCATCTCTTGTAGCAGATACACCACCGAAAGATTTACGGCGCAGTGTAGAAGATGAATTGCTACTCCACCACCAGCGTGTCGGTCATTCTTCTTTTAACATTATTAGTCGCATGTATCCGTCCTTATACCAAAGGGCTAATAAAGAGAAGTTATTTTATAATGCCTGTGAGTTGGGTAAACATACCAGAAGCATGTATGTGAGTTCAGGAAATAGAAGTTCAGCTGCCTTTGATATGATACATTCGGACGTATGGGGCCCTTGTCCTACAACCGAAATTAATGGTTTTTGCTGGTTCGTCACTTTTATTGATTGTTATACTCGCGTGATATGGGTCTACCTTATGAAGAATAAAAGTGATATATTTGAGGCGTTTCAAGACTTTCATCGTCGGATAGAAACACAATATGGCACTAAAATTAATAGCTTTCGGTCTGACAATGGGACGGACTATACAAATAAGAAGGTTGCTGAGTATTTATCCACTCATGGAATACTACACCAAACTTTATGTGCCTATACACCGGCATAAAATGGTGTGGCCGAACGGAAGAACAGACACCTGCTGGAGGTCGCACGGACGATGATGCTGGCTATGAATGTCCTGAAATACTTATGGGAGCAGACGGTGTTAATGGCCTCTTATCTCATCAATAGAATACCATCTCAGGTATTAGACTGATAGACACCGTTGGAGATACTTACTGGTGCAACCACGTACATTGTTCCACCGAAAGTATTTGGGTGTGTATGTTTTGTCTAAGATAATAGGCCTGGAGTTGACAAACTGGATCCTAGAGCGGTTAAATGTGTCTTTGTAGGGTACACGACAACTCAGAAGGAATACGCATGTTGGAGCCCAGTTGAGCGGAAGATGTTTGTAAGCATGGACGTTACATTCAGAGAACTAGAACCATATTATGGTTCGGATGACGGTTCAGCGTTTGGTGACACACCTAACACAGAGGGTGTTAGATGTGAGGGAGAGAAAATAAGCCCATCTATGGTGGTCGGATCGGTCTCGTGCCCGGTCGTGGAAAACTGGATGACAGGAGGAGAAAGCAGTGACTCCGATAGAGAAGATGAAGACGATATATATGTTAAACAGAGGGAGCATGGCAAAAGAGCTCCAAGTCTACAGAAGGAGACAGCAGAAGTCCAGTACTGTGCCTGTACCATGCCCTGTGCCTACTGTACCAAGTCCCTCGTCTACTCCTGCTCCAACTCTTGAAGATGTCGCCCCCGTACTGAATCAATCTGATTCCGATGCGGATCTCTCTGACTCTGATGGTATAATCTCTCCACCACCTATTGCTCCCTTAAGGAGATCTTCTCGCATCAATGCGGAAAAGGCTCCTAGTCGTTTTGATGATTATGAACATGATATTGTCAACTACCTGTCTTATTCTAACATTTCTTCGAATTATCGAGCCTTCATTACATCATTAGACTCTATTTCGTTGTCCAAAAGTTGGCAGAAAGCAAAGAAAGATCCAAGGTGAAAAGCTGTAATGATGGAAGAACTTGGGACACTGGAAAAAAATAAGACGTGGGAGCTGGTTCCATTACCCAAAGGAAAAAAAACTGTAGGATGCAAATGGGTGTGCACAGTAAAGGAGACATCAGAAGAAAAAGTGGAATGATACAAGGCAAGGTTGGTTGCAAAAGGATACACACAATCATATGGCATCGACTATGATGAGACGTTTGCTCCCGTAGCGAAAATGAGAACCGTAAGAACTCTGGTCTCCATTGTAGCAAACTATGGGTGGAAGCTATACCAGTTAGATGTGAAGAATGCATTTCTTCATGGGGACCTACAAGAAGAAGTGTACATGGAACTCCCGCCAGGGTGCTACGCTACAGAATCAGACGGAGGGACATCGCATGAAAAAGTGTGCAAACTAAAGAAGTCGCTATATGGACTTAAGCAATCTTCTCGAGCCTGGTTCGACAGATTCAGAAAGGCTATTACAGGCATGGGATACAATCAAGCAAATACAGATCATACGTTCTTTCTTCAGCATGCAAGAGGCTATCTCACTATACTTGCTGTATACGTGGATGATATAGTAATCACAGGTAATGATGAAGTCGAGATCACTAAGCTGAAGTCAAAACTCGCAAAGGAGTTTGAAGTGAAGGATTTATGAGCGATAAGGTACTTTCTAGGTATCGAGGTGTGTAAAGGCGAACAAAAAATTGTTCTCTCACAGAGAAAATACGTACTAGATCTGCTAAAGGAGACAGGGATGCTGGAATGCAAAGCAGCAGTCACTCCAATTGACCAGAAGTGCAAGTTGGAAGCAAAAACAGGAGAGCCAGTTGATCGTGAAACATATAAACGACTTGTAGGGAGATTGATTTATCTAGGACACACTCGTCCTGATATCTTATTTGTAGTGAGTGTAGTAAGGCGCTACATGCATGATCCAAGAATGGGTCATATAGATGCAGTATTTTAGATCTTGAGATATCTGACGCCAGAAAAAGGGCTATGGTTCAAGAAGAATGGATGTATAGAAGTTGAGGGATACTACGATGCAGACTGGGCGAGCTGCATAGACGATAGAAGGTCTACCACGGAATATTGTGTCTTTGTAGAAGAAAACTTGGTCTCATGGAGAAGCAAGAAACAGTCAGTGGTAGCACGGTCTACAGCTGAAGCAGAATACAGAGTGTCACCCCCATTTCCTGTATTTCGTATTTATGCTCGTATTTGATTTTGGCACGTATTTTAATTTTCTCGACTTGCGGATTTTGGTTTCTCGTAAATGGATTTTGGACCATGGCTTGGTTTTATTTTGTGAAAGTTGGTTTAGTTTGGTTCATCATGAATGGAACACCTTAACCTACACTCCTCCCTCAACACACCACAACTCCCCCACTTTATAACACCACCTACTTTTCTCTCTCCTCTTTATTCTCTCATTTATTTCTTGCAAACTTCTTCTTCTTCCTTCTTCCACACAACTCCCCCAACCAATAGGCAAGTGCACCTTGCCAACAAATAAGCACCCAATTTTATTTATCCATTTGATAGATTAGGACATGTAGATCAACATTAGAACTTGGAATTTTGTGATTTGGAGCTTTCATTCTTCTAGATCTAGGTTTTAACCATTTTCGGAAATCCTTAGTTTTGATCTATTAAACTTTGATTTTTGCTTGTTTTGATGCTTCCATGTGGAAGAGAATTCAATTTTACTCAAGTTAGAACTTTGAAAATCTAGATTTGGTTTTGATTTGACAAAAATATGAAGATTTGAAGTTCTTGGTGTTTTTGGATTGCTCTCGGCCAGGAAGAACAGCCCCCTGCCTTGCGCTTTTTAGCGCATGGCCGATTGCGCACCCTGGCCTGTGCTCTTTAGCGCATGGCCGTTTGCGCAGTCACTTGGCCAGCGCTTTGCGCTGCGCTGGACTGCGCTGGCGCAAGCTAGCCATGCGCAATCCAGCCATGCGCAATTCACTTCTGCGCAAACCGCTCCTGCGCAATTCACTTCTGCGCAACCCACCCTTGCGCAAACCACCCTTGCGCAAGATAATCCCTGCACAGTCTACCCTTGCGCAAGGTAACCCTTGCGCAAGGCAACTCTTGCGCAGCTCTTCCATGCGCAGTACACACCCTGCGCAGACCTACCCCTGACCCCCTTGCACAACCTACTTGTCTATGATGAATTTGTTATTTCTTGATCTTGGCTCTTCTATAGTCCTATTTTATATTAGTATTTTATTAGGTATTTTATGCCCATTTTATATCCTTACGCCTTTTGGCATGAACTTGATTTTGCTTAATATGTTTGGAATAACTATTGTACACAGCATGGTATGACAAGAACCTAGCATAACACGACAGTGACCCGTAGTGGTGCACTCCTGACACGACCAACCTGACTTGATAGTGGCCCGTCGTGGTGCACCCCTGACAAGTACCCTGACATGATTTACCTTGATAACTTGATAGTGGCCCGTGGCGGCGCACTCTTGACTTGACTTGACTTGATAACTTGACTTGACTTGTCTTGACACCGTGGGTGTTCCTGCTTGCTTGTTTGCACAATCCACTTGTCGTGTCTTGCATCATGTCTAGGACGTGACTTCCTGGGTACCACGGCCAGGGACTCGCGCTAAATTGGATTAGGCTAATTATTAGATCAAACTAGAACATAAAGAATTCTCAGTCACAGGCAATCTCGTTATCTGGGCACTTTAATGGACTTGTAGCTTGCCGACGAGTAGAGCACATTTCCAGCACACTGTCATGTGTTGCACCCTCTAAGTCACCTAAGGGTATATCGTTTCCTGGGCGATGTACCCACCTATAACTCTCAACCCGCGGAAGGATAACTGGATGGTCTGCAGGGCTTGGGACTGGGAGTTTCTCACTTGCATCTTGTTAGTAATTAGGCTTGTGATAACCCTAGTTAGTTAAAGTAGTAAGCCGTAGTATTTGCTTGGCCGATTGTGAATGGATGGTGTCCAGCCTTGTCTAAGTCTTGTCTAGCTCCAGTACCTGCTATCTCCTGAGCATGTTTGTTTTACTTATCTTAACGATAAATGGGTAGAGACAGTGAGCTATTCAGGCGAAGGGGTACAATCTCGGTCCTTGTTTGGTTTAAGGATTGTAACCTGGCTCTCGGAATGGTTCCACGTCCCTAGTCGTTTATCGCCCTGTGTACTTTACTGTTTGTACTTTCTTTTATTCTTATGTTCTGATATGCTGGCTTTTGTTCTTATTTGTGGCCTCCTTTGTGGCACTTGCTCTTTCTGGGGTTTGACCCAGCTGGTTTTGTGTGGCCAGATTTCGGAGCAGCTCCCGAGGATCTACCGAGCTTCCAGCCCAATGGTGACAACTAGACGAAACCCGGGCCAAGATTGGGTTTTCCTTTTTGTTTCACCCACTTATATGTAAATTTATTCTTTTGAGACGTTTAGCCGACGAGCACCTGTTAGCTCGATGCACATTTACTTACTGTCTGCCTACGGGCTGTAAACATGATTAACAAATCCTAGGGTTGATCATGTATGACTGAACTCTTGTTAGTCCTATCATTTTGTACGACTAGCTTCATGATCATCCAATATGTAATATTTGGGACGCCTTATATATATATATTTGATGCTCTAACATCTTGTAACTCTGTTAATTGCTTGAGATTGAGACAATAGGCTTGACCTTAAGAGACTGCTGGCTTGTAGTAAACCCTCATATCTAGACAGCCATGACCGTATAGTTGAGATGTATTCTATTTCAATATACGTAGCTGGCTGTGTCTGCCCCCGCTCTCCAGTATTCTGGTTCTGGGGCGTGATACAGAGCAATGGCTTTAGCAGTGTCAGAGTTGTTGTGGGTGAAAGCGTTGCTGACAGAGTTGAAGCTGGACAAGGGAGCACCGTTACGTCTTCTGAGCGATAGTCAAGCTGCAATAAGTATAGCTAACAATCCAGTTCAGCACGACAGAACGAAGCACATCGAGATCGATCGATTCTTCATCAAAGAGAAGCTGGAACAAGGGATACTGAAGATTGATCATGTTCGCTCAGAGGAACAAGTGGCAGACTGTCTGACTAAGGGTCTTAGTTCATTAAGTCTGTCGAAGCTATGTAACAAGATGGGAATGATTAATATCTATCGCCCATCTTGAGGGGGAGTGTTGAGAACTAATAAGGGATTTAGTCCCACATTGGAAAATATAGTATGAAGAGGAGCTAGACTCCCTATAAGTAGTGGAGTAGCCAATCAATAAAATATAAAACAATTATTCTCTACACCTCATGTCCATATTTGTGTACTTGTCCTATGCTTCCTATGAAGTTTAAGTATTCATCCATCAAGGCTTATTATGGTTATCCGAGGTTGATCACTAGCCCTAGCATAATTTAACTATGAATATACGACTAATCTAAATTTGGGGGTTTTATTCGCTTGACAATTTTTGGATCAAAATGTTCTTCTCTTCTAAAATTTCTAAAAAAATTGACAGTCTCCTTTGTATCTCTTCATCCGAAAATCTGTCAACATAAATATATTACCATATAGAGTAACCCTCTGTGGATCTCACAAGTGTATATCCCCATGGTTGTTTTCTACACACCGGAATCCACGAATTCATATCACAAGTAAAATTATGTACGAAAAAGGGGAAGTACAAGATGTAAAGTTCAACAAATAGGGATTATCTTGCTATTTCGGACCAAAGCACTCTATTTACACAAAATATCAAGAAAAAGTTAATACATTTTCACGAATAAGTTTTTACAAATCAAGAAAATGAAAGGAATCATTGATATGCAAGCTTAGGGGTGATATCTAGCATTTGCTAAGCTGTTGGTAAGACTAGGGATTCATAAATAATCACGAGACACATAAAAGTTATGATTATCAACTTTTAAAGTTGAAATTGTAATATAAGCATATGAAATTACAAGGCCTTGAGCAACAAGGCTAGTTTTAATTAAAACTATGATTAAACATAAGTCTACAAGTCGTTTTCTAACATACTAAGATACATTAAATGCTGAATTTAATTGAAATTAGTCTAAAATGAGATAAAACACGATTTTTCGGGTTCGAAAACCTACTGAACCCTTACATATTAATTACTCTATACGCATTCTCATTTTTTACCATTAAACTTATCAAAGATGATTTACTTAATTTAATTATAAGTGCAAAATTCTAGACACGAGTTACATAATTTGACTGAAACACCTAAGTTTAGGCCCTGCTGCTCTCCCGAGCTAAACGTACTATCTTCCATAAGTCGATTGCCTATCCAAAGTATCTGAATGGTCGGTGGCAACTCATTCATAATATGATATGTTCTAGAATTAAATTAAAACGCTTTAAAATAGGCTGAAAAGTTCATTTTTTTTAAATTTGACCCGACACGGCCTAGAATTTATAGATTCAATCTGATTGGTCGATGGATTGAAAGAAGACTTGGTTTTCTTTTTCACGATCAGCACATACCATATCTTTCATGAAGGAAATCACATACCATATCTTTCATGAAGGAAATCTGAGGTAAGCCTCTTACCAATTTCTTTGTACAAAGTTTAGCAATAGTATCCATGCTAGCATGTCCTAAGCACATATGCCATAGCCAACTCTCATCCTTTTTGGCAAGAAGAAATCTTCCTACATGATTAGTATTCTCTGATAGATAATAAACATAGATAACAAGGCTTCAAAGGTTGTTGAAGAACCAGCCTTGTCAACATCGACACTGGATACGATCTTTGCACAACTTATATCAGAGCAGAATATTCTTGCGCAACTCATCCTCGAGTCCTGGACGATCGCCCATCCTGTCCATGCCCAAGGGGACCGGCCGTGGGTGACACTTAAGATACACAACAATTATTACATCTTTCTCACAATGTGCATTGTTATACCCATACATCATATTCATGGGTATTATTTGGAGTGTATCTCAAGTGTCAAGCTAGCATTGATATGAGATATAGATACTATCTCAAGTAGATTTAAGAACTTACATGCAACTCAAGTAAATTCATAAAAATCATTAGGTATCCAGCCCTTCTCATGTATGAAGTGTGACAATGATTTGGTTTACAAGCCTTGGTAGTACTTGTGTCATAATGTCTATGGGGGCCATAGTCAACCCCTCTAATCAAAGTTCTTATCAACAGATAAAACAGACAATATGGCACACAACAGTAATTCTTTCCAGCAATGCAGCTGCTCTGAAAGAGGTAGTGTACAACCTAGTATATCAGCTGTCATGCTATATATATAGTAGGGTCCTCTCCTCTCCCCACGTGTATGACTGTCCCTACTCTCTTACA
The DNA here is from genome assembly GCA_029216955.1 of Iris pallida. Classification (NCBI taxonomy): domain Eukaryota; kingdom Viridiplantae; phylum Streptophyta; class Magnoliopsida; order Asparagales; family Iridaceae; genus Iris; species Iris pallida. The sequence continues at coordinate 2,446,779 of JANAVB010038620.1, read as the reverse complement.
AGCCTAGATGCTGAGGCTAGGGCTGTAGGACTGATTACATTTCCTAGATTAGAAACTTTGATAAAGCTTAAGCTTTCCACAAGGATTGATAAATAGGAAGAGACCTCTCTTGGGAGAGGGAGGTCTCTTCTTAGCAAGGGACATGCTTGCGCAATGGAAGGAGAGCTCCTCCCAACTCTTGTCATTGGACTTATTGTGATGCTGCTTCTTGGTTTGGCCTTCAACCATTTCCTACCACTGCTGCTGAATCAAGAAAAGGTTATTCCAAGGGGGAGCTTTGGCTGGCCTTTGGCTGGTGAGACCTTGAATTTCTTGAGCCCCCATGCTTCTACTAGCCTTGGGAGCTTCTTAGAGGACCATATCTCTAGGTAATATGTATTCCTCTCTCTCATACTTGATTATGTATCTTGACTAGCTTTTAGCCGCGCTAACCTAGCCACTTACCGCTAGAGTTATCTGCGAGTCCATTTTTGTTCGCTTGCCAAAACTTTGTGTAATGTTCACCATTTCACTCAAGGTTCACGTTCAATCTAAAATTACTTTTTAATATTATTATGAGGTGAGAGAAATTAAATTGAAAATAAAAATAGCTTTAGGTTAACATATGACAATCCTTACAAATTTTGGTGGGCGAACAAAAATGGACTCGTTATTTGTTACAGTGTTTTTGAAATCTGTATGCTCACTTTCATCTTTCTTGGTGCTATAGATGCAATCCTCATTTGGATCTAGACTTGTTTCCTTAATTATTTTTAACGAAATACATGGAAATTTAGTCCTGCAGGTTTTATCCTTTTCCGGAGATCATCAAAATTTCTAATATTGCATGCAAAAATCTCTGAGTTTCATATGCTAATGGCATTATGAATAATCTGATTGATAATTTTATGGCTCAAGTTTGTGAAAAATGTAAAGAGCATACTCATATATCATTTGCCTAGGTATGGGAAAATATTCAAGACTCACCTCTTCTGCACCCCAACAATAGTCTCATGTGACCAGGAGCTGAACCATTTCATACTCCAGAACGAGGAGAAGCTCTTCCAGTGCAGCTACCCAAAGCCCATCCATGGGATACTTGGCAAGTCCTCCATGCTTGTGGTGGTGGGAGAGACCCACAGGAGGTTCCGGAACCTGGCCCTCACCATGGTCAGCACAACCAGGTCCAGGCCTGGCTACCTCAACGACATCGAGACGACGGTCACCCAAACCTTCCAGTCATGGAGGGGCAAAGGAAGGGTCAACTTCTGTGAAGAAGCAAGAAAGGTTTATATATAGGAAACAAATAATTCTTCAAGGTTTTGGTTGGTTTTCTGGTTAATTATTTAACTTTGGTTTTCTACTACACTCTACAGTTCACATTCAGTGTGATAGTGAAGCAAGTCCTTGGCTTGTCACAAGATGAGCCAGACACTGCAAGAATCCTTGAGGACTTTCTAACCTTCATGAAGGGACTCATATCCTTCCCTCTCTATGTACAAGGAACCCCCTATGCTAAAGCTGTTAAGGTTTGTAATCCCTTTCTCAAGGCCAAGTTTCAAAGTTTTGGCTAATTTGTAACTAAATACCATGAACTTTTCCAAATTTGTAAGTTGTGCTGCACTAAACTATTGAAATTCGTAAGTTCATATCCTAAATTATTATAGTTAGCAAATAAATATCCAAAACTTTATCCGATTTGCAGTTTGCTACTTTCTGCCAGGAAAAGTTCAGAATTTTAGATACTAATTATAATAGTTTAGGTTAACAACTTGCTAATTTTAATAGCTCAGGATAACAACTTGCAATAAGAGAATGATTAAGATCAAGGCCGGCCATGTCCAAGGGCAGCCAGGGCGACCGCCCAGGGCCTACGAATCTGAAGGGTCCAAGAAATTAGTTTAGATATAATCTATAAATATTGTTGTATCTAACATAGACCTACTATGTTTTACGGGCTTCACTTAACACAAAACTATTATGGTGTAGATGTTACTATATTAGACTTGCATATATGATTTCCTAAGTTCAAATCATGGTAACGTCTGTTTTTTTTAATTAGCTTTTGTTTTATATTTTTTTTTACATCATGTATGTGGGTCATATTTTGGATGTTCGTCTCGGGGCCCCATGAGGACAGGGCTGTCCCTGATCAGTATACTTAGATAGGAATTTAGCCAAGTTTTGATTTTATCACACAATATAATTCATTCCATACTCTAATGACAGGCCAGAGGTAGGATATCTTTGACTGTAAAAGCAGTAATGGAGCAAAGGAGAAGGGGAAATGGTGTGGGATGTTGTTCCAACAAGAAGGGGGACTTCCTTGATGTCCTTCTATCAGTCAGCAACCTGACAGAAGAGGAGAAGGTGAGTTTTGTGCTGGATCTACTACTTGGTGGCTATGAAACCACCTCCATCTTGATGTCCATGGCTGTCTATTTCCTTGCTCAATCTCCTCTTGCTCTTGAAAAAATCAAGGTATATTGTTTTGTATACATGTTGCCTAACTTTTTATTGTGTTCAACAGTTGTAATAGTTGTTATATTACAGTACATAACTTGTAGCTTTTACTACAGTCAGAGCACCAGAATATAAGAGCCAACATGCAAAAGGATGATTACTTGAACTTAGAAGATTACAAGAAGATGGAGTTTACACAGCATGTGAGTGAATGATACAAATCCAAAACTATATCATTTGGCTAATTTGCAATTAAATATCCTGACATTTTCCCAATCACTATGTTGTTGCTATCCTAAAGTATCAGAATTAGTAGGTTGCAACTAATTTGTTATTATTAGCGACGAAATACCCTGAACTTTTTCCAGTTTGTAACTTGCTATCTTAAGTTTGTAAGGCAAAGTATCATTAAAAAGTGTGAAAATAGGAAGGCACCATTGTTAATGACAAAGGTAGGAAATTGCGTACAACGGACGTCCTACGAATATTTTACCAAATGGAATCTTTAAACTTTTGTTTCTTAAAAATACTTTCAAATGTAAGAGCATCCACAATGGGAGAGATTTCAAATACTACATTTTGATTTTAGTTAAATTTTGTAGCACTTGAATGCTCCAATGAACACTTGTTCATACTTGAAAATTACTAGGAAGCTAAGAGACACTCCATATTTGGAGAGTGTCCTAGCTCTGCTACATTAATTCATGGGCCCACCAAATTAATCGTTCTTACCAAACATGGAAGCAAAATAAAAGGAAAAAGAGGAAGAAAAAAAATCTTACCAAACATGAAAGAACAATAAAGAGAAAAAGAGGAAGGATGTTAATTTGGAGTATTTGTTTGGAGTGTAAAATTGTGTGCCACTATCAAGGAGGCATTCCAAAAATAATAATTGACATAAGTTTTAATAATTTGGAGTGCGTGTTTGGAGTGTATCCACTGTGGATGCTTTAATTAACCCAACACAGTCAAAATTTGTAAAACAAAAAACAATTTATATCTTCTTTTTGAAAAATTGTTTTAAAACTAAAATTTCTGAAAACCTATCCAAACAGAGCTGTGGAGTATAACAGTTTAGAACAACACGCTTGCTATTTTGAAAGTTTAAATTAGCTCGCAACTTGCGAATCTAATTTTTTTTAAGATATTTAGTTGAAAATAGTCTTATCATTTTCCATTTTAAGTTTGAGAGGTACATGAATGATGGCCATGCTTTGCGTTCTCAGGTGATTAGTGAGGCTCTCAGATGCGGAATATTGTCAAGTTTGTGCACAGAAAGGCTCTCCGGGATGTCAGATTTAAAGGTGCACCATCCACTTGTCTTATTGAATTCTTGCAATGTGATTTCTTTCTTAATTAGTATTCTAAGTGTTTGTACTTGAGCAGTTTCTAAGGAATGATCAGTTTGATTATTAGAATAACCATTCTTCTGATGGCAGAGCACCTGATCCCATCTGGATGGAAAGTCCTACCGGTCCTCAGTGCAGTGCATTTGAACTCCTCCCTCCATGGGGGTGCCCTACAATTTAATCCTTGGAGATGGGAGGTAATTAAGTAGTGATCAAGCACATTATCTTCTTTAGATAAAAGTTTAGATTCTTCAATATTATGCACAATTTTATACTGCTAAATCGTGTCGATAGTTTATTTACAAGACCACTTTAATATGGTATACTGAGAATGTCATGCTTAGATACCGTTATTATAGTTTTTTTTTTTTTGAGGTGTCCTTTTCTCCGTCTTGGCAAATGCCAAGGGGGGATTCGAACCTGCACCTTCCACGTTGGGGCCCCCGTTGCTATCACTATGCCACAACCTACGGACAATTATTATTGTTAAATTCACAACATAAGTAACTTTACACGGCCACCACATATTCTTTACTTTTATTACCATCACCATGGCTCGTGCTGATCTCCCGTCAGAATTGGGTCGCCTATGGAGTATTGGAAATTAAGCTCCATAAAATAATTGACAATTTATGACATACTGTTGACCGAACTTTCCTCCCTCTATGTTGTTGCAAATTCCTAGCCAAAGGTGAGCTACGAGCATGAGAGGACTATATGTCATCAAGTAGTAGACGTACTTTTTTTTCGCTATGCAGTTTAAATCTCATCCAACCAAGGAGCATCCTCCAGGTAGCCCTAGATTATAAAGAGTCTAGATGAAGATGTAAGATTATACAGTTTGCTATAGCTAATTTCATTAATCTCCATGACACATTAAGCCAAAGAGAAAAAGCAATGGCGTCGCCATATGCTCCGGTTATGATGCACAATTAATTCAAGAAATGGTCTGGTGTACTGCATAATAAGGGCTGCTTTCTTGAGTATATGTACTTATAATGAGTTCTTGAAATGATGGGCAGGGCCAAAATCAAGCAACATGCAAGAAATTTACTCCCTTTGGTGGAGGTACAAGACTGTGCCCAGGATCTGAGCTTGCCAAAGTAGAGACTGCTATCTTTCTCCACCACCTTGTACTTAATTTTAGGTACTTGTCTCCTTGCATCTACTTATCCCCATTCTTGCACACTAACTTTTTCTTATTTTCTGTTTTACTTGATCCTCATTTATCTTAATTTGCAAATGAAAAACTATTATCAATAAGATACTAAAATGTATTATGTATGGTACCCTTTAGGGCTTGTTTGATTACATGAACCGGAGTTCGTGAAATTGGGAGCCGAGAATTGAAGTGAAATTACGATTTCTCGAACTGGAAAACACTAAAATGAGTGCCATATTGCAAAAAGCTTTACCTATCTAAAACAATAGATGTGGTCTATGGAATAAATTTTGTTTACTGAATAATGTCCGGAGGGCAATTTCATCTCTTAAAATTGACAGGTTTGTTGCATATGAAGATCGTACAAGCCAACCAAGTCAATGAAAGATATTTGAGTTGGTACTTCTTAAATGTTGAACGCAACCAATTATATAGAATTAAAATTGCAACTCTATGGATACTCTAATCATAGAATTCTGATTCATTGGACCTGTCAGAAAAAAAAAAAAGTTGTCGGTTGATATGTTCCTCGTTAATTTACGGGCCTTCTACAATTTATTCACTTTCTACAATGAAACAAGGGATAGAAGAGTTAAGCATGTTATTCAAGTCTCATGCTCTCTCTACCAAACTAAGATATTGATGGTCATTACCCTTACCCCTGTGACCATTATCTCATACAGATATCTAAGTTGCCTTATCCATTCCCTATAGGAAAATGATATTTTGCCCATGGTTTGTGACTGCAGGCCCACGTGGCACCGCAGGCCCACGTGGAAGCCAACCATTGGCCCCCCCGCTCTCACCGAACCCCACCTCTGTAAAACCCGGGGCGGGAGGCCAATGGGAGGCCACCACGTGGCCTCGGCCACGCCTGCGGTCACAAACTGCAGACAAAATAGTTGTATCCTTATATTTGCATTGACATTACCGGAATTAGGGAATCTTGGTCCGAGGAGAGCAATCAAATTGTTAGTCACTATGTTGCATGGACATGGATACAAAAAGACATGTTAAGGACACCGCAACACTCAATGACATCTATTTTGATGTGTCATAGTATATTTTGGAATGTCCAGGTTGTGTCTGACACGGTATACTCCCGATTTTTGGAGTGTCCATGCTTCCTAGGTAAGGGATATATATATAAAATATATATATATATATATATATAGATATATATATATATATATATATATATTATATATATAATATATATATATATATATATTTGGAAAGCAAACTTTTATTGATAATATAGGCGCAAAATGCCGAAGCCTATACAGTAAGCGCGCGGAGGCGGCCAAAATACCGAAAACAAGAGGCGCGGAGTGCACACGCAACCCAAAAAGAGGGGGGAAGAAGCGGCCTAGGCCAGGGTCTCCCAGAACAAGTTGGAGACGTGAGAGCAACGCCTCCTCACTTTGAAGCATTGTCTGATGACTTCTCTGAACAGCTGAGGAGGGGGAAGTTGGTGTCCTTCGTAACGGAATTTGTTCCTGTTTTCCAAAGAACCCAAATGCCAGCGGCTGCTACGATCTGATGTCCGTGGGAACGGGATCAGGAGGCCAAGAGATCGTAGAAGCCCCCGGTCGGTTGACCCATACTAAGCCTCTGATGAAGTTTGGCCCAAGTGCCTGCGGCCAGCTCCCCCGAAAGAAGGACGTGCTCAGCGGATTCCAAATTGTGCTCCTCGCAGCAGTGGCATCTGGAGGGGAGGCTGAATCCCAAAGATCCGATGATGTCGTCCGTCGGTATCTTGCAGCGAAGAGCACGCCAGATGAGGATGGACCATTTGATGGGGATGCAAGCCTGCCAAAATTTGTCGTAGACCATGTTCGGCACCCCCGCTGCCTCTGGCTATACGTCTGGCGGAAGCCAAACTGAATGTCCCACTAGGGTTAGGGGACCATCTCCAAGTGTCGGGCGTGTCGGAGATCCGCATATTCGCAGCAAGAAGACTGGTGGCCGCCGGATGACCAAGCCAATCTCTGACCTTCCTCCAATTCTAACCAGAACTGCCCTCCCAAAGGTCTCTAATGGTGCACCCCTGAGGAGTAAGAATGTTAGGCTGAATGATCTCTGTTCCTAACCACCTCTCCCGACAGGCCAGGTAGCTGCCGTCCCCCAAATGGAGACGGATCAGAGGTTCAGCGGTGGTTCGGTCCCGAGTGATGCGGCGCCAAGATGACGAGGATCTGTTGTTAGTGTTAGCCTCCGAAAGATGAGAGAATCTAGAGTATCTAGCTCTCATGAACTCCGTCCATAAGGAGGTCTCGGTGCGTAACTTCCACCATAGCTTAAAGGAGCATGCATCCACGATGTGGGCGAGTCTGCAGAAGCCTAGACCACCTTCTCTAGTGGGTTTGGCCATCGTCTCCCAACCGGCCCAGTGATGTTTGTCTTTGCCGTCACTCTGACCCCAGAAGAACTTGGCGAAGAGAGATTCAAGAGAGAGGAGCACCTTCTTTGGGGGGAGCAGACGGCCAGAATGTACATCGGAATGGACGATAAAACGTGTTTAATGAGTATCGTTTTTCCTCCTGGGGATAAGGTTGCATTGTGTCAACCAGAGATGAGTTTGCGGATCTTGTCAGCTAGGTGGTCGTATATGCCGGAGTTGGCCCTGCCGTACACCAGCGGGCAACCGAGGTAAATGAAGGGGGGGTATGCCGTTCTGAAAGAAGTCTTGTTGGCGAGCAGGGTAGAGTGTGTTCTGTCTGCTTTGTGATGTGTGTAGATGACGCTCTTGTTGTTGTTGACACGCTGACTCGAGCATTTGGTGTATCTGGCTATCGTGCTCAATACGACCTCAATCGAACCGCTATCTCCAGAGGAGAAGATGAGGATATCGTCCGCGTAGGCCAGGTGAGTGATAAGGGGCATCCGGTGGTTGTGTGGAATTGATTGAAACCGGGCATACCGGGCATGCTGTTGAGGCTTCTGCTGAGAGCTTCGGCCGCTATAATGAAAATGGTAGAAGAGAGCGGGTCTCCCTGTCTAACCCCGCAAGTTGAACGGAAGAAGCCCGCCGCCTGGCCGTTGATCACGGTGGAGAACCACGCATTGTTGATAGATCTGAAGACGATGTCAATCCAAGTTTCGGAGAAGCCAAAGGCCCTGAGCACCCAGATCATGAATTGCCAGTCTAGGCGGTCGTATGCTTTTTCTATGTCTAGTTTGATGGCAACGTTCCCCCCCTCGACGGAAACTTCATGCACGTGATCATCTCTTGCGCAAGAAGGATGTTGTCAGTAATATTGTGGCCTTTAACGAACCCGTTCTGCTCCTCGGAAATGATCTTGGGGAGGAGATCGGACATCCGATTGGCGATGATCTTGGATATAATCTTGTTGGTGAAGGTGCAGAGGCTGATCGGGCGAAAGTCTTTGAAGGTTTCCGGATTGTCTTTTTTGGGATAAGGATGATGTTTGCGCAGGAGATTAAGTTAGGGTATCTGGCCCCTTGAAGAAAGGCAATAGTGACTTCGACAAGGTCTTTTTTAATGATGTCCCAGCAAGCTCTGAAGAAGACACCGTTGAATCCGTCAGGCCCCGGGGCACTGTGCTCGTTAATGGACCAGACCGCAGCTTTGACCTCCTCATCAATGGTAGCCAGCAAAGTCTCGTTGTCATGATCGGTAATGAGGGAGGGGATGACCGACAAAAGTGTCTCGTCTCTATCGACCCGCTCCTTGGTGAATAGGCTGGAGAAGAAGTTCACGGCTGCGACCTGGATCCCGGCCTGGTCTTCGATAAGGTTGCCATTGTCGTCGAGGATCCTGTGTAATTTTAATTTGTTTCTGTGTCCTTTGACACAAGCATGAAAGAACTTGGAATTACGGTCACCAATGGTGTCCCAGGTCAATCTTGTTTTTTGCTTCCAGAATTCATTCTCCACTTTCAGCCTAGATTTAAGAAGAGCTCTGGCTAGGTTTAGGGATGAGCGGTTCTCCGGGGAGATAGAAATGGCAAAAGTGGACTCCGTGCCAGTGACGTCGTCCTCCGCCTCGCGAATGGCCTGGAAGATGTCGCCGTATGCCTCTTTGCTCCATGCTGATAGGGCCTTGCGAGTGGCTTTGAGCTTTGACGCCATCCGGGTCATGGGGTCGATGTCCGAGACTGAATTCCATGCCGAAGCTACGATGTTCTGAAATTGAGGGTGATGGCGCCAAAAGTTGAGGAAGCGGAAAGCTTTCTTGTTGCCGGAGTGATTGCTTCTGATTTGAACAAGGAGGGGGGAATGATCCGATTCGGTGGAGTTGAGGTGGGAGAGATTGGTGATCAGGCCCATGTCGGACCATCCGTCGTTGATCAGCGCCCGATCAAGTCGGGAATACTGACGCCGGTGGCCTTCTTGCATGTTGCACCAGGTGAATGCACTACCGAGGAAGGGGATTGGGGTGAGGTTCCCGTGAAAGGTAAAGTTGTTGAAATTATCCATAGCTGGCTTGGAGGGGGACGGCCGCCGGACTTCTCCTCGATACAAGCAACCGTGTTAAAATCTCCGATGCAAAGCCACGGCAGTCCCAGCGGAAGAATCCTCAAGAGGTCTGTCCAGAGCTGTCTGCGCATGGGAATGTCGCAACTGCCATGAACGGCGGAGATGGACAGAAGCCGGGTGTTCAACCCAGCAAGTAAGAGCTTGGGGGGAATCATGGATGGTGCCAAATTGGAAGTCTTGAGCAAGAAAAATTCAGATGTCGTTGCCGCCCGCGATGGCGTGCGGGAAGCCTAACTTTAGTTGAGTTGCGTTAAGTCTTTTTTGCGGAATTTTTGGTTCGATAATGATTAGGAGGTCTATACGGTGAATCTTCTTGAGGCTGAGAATTCTGTTCATTGTCGATTTGTTCCCGAGCCCTCTGACATTCCAGGAGATGATGTTAAGCATCAGATGGAGCAGAGGGGTGTGGATGGTTGAGCTTCGAGGCGGACCTGGTAGTCCTTGCCGTCATCTGCTTTTGTTTGTTTTTATTCTTCTTTGATGTATTTATCTTGGTTGGGGCGGTAGTGGGTCCGTTGCTTCCTGTCTCGTTGGTTGGCCGGTCTTGATTGCTGCTCTCTTCAGCGACCGCGTTGGTAAGTGAGTCGAGGTCCTGATCTTCCAGAGCGCAAAAGGGGTTGTCACGATCTAAAAACCCTGCTTCCTTGGCCTGCCAGAATCTGCCGGTTAAGATGTGGGTGTGAGAGGTCTGGACGACCTTTGTGGGAGTAGGAGGTTCTGGGTCTGTCCGAATTGCCTCGAACTGCTATGAGCTGCTAGCCGACGAGACCTTTCCCGGTTGTTGTGAACGGTTATCTGGATGTAGGGTGGGGTGGGAGGCCTCGAGGGAGGGAGGTGAGGTGATCTCAGGTTGAGTTTGGGTGATTTGGGTGTGGTCGATGTTTGGGTGTCCGCTGATCTTGGGGGAATCTTGTTGACTGTTGGTGATGGGGGGATGCAGAGCTCTCTGTGAGCTTCTTCTGAGGGGGTGCCTGAGAGGAGTTCGAACGAATTGTGGAGTGCGAGGGTGGAGGGATTGAAAGGGACGATAGCCCGACTGGTTGTGGCAGTCGTCTGGGGGTGGGGGAGGGTCTGACCATCGCTCTGATGAAGGGGGTCGGGATTCGATTTGTGGGTTGTGGTGGCGGGGTAGTTTTGAGCAGTGGGCGCACGTGGGGTGCGCGGGATTTTCTTCTTTAGCTCGGGATGAGCGCGGAAGCAGTGTTGCATAAGATGGCCACTCATCTGACAGTGTTTACAGAAGATAATGTTGTTGTCGTAAATCAGCTCCTGACTGTGGGATGTGTCTCCGAGCTCGACCTCTATGAGTTTGGGTGGGTCGTTAGAAAGGTCTAGCTTCACACAGATCTTCGCGTAGTTGCACTTGAAGAGATTGCGGGTTTCTTCCGCAATGGCAACCAGGGTCCCGAAGGAGCTGGCGATACGTTTGAGGACGGCTGCGGGGAAGCAGACCAAGGGGAGGTTGGGGAGGGTGATCCAGGTAGAGATGATAGTTGAGTCAAATTTTGGGTTGAATTCGGAAGACCATTTGACCACTATAGCGAAGGGGATATATATATATATATATATATATATATATATTTTTTTTTTATATATATATATATATATATATATATATATATATATATATAGGTGTAAAGATATTATTTGAATACTAGTTTTCTTATAATATTATATGCCCTACATAAACTAAGTTACATTAATCATATATGCCAGTTTCTAACTATATATCCCCAACGTGCAGGTGGAGGATGGATTGTGAAGACCTCCCCATGGCATATCCCTACGTTGAGTTCCCTAGAGGCCTGCCTCTCCAAATTGATCAGATTTCGTGACAGCTATGTGGACTTGTTGTAATGTTACCACCGGATGGCATGCGATGATTCATATCTATCATAATTAGGCATGCACACCTCATGCCTTCGTGAAACTTGTAATTCTGCCTATATATGATATTTACGCATCATCATTAGCTTCTCTTTCTAAGTGTTGATTTTGCCAAGCCTCCTCCCATTTCAGAGAAAGGTGGGAATAATTTTCTTTTTGAGATGCACGATGTAACATACGGAACTTTGTGCATGCTGCGTTATATGCCATTTAGGTCCATTGTCCACGTCTCCCCTGCAGTTCGATTCTGAGATCGTCCGCCTAGCCAAGGAGATTATACCTCTCCTCGCTGACCACAAGAGCAAGATGAGTTCGGTGTGGGATAATAAAATGGGAAGAATATTTGGACAAGAAGAACTGAAGGTCTATACAATACCTACCTTTGCTTTTAGATTGAAGCCTACCAACAACCACAAGCTGTTTTCACAAAATTTTGGGTCGGCCTTTAGAATTCTTCACCTCCATTTGGTTTTGTTAAGGATTATGTCTTACGTAACGCTAATAAAATCTAAATTATCCTAGTGGTTTTCTAACTATTGCACTGAAACATTTTTGGCATCTTAACCTTTTCACAACTTCATAAATTGATATTTTGAAGCGTCTTTCATCAATTTTTGTTCCTAAATAGTTGTTTTTTGTTGGGTGTTGTGTTGGTTAATGTAATAAAATGATAACAATATTGTTTTGTTCATGATGATTGATGAACTCTTAATTATTTACAACTAAATTTAGACACAAAGTGCTTCAAAAGAACAATTTAGAAAGATCGGGTGCCAAAATTGAGCCGTAAAGCTAATGTGCAAAAAAAGTCTAAGTGTTATAGTTAAGATGCTACTAGAGTAATTTAGTCCTAACAAAAAATTATATCTTTCAAACTTCAATCTATATCTGTTTAGGCCTGCCTGCCCCTAGTTCTAGGGGTTTACTTAACTACTATCCTGACTACAAACTACAAACATCCTTCCAGAAACTAGTTTAGGAAGTAAATAAGTTTTCGCAGAAAGAAGTGAGACACTTAAGATTTAAAGCTTCTTAATTAGCTTTTTGTGCTTTATGATGAAGCATCTAGTTCCTTAGTTAATTCTCGTTGAATCAGAGTTAATCCATAAGTTATGATATTGGACTTGATACCTATGACTTAAAAAAAATTCATGACCAATTTCAACTATGCTTCCACTTTTAATCCGTCCGTATATGCGAGATACAATCCAACAAGCACTTGTCTTTTCTGATTTTCTTTGTTCTTATCCTCCCTATCCTCAATTGGCACATCTTCCAAGCTAGAACTCTTTAGGATTTTGCTTCTTTACTTTCACATCCATTTCTTTGATAAAGAATGATAACTTACACTGGGCCGGATTGGAGACATCCCAACACAATCCACCCGCGGAGATAGGTTTCTTTTTTCTTTTTTTTTCTTTTTAGGGTTGAATTTTTTACATTTTAATTTTTAATTTTTTTAATTCTAATTTTTAAGTAGTTGGCCTCTTCCTCTTCCTATGGATTTAGGCATGTTAATTTTGTTTTACCTGTGGCAGTTTTGGAACTTATTTTTAGAATACCAGTAGATCCCTAACTCTGAGGTCCTTTTTTTTTTCTTTTTCTTTTTTTGAGATCACCTATTTATGATCATTTCAAAACCTAAGTTCTCAGAGTCAACACAGATGATAAGGAAACCATCAAAGAAATTCCAATACAAGACAAAAATTATGGATTGATGTAATGTATGCTATCTGTTGAGAATCAATAAGGGACTTTTAGTCCCACATCGGAATATGTAGTTTGTAGAGGAGCTAGACTCCCTATATATAGTGAGGTAGTCCATCAATAAAATCATCCAACTATTATTTTCTACATGGTATCAGAGCCATAACTCTCTCTCTCTCTCTCCACAAAAAAAAAAAAAAAATTTCTCTCCCCCTAGCCGACCCCCCCCCCCCCCACCCCTCCCGACCCCCGCCGCCTCCACCCTTCGACGCCCACAGCAGCACCCCCCCACCGCCGCCCGACCACAGCAGCACCCCTCCCGACCCCCCCCCCCCCCCGCCGCCCGGACCCCCCCCCCCCCCCCCCCCCGCCGCCCGGACCCCCCCCCCCCCCCCCCCCCCGCCGCCCGACCACATCAGCACCCCCCCCCCTCCCGACCACCCCTCCCCCCCGCCCAGAACCCCCCCGCCGCCCGACCACTGCTGCACCCCCCATCCGACCAACCCCCACCCGACCCCCCCTCCCCAGGACCTCCCCCCCCGACCCCATCACCCTAACCCTCGTTTTTTTTGCCATGGAAACCCTACTCCTAGACCTAGCAGCCCCATCAAACCCTAACCCTAGTTTTTAGCCAAAAAAAAAAAAAAAAAAAGAACGGCGTATTTCGAATAGAGACGGCTGTCAAATCTTTATTTGCACCAACTCTGTTCCATGCTTACGCCGTTTGGAACTAACAAATGCTTTATTTGTTATTCCTTCTTCACATCGGGATCTTTGCAGAGACTGATCATGTCTTCTCTGGTGTCCTGACGTGTTCACTTTACATGCGCGCACCGGTGCTGGCCAAGTTAGTAGCGCATTAGTAAAGTCTCTGGCGTTGAAGTAGACGACGTCGACGACGTCGACGACGAAGACGACGTAGACGACGAAGACGACGAAGACGACGACGTTGGGTCAGTTGCAGACTCCGACGACGACGAAGCAGAAGACGTATTGAGTTCACAGTTGAAGACGCCATGGATTCGATCAGTGGCAAACTGACGGCCGATGAGATGAAGGCCTTGGTTGATGATATCTTATCCAAGAGATTAACCGAGGTAACCCCACGTGTGATCCATACTGATGTGGATCCGTCGCCTTACAAAATGGGGAAGCTAGAGAAACTGGAGACGAAGTTGGAAGGAACTTCCAACTACTTGAAGTGGTCGCGGCAGGCGATGCGGACACTGAAGGGACGTGGCTTGGTTGGCTATGTCACTGGCCAGGCCAAGGCGCCAGCCGATCACTCCACCAAGGAGTTTGCTGTATGGGAGATTGTCAACAACGTCGTGGCTGGGTGGTTGACTGCCTCTTTAACCGACCAGGTGTCGGGCAATGTCGAGGCTATGGAGGCTGCTGCTGATATATGGCAGACTCTCAAAGATATGTACTCCGGCTCCGGCAACCCTATGCGAGTCTTTCAACTGCAAGATGAACTCGATAGGGTGGCCCAAGACGACCGTACCATCTCTGAGTACGCGGCCATGTTGAAGAAGTATTGGTCTGATCTGGATCATTATGATCCTCTTGGGTTGGAAGATGCACAAGTCGAACCAGCCTTTGCAAAGTACTTTCAGACGTTCCTGGCTTATATTTCCCGGCAGCGTATGATAAAATTCCTGAAGGGACTACACCCTGTATTTGAGCAGCGACGGAATATCCTCCTTTCCCAACCCACACTCCCGACCTTGGAAGAAGCTATAGCTGTCATGACACAGGAAGAAGCTCGACTGAAGTTGATGCCCAACAAGGACTCCTCCCAGGGGGAGCCAGCCGCGGTTGAAAAGTCTGCCCTTGCTGCCTTCAATCAACCTCCATCTATGGGTAGTGTTTGTCACAATTGTGGTGACTCCGGACATTACATCCGATTTTGTCCAAAACCCTTGCGCAGTCAGTCTACTGATCGAGGACGGGGTCGTGGAGGCCGACGTGGTGGTAGAGGAGGATATGCTGGTCGACGGGGCGGCCACAAAGCAAATCTGGTGGAAGAAGGGGGAGAGCATCACCTGGCTGCAATAACCTCGCTTGAGCGGGAGTTCCTTGAGAAGTTGCGTGGCACGAAGCTGGGTTCGGCCGACAGTCCTGGGGCATCTTCAAACTCGGGAGATCATTTCACTTGCTTTGCCCAAACCAACACCGATGATTCTGCACGTGCTCTTGCATCTATCCATCAGCCAGGATGGATTATGGACTCTGGGGCATCTCGCCATGTCACGGGGTCCCATGATGCGTTTCGGGAATATACTCCCCTACCATTGCCGGAGAGTATTCAGACCGCTGATGGTACATCCAACCCTGTAATGGGTAAAGGCACTGTCGCATGCACCCCTTCCATCACTCTAACCAATGTCCTTCATGCTCCATCTTTTCCTGTCAATCTTCTATCCATTAGTGCCATTATACTTGATCTTAACTGTACTATTTCCTTTGACATTCCTCAGGTGACTTTTCAGGAGAAAGGGACAGGACGACGACTTGGGACTGGCACATGGCATAAGGGGCTATGGTATTTAGACTGGACTGGACTGGACAAAGCATTGGCATCCTTGGTAGCAGACGCATCACCAGAAGCTTTCTGTCGTAGTGTTGAAGCCGACTTGCTACTCCACCACCAGCGTGTCGATCATTCCTCTTTTTCGGTTATTGGTAGAATGTATCCGTCCTTATATCAAAGGGCTAATAAAGAGAAGTTATTTTGTCATGCTTGTGCTTTGGGAAAATATACCAGAAGCTCGTATGTGAGCACAGGGAATAGGAGTTCAGTTGCTTTTGACATGATACATTCAGACGTATGGGGCCCTTGTCCTACAACCGGGATTAACGACTTTCGATGGTTCGTCACCTTTATTGATTGTTATACCCGTGTGACATGGGTCTACCTTCTGAAAAATAAAAGTGACGTCCTTGAAGCCTTTCAGGACTTTCATCAACGAGTGGAAACACAATATGGCGCTAAAATTAAGTGTTTCCGATTCGACAATGGGACGGAGTATACGAATAAGCGGATTGCTGAGTATTTTTCAACTCATGGAATACTTCATCAAACTTCATGTGCTTATACTCCGGCTCAAAATGGTGTGGCGGAACGAAAGAATAGACACTTGCTGGAAGTTGCACGGACGATGATGCTGGCTATGAATGTCCCGAAGCACTTATGGGGGCAGGCTATATTGACGGCCTCTTATCTCATCAACAGAATGCCATCTCAGGTATTGGACTGGAAGACACCATTGGAGATGCTTACTGGAGCCAATACATACACTGTTCCACCAAAAGTTTTTGGATGTGTATGCTTTGTCCAGGATAATCGGCCAGGCGTTGGCAAACTGGATCCTCGGGCAGTTAAATGTGTCTTTGTCGGTTACACAGCGACTCAGAAGGGTTATGCATGTTGGAGTCCAGTCGAGCGGAAGATGTTTGTCAGCATGGACGTTACTTTCCGAGAACTCGAACCATACTATGGTTCGGATGAAGGTTCCGCATTTGGTGACACACCTAACACAGATGGTGTTCGATGTGAGGGGGAGATAATACACCCAAATGTGGTCGTCGGATCGGTTCCGTGTCCGGTTGTAGAAAACTGGACGAAAGGAGGAGAGCACAGTGACTCAGATACAGAAACTGAAGAAGAAGATCCATATGTTACGCAGGGGGAGCAGCAGACAAGGGAGAAGGAACTCCAAGTCTACAAAAGAAGACAACAGAAGTCCAGTACTGTGCCTATGCCATGCCCTGTGCCTACTGTACCAAGTCCCTTGTCTACTCCTGCTCCAACTCCTGAAGATGTTGCCCCCGCACTGAATCACTCGGATTCTGATGCGGATCTCTCCGACTCGGATGGTACGATATCTCCACCACCTATTGCTTCCTTAAGGAGATCTTCTCGCATCAATGCGGGTAAGGCTCCTGCTCGTTTTGATGATTACGAACATGACATTGCCAACTTCTTGTCTTATTCTAACATTTCTTCGAATTATCGAGCCTTCATTGCATCGTTAGACTCTACTTCATTGCCCAAGTGTTGGCAGAAAGCAAAGAAAGATCCAAGGTGGAAAGCTGTAATGATGGAAGAACTTGGAGCACTGGAGAAAAATAAGACATGGGAGCTGGTTCCATTACCCAAAGGGAAGAAAGCTGTGGAATGCAAATGGGTGTACGCAGTGAAAGAGACGCCAGAAGGAAAAGTAGAGCGGTACAAGGCGAGGTTGGTTGCAAAAGGATTCACACAGTCATATGGAATAGACTATGATGAAACTTTTGCCCCAGTAGCAAAAATGAGCACCGTAAGAACTCTGGTCTCCATTGCAGCGAACTATGGATGGAAGCTGTACCAGTTGGATGTGAAGAATGCCTTTCTTCATGGGGACCTGCAAGAAGAAGTATACATGGAGCTCCCGCCTGGGTGCTATGCTACGGAATCAAACGGAGGGACGTCGCAAGGAAAGGTATGTAAACTGAAGAAGTCACTATACGGGCTCAAGCAATCCCCTCGAGCCTGGTTTGACAGATTCAGAAAGGCTGTTACAGGCATGGGATACCGTCAAACAAATACAGATCATACGGTCTTCCTTCAGCATGCAAGAGGCCACATCACTATACTTGCTGTATATGTGGATGATATAGTGATCACAGGTGATGATGAAGTCGAGATCACTAAACTGAAGTCAAAACTCGCGAAGGAGTTTGAAGTGAAAGATTTAGGAGCGATGAGGTACTTTCTAGGTATCGAGGTGTGTGAAGGCGAACAAGGAATTGTTCTCTCACAGAGAAAATACACACTAGATCTGCTGAAGGAGACAGGGATGCTGGGATGCAAAGCAGCGGTCACTCCAATTGACCAGAAGTGCAAGTTGGGAGCAGAAGCAGGAGAGCCCGTTGATCGTGAAAGATATCAACGACTTGTAGGAAGATTGATTTATCTGGGACACACTCGCCCTGATATCTCATTTGCGGTGAGTGTAGTGAGTCGCTATATGCATGATCCAAGAAATGGTCATATGGAAGCAGTATTTCAGATCTTGAGGTATCTGAAAGGAACGCCGGGAAAGGGGCTATGGTTCAAGAAGAATGGACGCATAGAAGTTGAGGGATACTGTGATGTAGACTGGGCGAGCTGTATAGACGACAGAAGGTCTACCACGGGATACTGTGTTTTTGTAGGAGGAAATCTGGTCTCATGGAGAAGCAAGAAACAGTCTGTGGTAGCACGGTCGACAGCTGAAGCAGAATACAGAGCAATGGCTCTGGGAGTGTCAGAGTTGCTATGGGTGAAAGCGTTGCTGACAGAGTTGAAGCTGGATAAGGGAGCACCATTGCGTCTTCTGAGCGATAGTCATGCTGCAATAAGTATAGCTAACAATCCAGTCCAGCACGACATAACGAAGCACATCGAGATTGACCGATTCTTCATCAAGGAGAAGCTGGAACAAGGGATACTGAAGATTGACCATGTTCGCTTAGAAGAACAAGTTGCAGTCTGTCTGACTAAGGGTCTTAGTTCATTAAGTCTGTCGAAGCTATGTAACATGATGGGAATGATCAATATCTATCGCCCATCTTGAGGGGGAGTGTTGAGAATCAATAAGGGACTTTTAGTCCCACATCGGAATATGTAGTTTGTAGAGGAGCTAGACTCCATATATATAGTGAGGTAGTCCATCAATAAAATCATCCAACTATTATTTTCTACATATCATCATCAAATTTCCAAACCATAACCATTTTCTAACATAGCGTTGAAAATATTTCAAAACAAATGAAAGAATGAGAAGTGCCTTTGTTAAGGCCATCAATGAACTTCATATAGAAGACATCTATTGGATCTACCTAAAAAACAGAAAAAAGGCATACATGTTAGGTTGTTTGGAGCCTAATTGGTTGAACCCGTCTAGTTTGATCACTTAAGTTATTGGACTCTTCTATTTTTTTTCCCCAAGGGTATGCTGGATATTTTATCTGTAATTAAGTCGTCAGAGTATTAGGGAACAAGTTATAAATTATTTTTAGAATATAGTGAAAATTTTGCCTCAAAGGCCGTGGATAGCTCTTCGATTTGAAAAGTGAATCAGTTAAATTATGTGTGTTCTTGTACATTTTTTCCTTTCTCACATGATGGGGATTTCCATCAGACCATCTCAATTTCCCAAATACATATTTATCCACTCGAACGCTTTTTGTGGCCATCATAGTAAACCTTAAATTTCTTCTCCTCTCTTCTCAAACTTGAGTTTCCTAGGATTCATTGATACCACGTAAACTTTGTATGTTCCAGGCTATCCAACATTCTTCAGCACACAAGGTACACTGGTAAAACGAAATAGGTTCGGAATGATGATAGAAAGGTGATTAATGAAATATTCAATCCTAGAGGTTTTTTGTCGGGCATGAGTAAGTATGGTCTTTCACTAGGGTTCATTGATGGGTCTCTACTCCCTCTCCCGGCTTCGCTTGAGTTTTCATGCTGGAAGCATTGTGATGACTTAGTAGAGAGTTGGATTTCGAATTAGGTCCACCCTTCGTTCAAATTGCATGTATGCAGATTCAACTTGATCTCATGTTGATAGTTCTAACACAGGGATCCTCCACAAACATGTTACACATGCATGGTGGAAAGGCAAGATTGGGAAGTAGCTATTTGAGACGAGATATTGTTGAAGATTGCCCGTTCGTTCATGAGATGAAGATTACAAATTAATTGTGGAAGCGTATCTGAATTCATTACTTGTTTTGATGGATCTTGTAGAGATCGTCTCTTTATGCGGTTCAATCTTCTAACTTGTTACGACCCTAATTAGTAACCAAGATGAAATTTGTATTCCTCTCTCTATTGATGGGGAAGCAGAAGATATATATATATATATATATATATATATATATATATATATATATATATATATATATATATATATATATATATATATATATATATAGTTTGTGATATTTCTAATTTGGCCCCTCATCGAATTAGATTTATCTCCAGTATCTACACATTATTTTCATGACAATTATAACCTTAAGCTTTTTCCAAATTAGACCACTTTAATTTGGCTTAATTATTTAGATAGTCCAACACAATTAATTTTACATATGTGGCCCCCTTAATAATTGAATAATTCCAACAATTTTCCACTGGACCACATATGTAACCTTACAATTGTGTTAACTTTATGAGCTCAAAAATTGCTATCTAATCCTTAATGTGTGTGTGTGTGTGTGTGTGTGTGTGTGTGTGTGTGTGTGTGTGTGTGTGTGTATATATATATATATATATATATATATATATATATATATATATATATATATATATATATATCAATATAGGATCAAAGCGTCCTTCGTCACATTTAGCATAATTAAAGGCAAATGTTAAAGGCCACCCCCAAATTACTAAGGGCCACCAACTTAAAAAATTTTAAAAAATTACAAGTTTGCCATTTTCAAAACACTAAGGGCCACCATCTTCTTCCTTTGTCTTCTTCCTTTGTCTTCTTCCTCTTTTCTCAATCCCTAAACCACTTCTCTCAATCCCTACCTCCATTGTTGTCCCCACCACGAGGTGGGTCCCACCTCCTCCATTGTTGTTGTCCTCACCTCTTTGTTGTGTAACATGAAATATTTGTGAATTTCTGGTTTGTGGGATATAGATAGACACATTGTTTCGGCTAGGTTCTGAATGTCAATAATTTGAAGCACTGTGTATATAATGTGATCAGAGGAGATGGTAAAGTGTCTAAGAATCTAAACCTATTTTCTGAGATAAGTATGGCTAATGTTTTCTTTCTTAGTTCTCAACTTGGCATATGTTAATGAATGAACAAGTAGAACATGAATCTCAGGAAATCAATTCCAGAGGAGACACAACTATAAGAGGTTCAAGTAACTAAACCTACTTGAATTAATTCCAGAGGAGACACAACTATAAGAGGTTCAAGTAACTATATTGAATGAACAAGTAGAACTTGAATTAATTCCAAGGATGGCGACAGTGACTGCAGGACAAGCCTGCAGTCCCAAGTATATTGAGGACTGCAGGCTAGGCCTACAGTCCCCAATTGACAGAAGCTCAGGAAGGAGGGAATTTGAAAAAAAATTGATGGCTACAGTGACTGCAGGCCAAGCCTGCAGTCCTAAGTACATTGAGGAATGCAGGCCTAGCCTGCAGTCCTAAATACATTGAGGAATGCAGGCCTAGCCTGCAGTCCTAAGTTGAAAGAGAGCAGACATTGATCTTTCTAAAAGCTGAAATGTAATCAAATGGTATCTAACTTACTGAAAAGTATCTAACTTAATGAAATGTAATCAAATGTAATCAAATGGTCCTTTCTAAGAGCTGACATTGATCTTTCATTTGATATTTTGTAGTTGGAAGTTTCAAGGTGATTTTTTTTTAATTTTCCTTGAGAAATTCTACTGGCTAATTCTCTCTTTCAAATTACAGAAGTTGGGACTTTGGCCTCTCCTCTTGATTCTATAAACCAAAGCTTTTTCCAGCATAAGTGGTTAGCTCCCAGTTCATTGTTATCAAATATCACAGTACTCTCTAAGGTGGCCTTCTGAGTCCTGACCTAAAGAAATATCCAATGCTATTAACCAGTGAAGTTCATTTAAGTTTAGGTGAAAAACTAGTCCCCACCAGTTCCATGTTCTCTACCAATTTATATCTCCAATCAGAAGTATAGCATGGTACCTCTTGTGCCATCATGTATATCCAATTCTATTAACCAGTGAATTTTACGTATGTTGTTGTTTGGAGGAGGGGACTTCGTGGAGGAGGAGGACGGGAGTGGAGGAGGGGACTTCGTGGAGGAGGGGGAGGGGACTTCGTGGAGGAGGGGGGAAGTGTCACGCCCCGCTCCCGCAGGAGCGATCGTCCTCGCTAAGGCGTGATGCCGCACGGGCCTAGGTTGCGCCCGTACAAGGCTAAGTCCAGAAACGGCCGATTTGAGCTAGGCCACAGAGTCGCACAGAGTGTCCCCATTTGCAGCGGAAAGTAATTGAACACAAGTTGAAACGAATTCAAACACTTTATTGATTTTTAAGGAGTTTACAAGCGGCGCTAGGCCGATATTACAAATCGCTCAAGCTCTCTCTCTCTGAAACATAAAAGGCGTGCCAAGTGGCTTATAACATGGAATGATTCATGACGATGTTCCGATACATTATGTCCTGTATAGGGTGCTTCAGCTTCTTGCAACGTCCCAAGGCCCCGGAGTTGGCTCCACGCCTTAACACGTTCGATGGAAGCTCCGCACCCGCCGGCGTCTCCTGCATCCTGCAAGCAAACTGTGGGGTTATCAATCCATTGTTATGCACTGGTGGGGAGGCTAGCTCGCCCACAACGCTATCATTACCAAACACGTTCCATTTACTTTTGTGCATCTCTATCATTCATTGTCTTTCTAATCTTGCCTTAGGATCAATTTCATGGCATATGTCATAACCTATCCCGTGTTGCCAAATTCAAGTGTCGCATGGAAATACATACACGACTTACCCATACTTACCGTTCGGCCTTCCCTGTTCAATGTAAACCAAGTTAGTCAACAATTCATGTGTAATATCATAACGTGATTCTTGGGAACATTCAATATCATGGGCGTGTCCTGCCTCAGTTTCTAGCACATCGTAGGCGTGTTTTCTAACTCACTTCATAAAGTACTCTTTATCATTTGGTGTGATATATTTCAAGCCTATTCAGAAGGCTCTTTTTTTAGTTCACTTAGACTACTTTGATTTCAATGCAAGGACTTGCACGTGGATTGCCACCAGCAAGCCCACTTAATCTATATGTACCGGTCGCTGGCAAGTCAGCCATTATGGACATTTCCCCTGTGGCATTCTTATCTATCAAGCGTGATGGCTGGTATACCTTGATAGACTATTGAATAACCGGCCCTACGTTTGGTTATGTGCCCAAGCCTGCACACCTGTCCGCCCGTAGGCCATGATTCCGCCTAGGTCGGCCACGAAATCGTCGTTCGTTGCCCTTGAAATCCCTTTTCGCTCATGCACGAGCCGTCCACGACCATTTCGTATTTTATTGTCATTTTAACTTAACGGCTGTCTTGAGCCATAGGCTAACCCTTAGCCATAATGCGTTATCGACGAGGTTGGCGTCCGTGCAGCGCGGGTAGCGAGCCCCGTTGTACGTGCCCGTCACACCTGTCGCTAACCATTCTTTCTTTTCTTATCTTTCATTCATTCATTCTTTTCTTTCTTCCACTTGTCCGTTTGTTCATCGATTCATTCACGTATTCATTCTTTCATTCATTGATTCATTCATTCACTTATTCGTTCATTCATTCATTCATACATTTTGCAACTCCCTGTGCGGGAGTCGCCTTGGCGACCCATTGGTCCCGTAGCCTTTCAATGTTGCTATACTCTGCTCGGAGCGACTATGTCGATAGTCTTCCATTTTATTGTTGTAAACCATTCATTGTTTCATTGTTGAACGCATAAGGGGCTTGCACGTAAGCTTGTGCCTTAGCACGAGCGTAGAGCGCGGTACGAGAGTTCTTACATTTTCTATGTTCTTTTCCATATTCTATACAAGCATACATGATGGGATTATTCCCTTAGCTAGGTGCGTTGAGTCATTCATTTATTAGCATGCGCGGTGTTATCGCCTAGCAATTCTCGTGATAGTGTCCGCATTGTTAAGTGTCTAGGCTAAGCAGTGATGGGTTCATCGGAGCCACCCACCTTAGCGATGTTCGCAATCGGCCGAGCGATACTCCGAGCGCGCCTTTGATAGTCTAAGTCTGGATTCATCTTGACGGCCAATGTAAGCCTTGCATCGATTCTTCATCAGGTCGATGCCAACTCTTCGGGTCGACGGCTCGTTTGAGTCGTTGCACTTGTCGTTTGAATCGGCATTCCGCTAGGGCGGAGCGGGTCATTACAGGAAGGGGGGCTATCGGAGGGGGAGGAGACTTCGAGGAGGTGGGGGGAATGTTTTTGGCGATCGGAGGGGGAATGACCAGGAGGGGGGAAGGGGGGTTGTTTGGTTGGGTTTTGTTTTTGTTTTTTTTTTGTTTTTTTTGTAGCCCTTAGTAAAATGATTCATTTTAGGTTGTCCTTAGTAAAAATATAAGTGTATGATGGTTGCCCTTAGTAGGTTGGTGGCCCTTAGTAATTTGGGGGTGGCCTTTAACATTTGCCTAATTAAACCATCAATGGTCACGTATACTAATATAGATAAACGACATAGATCAATCATGGATGTGTAGCATAAAAATTATACGCAATGTGATCAACACATGTCTATTTTTTACTGGTCATCCTTTACTTTAATGAGATCGATACTTTAACATAATAAAAACAGAATGAACTGAATTATTCACATATCTGATCAGAAAAATATCCTAAATACTTAAATTTATAAATGTGTCCAAATCCAAATGTATAGCGCCGAAATACATTAAATACAAACTCCTACTATATTTCAATATCCTCAATAAGATAACACACATACGAGCAGTGTGCTCATGAAAGACCTTGGGTGGTAATACTTTTATAAGCGGATCCGCTAACATGGAGTTTGTCCTATGGAAACTTGACCATTTTGAATTCTTTCATTCACAACTAGAAATTTTATGTCAATATACTTTGACATATATGAGCTCATGTTGTTATTAGAATATAGTACTGCTGATTGTCACACTATAATTTGAGTAGTCTTTCAACACTTTCTGTATATGCAGTCATGTGACAAAAAATTGCAACTGTATTCCCTGATTAGATGCCTCACAACATGCTATAACCTTGCTGTCATGGTGGAAGAATCTATGAGTGTCTGTTTGATACTCATCCAAGGTATATCTCCACTAGCCAACATGTAAACATAATCTGATTTGGATCTGATCCTGTTGTCTTAGAATCCAGCAAAATCGAAGTTGGAACACATCTCCAAAATTATCTGATCTCCTATAAGAGCATATAATCATTTGTTCTCTATAAATTACTTAATTAACCTGTTTGGATGTTATCCAATGATTCTTCCCAGATTTGCTTAAATATCTGCCTAACAATTTACTTGTGTACGTAATATTCGGACATATACACACTTAAGCATACATTTAACTCCCTATAACTGATGAACCAATAAACTATTGCATTTATTTAGTTTTATGGATATTCTTTGGGCACATGATTGAGACTGAACTTGCCTCCTTTAGCGATATGTGTCACCTGGTTTTGCATTAAGTACTTTGATCGATATACAAAACCAAAAAAATATGACTACTTCTACTGAATTTGTGACACAATCTTCAACAATGTTTATCTCAAAATCAAATGAGGTAGCTACTGTTAGAATTTATTGTACCCTGTCGATTCATGAGATGAAGAACATAAATAAAATTGCGGAAGCGTACCTGAATCTATTGCTAGGCTTGATGGATCTTGAAGCGAACGTTTCTTTTGGTGGGTTCGATCTTCCAACTTGCTACGACCCTTAATGACAAAGAGGAATCTGAATCCTTTGTCCCTCTCTTTCTGTTGATGGGGATGCAGAAGAGAAAAAGAGAAAACCTCTCTTTTTAGTGGCCGTATAAGTTGGGGACCATAACCCTAATGAATACACACACACACACACACACACACATATATATATATATATATATATATATATTATATATATATATATATATATATATATATATATATATATATATATATATATATGTGTGTGTGTGTGTGTGTGTGTATGTGTTGATATTTCTAATTTGATCCCTCATCAAATTAGAATTATCTCCGGTATCTACACATTAATTCCATGACAATTATACCCTTAGGCCAATTTCCAAATATATCACTTTAATTTGGCTTAATTATTTAGATAGCCCAAACATAATTAATTTAACATGTGTGGCCCCTTAATTATTGAATAATTCCAACAATCTCCTACTGGGCCACATATTTAACCTTATAATTGTGTTAACCTTAGTGAGCTCATAAATTGCTATCTTAATCCTTAGGGTATATCCGGACAATCTTGTCCATTAACCATATCAACATAGGATCAAAGTGGCATTCGTCACATATAGCGTAACTAAACCATAAATGGTCACATATACCAATATAGTTAAACGACATAGATCAATCATGGATGCGTAGCATAAAAATTACACGCAATGTGATCAATACATGTCTATTTCCAACTGGTCCTCCTTAACTTTAGTGAGATCAAATACTTTAACATAATGAAAACAGAATGAACCGAATTTCCATATATCTGATCAGATAAATATCCAAAATACTTTAATACATAAATATGTCCAAAACCAAATAGCACCTAAATACATAAAATACAAACTCCCACTATATTGCCATATTCTTAATTAACACCCATATGAGCAGTATGCTCATGAAAGACCTTGGGTGATAATACTTTTGTGAGTGGATCCGCTAACATGGAGTTTGTCCTAATGTGCTATATGGACATTTTAACCATTCTGAATTCTTTCCTTCACAACTAGAAACTTTATGTCAATATCCTTGACTTATATAAGTTTCTGTTGTTATTGGAATACAGTACTGCTGATTTATTGTCACACCATAATTTATGTGGTTTTTCAATACCGTACTGTAGGTGCAGCCTTGTGACAAAATTTTGCAACCATATTCCCTGAATAGATGCCCCACAGCATGTTATAAACCTTACTATCATGGTGGAAGAAATTATGAGTGCATATATGTTTGACACTCATCCAAAATATATCTCCATTAATCAGCATAACCTGATGTGAATCTCCTGCTGTGTTGGCATCCAACAAAATCGGAGTCGAAATACCTTATGATCTCCAGAATTATCCGATCTCCTACAAAGAGCATATAATTCTTTGTTCTTTATTAATTACTTAAGTAGTTTGGCTGCTACCCAATGATCCATCCATATTTGCTTAAATATCTGCCTAGCATCCGAATTATGTACGCAATATCCTGACGCGTACATACTTGTGCATACATTAGCCTCCCTACAACTGATCATGAAGAAAAAATCTATTATATTTTCTTAATTTTAAGGCTAACCTTAGGGCACTTGATTGAGACCGAATTTGTCTCCTTTGACGAGAGGTGTAACCTGGTTTGTATTGAATACATTAATCAATATACAAAACCAGAAAATTATTCCTTCTCCCATTGAACTTGTGATACACATAATCTTCAATAGTATTTATCTCAAAACCAAACGAGATAATCACTTAGTAAAACTTTAAGTACCTTCGACGAGAATCCTGCTTGAGTCCACAAATAGATTTTGTCAATATGCAAACCATATTATTTGGGTCTTTCGACACAAAGTATTTTGCATGCACCATAAATTGTTTCGTCGATGTTACCATTGAGAAACACAATTTTGACATCCATTTAATGTAACTCAAGATCAAAATGTGCAATAAGTGCTGTGATTGTTTTAATAGAGTCTTTCAAAGATACCGAAGAGAAAGTCTCTTTAAAATCAATCGTTGACTTTTGAGTAAAGTCACTAGCTGCAAGACGTACATTATACCTCTCCTGTCACGATCCGCGCCCTAGAGTTAGGGCACGAGAACGTAACAACGCCCAGCCTACGTCGCAGTGTCGGCGGTAGAACGTTGTCCTAGGTCTCAATGCATCTAACAGTATAAGACTAAACGGTTTATACTTCCCGAATGGGGGTGACATCGCAGATACAATCTCAATCACATCTAAGGTAGAGCATGATAAAGATAGATAAAACATGAAATCCAAAATAAATACAGGAGATAGAAGTCTAAGTGTCTAAGATACATAAACCCAGAAATACATCTCAAAACTCAAATACAGATACAGAATCCACAAAGTAAATACAACTCCAGACAAAATAAAATAACTACCTAAACAACCTCTACTGTGTCTCCTCTAGGCTAGCAGGCAATCCCCAAGCTATCTGTAAAATTTATCAACAGGTCCAGTCAGGACAGGAGCGAGCACAAAACATCTCACGCAATTCATAACGAGTTAGGAAATATAAAGCATGCAATAGAGTAAAGTACATGAAACGCTGAAAGAAGAAGATATATGAAAACAGTAGAGATTTGATAACAGGAAATATCTAAATATGATAAGTAAGACTGTAAGGAACATGTGATTTTAGAGCACAATATGGTTATGTAAACGGGTTAGATTATACAATAAAATGGGACTCCTTTGTACATGGGTGTACAATGGACATATACAATTTCTTATACAATACGATTGATCACATAACCATTTCTACTCCCCCTCCCCAATCAATACACAAGGATCCAATTCAGTTACGTTACCTTATACAATGACTTGTACAATGGCTTGTACAATGACTTGTACAATGGCTTGTACAATGGCTCAATGTGATACTGAGAGTACAATATGCACAATGAGTGTACAATGATAAGGGTATTCAATAAATACAACATGTAAGTGAAACGCACATCACAATATGTACTTAGTGAATACAAGGAGATAACATCTCAGAAGAAGATCCATATAGTACCAATCCGTGATAATGATTGTGTCAGCATCAAGTACAGTAATCTAGAGCAAGAATGTAAATCCATACAAGTATGAAACGGTCAGAGAATGTACTCGCCTCGATAAACTGAACAGCTGATAAGTATAAGGGTCCCACTGAAGCCACAGAGTCCTATTTAAAGCAACACAGGTTACAAGGTGTTCAAGTTAAAAATAATGAATCTCTGTCCAACTTGTCAATTTCAGCGATGTGAGATCACTGGAATTGGCTGATCTCAGTTTCGTTGTACTAATCCCGAAATACGAACATTATATGAATTAATTATTATTTAATTATAAAAAGGTTAAACTCAGAGAAATTATCAACAAACATTGTCGGACGATGAAATAAACATCGCCAACGTGTCCAGAACGGTCAAATTAGCTAGGATAGCCTACCCCACGGTCCAATTTGGACACAAGGGCAAAAAGGTAATTTCGGATCAAACGGTGTCCGTGTCGGAGCCGTTTTGCACCAAAAAACGTGCAAGAAAACAAGTCAATAAAATATAACAAATTATATGTCCACGAAACCAGAATGTCGATACGAACCCAACGGTATCTCCAGAATTGGATTCCGTTGACCCGATCTCCATTTGGCCCGTTGAGCAGAACTTGGAATTCCGGTTTGCACGGAAACGCGTGTCGGAGCCAAAGTTCTCAAAACTCAGCAAACTACCTGTCAACGAGTCCAGAATGATGATACGAAATCAACGGTATCTCCAAAATTGGATTCCGATGAGCCGATCTTAAAATGACCCGTTGGCCCGGATATTGGTATCCGACTTGCACCGAAATGCGTGCCAGACCCAATGTCTACCAAAACCTAGCAAATTATATGTCATCGAGTCCAGAATGACGATACAAACTCAACGGTATATCCGGAATTGGATTTCGATGAGCCGGCGTCAACAAGTCCCGTTGATCCAGAATGTGGGACCCGCTTTGCACCAAAAAACGTGCCCGGGCCCACGTTCTCTAAATCTAACACATTTTATATGAAACATGCCAGAACGACGCAACGAATCTAATGGTGGTGTCAGAAATGAAATCTGGAGTCCCGTGTTCAAAAATAGAATTTTACAAGTTGGAAATTACGAATTCGGACGACCAACTTTGGCGTCGAATTCAACCTATCAAACAAGCTCACAATGAAACGAAACTGGAGGGGTAGTAAGAGGGTTATACCAGCTTCGCACCGGAACAGGTAGCACGCCAAATGGAGCTGCGGTGGAGGAGATACAAGCTGACGAACTTGGCCCCGCAAAACTGTCCAAATTTAATACAATTTAAACGGTCAACTTGGTGGCCGATTTTCATGTATCCAACTATAAAACTAACGGACGAAAATTGACAAGGATGAAGGTGGATATACCGAGATTGCGACGGAGCGAAGAAATCGCCGATCCAACGGTCGGATCTCCGGGAAAACATGCACGAAGTTGCTGCGACGGGACGCGATTTTAGCGTCGTTTCCGAGCTCGTCACGACGGGACGTCGTGCAAAACGCACGAATCGCCTCGACGGCGCGTCCCGGAGGACGTTGGCCGCCATGGGAGGACGGCCTAGGGTGGGGCACGCCCAGGGAGGTGGTTCGCAGGAGCCACGGCGATGCGTGGCCGGCTCGGCGGCGCCGCCAGCGCTCGCACGCACGCGCGGATGTGCGCTGCGCGCTGCTGCTGGGAGCGACGCTACTGCTGTTCTCGTGGCGGCGCGGCGGCCGACTACGGCGGGCAGCGAGGCGGCGGGGCTCACGGTGAGGTGGCGGCGGCTCTGGGTGGTGGTGTAGGTGGTCGGAAATGGAGGTGGCGGTGGTGATGGCTGCCATGGTGGTAGAGAAGGAGATGGAGGAGAGAGGGAGGAGGAGGATGGTCGTGGTCGGCCAGTGGAGGGTCGGAGCTCCGGCCATGGGTGGTCGGTGGAGGAGAGGTGTGGTGAGGTCGGCCATGGAAGAAGGGTGGCTCGGGTTTGCATAGGAGATAGAAGGAGTTTGCTGTGTAGTTTTTGAATGGAGAAAAAATATTGAAAGGATAAGTGAGAGAGAAAGAGAGAGGATAGAAACTAATGACAAGGAAAGAGAAGGAAAAAGTTGTTCTCCCTAGGAATTAGGGCCGGCTAGGGGGGTGGGGGTGCTGTGTGAATGTGAGGGAAGTGTAGGAAAATAAATTGTGATGATTTGTTGGGAAATCAATGGCTATGATTTATTTAGAGAGGATTGTCCATTCTAATGGGAATTAAAATCATTAGGAAAATTCTATTAAATATAGAAAAATAGGCAAAATGAGTACTAATATTTTTGGACAAGAAAATATGAGGGCGTCACGGTGGAGAGCAACACAAGGCTGGACTGGACTCGGTGGAGCCAGATTGGGTCAAAATCGGACATTGTGCAAAAATTGAATTAAAATTAGACGTTGATGATCATGAGTGAATAAGTAGCACATGGAGATTCCAATAAATGGGACACAAGTGGCGGACGGGTAGTAGGCTCAATGTGGGCCATGTCCATAGTTGGGGCTGACAGGTTTTGGTCGACAGGGGACCCACAAATCAAGTTGGAAGATGAATGTGACGCCGTGGAGTGAAATAAAATCGGGTCACGTGTCGGGAAAGTTGTACGAATCAAATGGAGCACAAAATGACGTGTCTGAGTGGGACACGAAGGTCATGGGCGACGAGCGACTTGAGTAGATCATCAATGAGAAGTTGGTTTTAAGAAACTGACTGGTCTTGCGCTCCCAATTTAAAAGTCATGGTAACGCGCTGAAAATGATCAAGGAAAAGAGTGGGAAAATAAATAACAATCAAATGGTCTAAACCGACCCGATGTTCAGCGAAGCAGAAAGAGTACAAGGGAACAAGTTTGGATGGGACACTATATACCGTCATGAAGGTAATCATGTCCACTCCAAAACTCGCGAAAAAGATTTCCAGAGTTGAACATCTCTGACACTCCAAATATCAAAGGCATGGGAAAGTACACTTAAGGAAAAATACAGAATAAATTATTTATCAAACCAATCAATCAGAAAATAAAATAAAAT
Organism: Iris pallida; assembly: GCA_029216955.1. Lineage (NCBI taxonomy): Eukaryota > Viridiplantae > Streptophyta > Magnoliopsida > Asparagales > Iridaceae > Iris > Iris pallida. The sequence goes on along the minus strand of JANAVB010038620.1, from coordinate 2,415,130 downwards.
AAAAACAAATCAGCCCGAAATTCAGGGTGCTAACATCCTACCCACCTTATAAAAATTTCGTACTCGAAATTAAAATGTCCCTACTCCCTCTAGGTCAAACCCCCACAATCAAAGTCCCAGAACTTAAACAAATCATACCATCAAATAAAAGAACGGCATACAGGGTCATGGCATACGGTGACAGTGAAGTCTCATCTAGGTTTACTAGTCATGCTAATACCAAAACGGTCCTTGGGTATCAAACACACAAGCAATCCAGGGTGCTAAAATAGAAAGATACAGAAACAACAACCATCAAAACTATAAGGTTGTCTACCACCCCATATGAAAACTGGTACTCATAAAAAAAAATAAAGGAAGGTAACTACCAATCATCTGAAAAAAAAATACTATCCCAAGAAAATCAAAATCACAAGTTAAAGAATTGAAAGTCACTTGCATTGAAATCCAATCACAATATATATACAGAGAGAGCGTTAGAGAGGGAAAACTAGCATCATGTGTATGGGGACATGTTCATACGGTTAGATAGTAGGCGTGTGTGTACGTGAGTATACATGAAAGCGTATATAAGAAATTGGGTTTTAAAACAACGGCTATCAAGTTACACTCATCATGGCATATTGGTTAAACAATCTACAACACGCAACATGCAACTTATTTAATCATAACATGCATATCTAACCATATATATATAAAAAGGTAAAGACTTAGCTATGTATTTATATATTATAACATGTATGCATAAACTCTATATATATCCTTATAGATATATAATCATAACATAGAGGGGAAGGGTAAGGTTAAATGACAGTATATACTACGTTAGAGTGTGTGTGTGTGTCCTTGTACAGGGTTATAGCTTAGTATTGAAAGGTTAAACCCAGTTTTAGTTCAGCATTTACATACAAAATCTAAAAATAAGCTAACATTTTAACCAGTGTAATATTAACATAATGCAGTCTCAGATTTTACAAATTTAACATAATTTAACCAATTTCTCTAAAAATTGAAACTCTGCAGATATCATACATGTGCAGTTATGTAGACAAAACTAATAACATGAAATTTTTATTTAAATTACGAATTTAAACTGGAAAAGCAGAAAAGCAAAAATATTGGGGTTTTGAAAATTTTAACATTAACAACATATTAATATGTATTTAGATAGGTGGAAAATCAAGTGTAGCATGCATACGTATCAGGCAAAGTGTCTGTTATATATATTTTTATATATATATATATATATATATATATATATATATATATATATATATATATATATATTCATATACATATTCTCATGCCCCAATAAAAATTAATTAATTCTACGTTAAGACTAACATTTAGATTCCTACCAAGATTGCAAGCAGGTGATTGACGAAATCAAGACAGCTTTATTATTATCTAATACAAGAAAAATAGCAAGAAGAAATAACGATAAAATCTGTTTTGCTTATCTGTTTAAAGAAGGAACCGTTCTGAAATCCAGAGTTAAATTATCAAATCCAAGATAAAGTCTAACAAATTCATCGATTCATTGTATTAAGAAGAACTCATAGCAAGAATTTACACAAGGTTTATAAAACAACTAAACATACTCTTAAGTTAAATAACAGGAAACTAGACAAAACAAATAAATAATAAAAAAAATTTGAAAGACTGAACAAAAGTAGAGAAAACATGTTCAAAAATATTTAAGATGCAATCTGATAATCATATGCGTCTATCCCAAATCATGGTACTCTAAATCCTCGTCATACTAGTAAGCAAGGCTACGATAATCACAGAGCCCTTGACTTATGCACATATCTCTAAAATCATGGTATTTAACATTTTCGCGGTGCCGCATGTTTGGCTGCGAAAACCTTAAATTCTCACACCCGAGAAATATATCCAGAGTCAGACTATATGTCCTCACCATGCTGGCTAATGTGACTATAAAAGGCTAGATTCCATAACAAAGATGACCTAGCCCATATAATTTGCCAAAAATTAAATTAATCAATAATGAATACTCAAAAATCAAATCAAATTTATTAACGAACATCAAAATTCAAAAATGAACAAAATCCATCAAAATACAAACTCGAATGCAACAGCTATCATCAAAATTCAAAATTCGACAATCATCCATCAAAATTAATAAATACAAACTCAGATTCAACAATAATCCATTAAAATCAAATTTAACAACAAAAAGTAAAAAAAAATGAATCAAATCAAGGGAAAAAGAGAGTTTTTAAATCGAAGTTAAATAAGATTCTCCAGGGTCGTCCCAGGAATCTCTCAAGGGTTCCTAACTGTGATTGAATACCTTCGAAATATATCCTATTCCTAGTGCAGGCTGTAGTGGTACTCAAGTTCGAATACCACTACATAAACTCGACCTGCATGGGCCACCACTAAAAATGTGTCACGACCCGCGCCCTAGAGTTAGGGCACGAGAACGTAACAACGCCCAGCCTACGCCGCAGTGTCGGAGGTAGAACGCTGTCCTAGGTCTCAATGCATCTAACAGTATAAGACTAAACAGTTTATACTCCCCGAATGGGGGTAACATAGCAGATACAATCTCAATCACATCTAAGGTAGAGCATGATAAAGATAGATAAAACATGAAATCCAAAATAAATACAGGAGATAGAAGTCTAAGTGTCTAAGATACATAAACCCAGAAATATATCTCAAAACTCAAATACAGATACAGAATCCACAAAGTAAATACAACTCCAGACAAAATGAAATAACTACCTAAACAACCTCTACTGTGTCTCCTCTAGGCTAGCAGACAATCTCCAAGCTATCTGTAAAATTTATCAACAGGTCCAGTCAGGACAGGAGCGAGCACAAAATATCTCACGCAGTTCATAACGAGTTAGGAAATATAAAGCATACAATAGAGTAAAGTACATGAAACGCTGAAAGAAGAAGATATATGAAAACAGTAGAGATTTGATAACAGGAAATATCTAAATATGATAAGTAAGACTGTAAGGAACATGTGATTTTAGAGCACAATATGGTTATGTAAACGGGTTAGGTTATACAATAAAATGGAACTCCTTTGTACGTGGGTGTACAATGGACATATACAATTTCTTATACAATACGATTGATCACATAACCATTTCTACTCCCCCTCTCCAATCAATACACAAGGATCCAATTCAGTTACGTTACCTTATACAATAACTTGTACAATGGCTTGTACAATGACTTGTACAATGGCTTGTACAATGGCTCAATATGATACTGAGAGTACAATATGCACAATGAGTGTACAATGATAAGGGTATTCAATAAATATAACATGTAAGTGAAACGCACATCACAATATGTACTTAGTGAATACAAGGAGATAACATCTCAGAAGAAGATCTATATAGTACCAATCCGTGATAATGATCGTGTCAGCATCAAGTACAGTAATCTAGAGCAAGAATGTAAATCCATACAAGTATGAAACGGTCAGAGAATGTACTCGCCTCGATAACCTGAACAGCTGATAAGTATAGGGGTCCCACTGAAGCCACAGAGTCCTATTTAAAGCAACACAGGTTACAAGGTGTTCAAGTTGAAAATAAATGAATCTCTATAATGAATCTACATTATAGTGATCGTGTCCAACTTGTCAATTTCAGCGATGTGAGATCACTAGAATTGGCTGATCTCAGTTTCGTTGTACTAATCCCGAAATACGAACATTATATGAATTAATTATTATTTAATTATAAAAAGGTTAAACTCAGAGAAATTATCAACAAACATTGTCGGACGATGAAATGAACATCGCCAACGTGTCCAGAACGGTCAAATTAGCTAGGATAGCCTATCCCATGGTCCAATTTGGACACAAGGGCAAAAAGGTAATTTCGGGTCAAACGGTGTCCGTGTCGGAGCCATTTTGCACCGAAAAACGTGCAAGAAAAGTCAATAAAATATAACAAATTATATGTCCACGAAACCAGAATGTCGATACGAACCCAACGGTATCTCCAGAATTGGATTCCGTTGACCCGATCTCCATTTGGCCCGTTGAGCAAAACTTAGAATTCCGGTTTGCACGAAAATGCGTGCCGGAGCCAAAGTTCTCAAAACTCAGCAAACTACCTGTCAACGAGTCCAGAATGATGATACGAACTCAACGGTATCTCCGGAATTGGATTCCGATGAGCCGATCTCAAAATGACCCGTTGGCCCGGATATTGGTATCCGACTTGCACCGAAATGCGTGCCAGACCCAATGTCCACCAAAACCTAGCAAATTATATGTCAACGAGTCCAAAATGACGATATGAACTCAACGGTATATCCGGAATTGGATTCCGATGAGCCGGCGTCAAAAAGTCCCGTTCACCCAGAATGTGGGACCCGTTTTACACCGAAAAACGTGTCCGGGCCCACGTTCTCCAAATCTAACAAATTTTATATGAAAACATGCCAGAACGACGCCACGAATCTAATGGTGGTGTCAGAAATGAAATCTGGAGTCCCGTGTTCAAAAATAGAATTTTACAAGTTAGAAATTACGAATTCGGACGACCAACTTTGGCGTCGAATTCAACCAATCAAACAAGCTCACAATGAAAAGAAACTAGAGGGGTAGTAAGAGGGTTATACCAGCTTCGCACCGGAACTGGTAGCATGCCAAATGGAGCTGCGGTGGAGGAGATACAAGCTGACGAAGTTGGTCCCGCGAAGTTGTCCAAATTTAATACAATTTAAACGGTCAACTTGGTGGCCGGTTTTCATGTATCCAACGATAAAATTAACGGACAAACATTGACAGTAATGAAGGTGGATATACCGTGATTGCGACGGAGCGAAGAAATCGCCGATCCAACGGTCGGATCTCCGGAAAAATGCGCACGAAGTTGCTGCGACGGGGCGCGATTTCAGCGTCGTTTCCGAGCTCGTCACGACGGGACGTCGTGCAAAACGCACGAATCGCCTCGACGGCGCGTCCCGGAGAACGTTGGCCGCCATGGGAGGACGACCTAGGGTGGGGCACGCCTATGGAGGTGGTTCGCCGGAGCCACGGCGATGCGTGGCCGGCTCGGCGGCGGCGCCAGCGCTCGCATGCGCGTGCGGATGTGCGCTGCGCGCTGCTGCTGGGAGCGACGCTGTTGCTGCTCTCGTGGCGGCACGACGGTCGACCACGGCGGGCAGCGAGGCGGCGAGGCTCACGGTAAGGTGGCGGCGGCTCTGGGTGGTGGTGTAGGTGGTCGGAAATGGAGGTGGCGGGTGGTGATAGCTGCCATGGTGGTGGAGAAGGAGATGGAGGAGGGAGGGAGGAGGAGGATGGTCGTGGTCGGCCAGTGGAGGGTCGGAGCTCCGGCCATGGGTGGTCGGTGGAGGAGAGGTGTGGTGAGGTCGGCCATGGGAGAAGGGTGGCTCGGGTTTGCATGGGAGAGAGAAGGAGTTTGCTGTGTAGTTTTTGAATGGAGAAAAATATTGAAAGGATAAGTGAGAGAGAAAGAGAGAGGATAGAAACTAATGACAAGGAGAGAGAAGGAAAAGTTGTTCTCCCTAAGAATTAGGGCCGGCTAGGGGGGGTGCTGTGTGAATGTGAGGGAAGTGTAGAAAAATAAATGGTGATGATTTGTTGGGAAATCAATGGCTATGATTTATTTAGAGAGGATTGTCCATTCTAATGGGAATTAAAATCAATAGGAAAATTCTATTAAATATAGAAAAATAGGCAAAATGAGTACTAATATTTTGGACAAGAAAATATGAGGGCGTCACGGTGGAGAGCAACACAAGGCTGGACTGGACTCGGTGGAGCCAGATTGGGTCAAAATCGGACATTGTACAAAAATTAAATTAAAATTAGACGTTGATGATCATGAGTGAATAAGTAGCACATGGAGATTCCAATAAATGGGACACAAGAGGCGGACTGGTAGTAGGCTCAATGTGGGCCATGTCCATAGTTGGGGCTGACAGATTTTGGTCGACAGGGGACCCACAAATCAAGTTGGAAGATGAATGTGACGCCGTGGAGTGAAATAAAATCGGGTCACGTGTCTGGAAAGTTGTGCGAATCAAATGGAGCACAAAATGACGTGTCTGAGTGGGACACGAAGGTCATGGGCGACGAGCGACTTGAGTAGATCATCAATGAGGAGTTGGTTTCAAGAAACTGACTGGTCTTGCGCTCCCAATTTAAAATTCATGGTAACGCGCTGAAAATGATCAAGAAAAAGAGTGGGAAAATAAATAACAATCAAATGGTTTAAACCGACCCGAAGTTCAGCGAAGCAGAAAGAGTACAAGGGAACAAGTTTGGATGGAACACTATATACCGTCATGAAGGTAATCATGTCCACTCCAAAACTCGTGAAGTAGATTTCCAGAGTTGAACATCTCTGACACTCCAAATATCAAAGGCATGGGAAAGTACACTTAAGGAAAAATACAGAATAAATTATTTATCAAACCAATCAATCAGAAAATAAAATAAAATAAAATAAAATCAGCCCGAAATTCAGTATGCTAACATCTCCACATTATCCTTTCGAATCTTTCTTGGTTTTAAATATCCATTTTCAACCAATGAACTTCGTATCTTTTGGTAATATGACAAGTTCCTAAACTTTATTGTCTTGCATAGACTTATACTCCTTATTTATTTCCTCAATACACTTTTAAGAGTTGGAACTTTCCATGGTCCGACGGAAGATGATTGAATCACCTTCCAATATTCCATAGTTTTTCTCACGTTCCTAGAAAAATATGACAATATTGTCCGAAATTATATTTCTCCTTTCTCTGGTGGACCATCTTAATATTACCGATTCTTGAGGTTGTTGAGTTTGTTCCTTAGGAATAATTACCTTATCTTGAATGGGGTGCTGCTACATTGTCGTTGTTAAGGTATCTCAACAACGACTTATAGAGGTAATTCGACATTGTCTTATTGAGGCTCCGAATTCACTTCTTGATCATGACAGGTATAGAATCCTGCATATCGTCAAAAGTGATAGTAGAAATCGTAATTGATTCCTTCTCAAAGACAATGATCCTGACTTTATTTCTCCCCCAAACTCAACATGCTCAAAAAATATTATACTTCTCGTCTCAAAATTTTCTTTTGTATGGGATCGTATAATTATTACCCCCTTGATTTGTCAGCATAGCCAATAAAATAGCTGTTTACAATTGAATTTTGGTCTGTATTTTTTTACACATTAATATAGACATTAAAGTCTATAGAGTCAATAAAATCCAAATCTCATTAGACACAAGTCGTTCAACTCTATTTCTAGAGATATGACCTAATCGCTTATGTTATAATGAGACTAAAAACATTTATTGTTAATTTTGTCTTTAGTACCATATGACTCCACTTGCAAGGTTTTATTTAAGCTGCAATATAGTTTCAACTGAATATAGGTGATCATAAACCTTAAAGGAACCGTTACCAATAATATTTGGATTTAAAGATAGACTAAAACTTATTATTTTCAAATGAACAATGATAACCAGATTTGTCCATTAAGAAAACTGAAACTGAATTTCGTCTAAAAGACGGTATAATAAAAGTGTCTATCAAATCCAAATAATAATCAGTTTCTAATAATAACAAAAAATATACTATTGCTTCCATTTCTACCGATTTGTCGTCACCCACATAGATGTATCTTTCACCATCAATTGGCTTTCGGTAGCTCAGGTAACCATATCTAAAACACTAATGTGGGTAGTCATATCAGAATCTAACCACAATGAGTTTCTTGGTACTAAAACTAAATTAACCTCAGAACAGACCAAATTTAGAAATGTACTTTTCTTTATATGTCATGCGTGGTACTTTGTACATTTCTTCTTTATGTGTCCCGCCTTATCACAAAAGAACAACCCTTAGTTTTATATTGTTGTTTCTTTTGAGCTGGACCCTTAGCAGCTACTGTATCCATTTTCTTTTGCCCTTAAAGTTTATCCCATTAAACTTGGAAACTAAATTCTTATTGGCAGATATTATAGCAACATTAATTTTAAAGAGAACAAAACAACAAAAAATGACATGCTCTAATTAATAACCAAAGAGTAAAATACAGTCAAACAAATCCAAACAATGGTGAACCCCATCTCAAGATACCTAGTACATCATTAATATCAAGTCTTTGGACAGTGATATTAACTGCAAGTGGTACTCTTGGTGTAGTGATTAAATGTTGACAATAAGTCATGTCAAATAATAAGCCTATCTTTGGATCGGGTTATTATTCACATGTAAATCGTATAATTGTCACACATTTATCACCACAAGTATGTGTGCAATTCGGCCAAGTATTAACCTTCCTTTGGGTCGGCTAATACCCGCATGAATATACACACACAAACATCCGACATCCCTCATAGACTATCTACACAAGAGAGGTCACTTTGGCGACATCTTGTTTCAATGAGTCTACTTAGAATATTGGACAACTATTGCTAGTCTTAAAAGGCACCAAAAAATTGAATGTTGACTGAATTTTACAAAACTGAATCATGTCCAAAACTTTATATACATGCATATTCATAAGATTATTACTCAAATAAAGTAATCAAAAGCATAATCATGAATTTCAATTTGACAAAATTGGATATTATCACTATAAAAAAATTCATGAAATAATCTACACAGGATATGCATCCAAAGAAAAATTCATAGACATTAACTGAAAATAATAACTCAAAAATGTATATCCAAAACTGAACATATTTGGTCTAAACTGAGCATCATCAACACCTCTTTCCTCTTTAAGTATCAAAATATCTAAATAAAATCTTTTTAAAATAAGAACAAGCAAACTTTTAGACCAATTTGGAGACTAATTATTTAATAACCGAATCCATCAATCAAAATATTACTTCAAATAATCCATAAAGATTGTACCAAAATTTATCTACTATCTCATAAACATGTGAATCTTTTTGCATAATTTAAAAAATATTACTTCCATATTATCACATGTAAATGTACAAAAAATTGATGGTCCCGATATTACAATATTCTAGATCAGACCCCAATAATTTAAAAATATTATTTCCGTATCTACTCGGTTCATATTCTTCTGCTATAATAGCAGCAAACAAGGATCTACATGCGACCTTCAAAATTATGTATTCTCTCCTAAAATCAACATTCTTCTCTGAAAACTAATGCATGAGTGTACATCCCCATGCGTATCATACAGACTACCCTTCTCAGCTACAAAAGCAGTATATTTTTGCTAAGTTTTAAAATTAATGTAAATTCAGATGGATGAAGTTTTGTCCTCAAACTGTCAGATCCACCACTTTGAAAGTAATTGATCTGGTGCAATAAATTAGCTCATAATCAACAAATGTGATTTTGCTTTAAAAAAAATAGATCCACCTTTACGAAGTTTTCGAACCAAGCTCGTCAGCTGAGCATGTAACCCTATAAGATACCTTGCAGATCCGAATACATGAGAACGCAACTAAAAGAACATCAGACACCTTAAATAGATCATAAATAACAGTATCCAAAATGAATGGTGAACAATAGGAACCCTAACTTAAATTGGTGGATCATAAAAACTTAGATCGAACAATAGAAACCCTAACTTAAATTAGATGGAACGATCCAGGGTTCCTAAAAATCGATAAAAAATTAAATCTAAACCTTCAATCTCATAAATCAAACAAGGAGGCTCTGATACCACTTGTTAGAATTTATTGTACCCTGTCGATTCATGAGATGAAGAACATAAATAAAATTGCGGAAGCGTACCTGAATCCATTGCTAGGCTTGATGGATCTTGAAGCGAACGTCTCTTTTGGTGGGTTCGATCTTCCAGCTTGCTACGACCCTTAATGACAAAGAGGAATCTGAATCATTTGTCCCTCTCTTTCTGTTGATGGGGATGCAGAAGAGAAAAAGAGAAAACCTCTCTTTTTTGTGGCCGTATAAGTTGGGGACCATAACCCTAATGAATACATATATATATATATATATATATATATATATATATATATATATATATATATATATATATATATATATGTTGATATTTCTAATTTGGCCCCTCATCAAATTAGAATTATCTCCGGTATCTACACATTAATTCCATGACAATTATACCCTTAAGCCAATTTTCAAATAGATCACTTTAATTTGGCTTAATTATTTAGATAGTCCAAAACACAATTAATTTTACATGTGTGGTCCCTTAATTATTGAATAATTCCAACAGCCACTTGGTAAAATTCACAGTACTATTGACGAGAAGCTTGCTTGAGTCCATAAATGAACTTTGTCAATTTGTAAACCATAATCTTTGGATCTTCCGACGCAGTTTTCTGCGTGTACCATATAAATTGTTTCGTCAATGTTACCATTGAAAAACGTCATTTGACATCCATTTGATGTAACTCAAGAACAAAATGTGCAACAAGTGCTATGATTATTTTAAAAGACTCTTTCAAAGATAATGAGGAAAAAGTCTCTTTAAAATCAATCCCCTTCCTTTTAAGTAAAGCCTTTAGCTACAAGACGTGCTTTATACCTCTCCACATTATTCTTCAAATTCTTTTTGTTTTAATATCCATTTGCAACAAATAGGCTTCGCACCTTTTGGTAAGGGAAAAAGTTTTCAAACTTTATTGTCTTGCATAGACTTATATTCATTATTTATTGCATCAATCCAGTTTGAGAATTAGAACTTTTCATGGCCTGATTGAAGATTATTGGATCATCTTCCAATATTCCACAGTTTTTCTCATGTTCCTGGAGAAATATGAAAAAATCATCTGAAATTACATTTCTCATTTCTATGGTAGACCATCTTAACGGTACCGATTCTTGAGGTTGTTCAGTTTGTTCCTCATGAATAATTACCTTATTTTGAATGGAGGGTGTCGCTATGTTGTCTTGTTGAAGTAGTTCAACATCGACTTGTAGAGGTAATTCGATATTGTCTTATTGAGCTTACAAATTCATTTATTGATCAACGGCAGTACATAGTCCTGCATATCGTCAAAAGTGATAGTAGAAATCGAAATCAATTCCTTCTCAAAGACAACGTCCATGACTTTATTTCTCCCACAAACTCAACATCCTAAAAAATATTACAGTTCTCGTCTAAAATTTTTTCAATTATATGGGATAATATAATTATTAACCCCTTGATTTGTCAGCATAGCCAATAAAGTAGTTGCTTACAATTTTGGCATACACAAACAATACAGACATTCAAGTCTATGAAGTCAAAGGAATCCAAAATTCTATCAGACACAAGTCGTTCAACTCTATTTCTAGAGATGTGACCTAATCGTTTGTGCCATAATATGGCTAATTTTTTATTTTTTATTTTTGCGTTTAGTACATGTGACTTCACATGTAATATTTCATTGTAAATGCAATAGTGTCAAGTGAATATAAATTATCATAAACATTAAGAGAACCGTTACAACCAATATTTGAATTTAAAGTAGACTAAACTTATTGTTTCCAAATGAATAATGATAACCAAATTTGTGCAATAAGGAAATTAAAACAAAATTCTGCATAAAAGACGGTACAATTAAAGTGTATCAAATTCAAATAATGACTGGTTCCTAATAATAACCTAAAATATTCTATTGCTTTCACCTATACCAACTTGCCATTACCCACATAGATGTATCTTTCACCATCACTTGGCTTTCAGTAGCTTAGATAACCTTGTCTAGAAACACTAATATGGGTAGTAACACCAGAACCTAACCACCATGTGTTTCTAGGTACTTGAAGCTAAATTAATCTAAAATAGACCAAATTTAGAAATGTGCTTTTCTTTACACGTCATGCATGATATTTTGTACAATTCTTATTTTTGTATCCCGACTTATCACAAAAGAAACAAGCTGGACTCTTAGAATCACTTTGGTGACATCTTATTTCAATAGGTCTAGTTAAAATGTTAGACAACTATTGCTAATCATAAATAAGCACCAAATAATTTGAATGTTGACTGAATTTTAAGACTGAATCATGTCCAAATCTTTATGTTATATTTACAAGATTATAACTCAAATAAAATAATAAAAAACCAACAGATTAAATCAACATATTCTACAAAAGATGTGCATTAACCGATTACATTAAGGTATTGTTTGGGAAGGGAAAAAATGGGAGGAAAGAAAATGTTGAGGGAAAAATGAGTGAAAAATTAAAAGTATTTGGGAAGGGGGAGGGAAGAGGAGGGAGAGGATTTTGGAAGAAAAATTTATGCGGGCCCTACTCAAATTTTTCTCTCCCAAAGGTAGAAGAAAATTGGAAAGAGTTGAGAGGATTGTGGAAGAAATTACCTATCTACCCTTCAAAAAAATTTAGTTTTATTTATGATTTGAAAAAAAATCAAGGATTGAATGGTAATTATATCTATCTCTACAGACAAATAAAATATTATTTTAAAATTTTTTCTTCCTCTACTTTTTGGTCATCCAAACAAGTGAAGAAAAAAAAATAATTTTACCTTCATTTTACTCTCCTCCATTTTCTTTTCCCTCAAAATTTTCTTCCCCTCCTCAAAAATGTTCCCAAACAAAGTGTAAGTAACTCATAAGGATTACAACAAATAAAATAATATGCTGAACACAAAATCTGAATTTTTTTCGTTGATTGTATTATGTAAATATGCCAAAATATAGATCCTGTAATCATAACCAAAATCAGCCATATTAATAAATACGGCATATTATAAATAAATGTCATAATTTATTTTCCGAATCAAATGGACAAGTTATAATGATATAAATCTCATTGTCAAAAACTTATTTCATTCTCTCTCCCTTCACTCCAATTTGATCGAGCAAGATCTTTACTGTCATATGAAACCAAAGGCAGAGTGAAGAGGAGGAAGCAAAGATGGAAAGAAGAATATGCATTAATTTGAAGCTAATATCCATATCGACATTGCCTGTCCTTATTGATACATGACATCACATTATTTTTAATCTTAATGATATCAATATTAAGATCAACATAATGTGATGTCAAATAATTGCAATAGTACAGAAGCCTTTAAAGATTATATTGTCATAAATAAAAAAAATAAAAATATTGGGATCTCAATTACTAATTTTGAAATACCATGGGAGAATTTTTCTTACTCCTTTTATTCTCACACAGCACCTTTTCCCCATATTGGTCGACTAGTAGCTTTGCTTCCTATAACACATGGCCTTTTTCCCATTTTGGCCGACTAGTAGCTTTGCTTCCTAACACACATCGCCTTTTTTTTCCCTTCTTTTTTTAACAACTTTTTTTTTACGGAAAATTTTACACAGGAAAATAAAATTTGTCCTATTTAAAAAAAACGGACGAGTTTGAAAAAAATATAAAAGAGAGGATTGGACGCCATCAGTGATGTCGTCCAAAAAAAAAAAAAACGAACCCCCCACACGACTACATCACTGATGCCTGGTACCCTCACAAGACGACATCAGTGATGGCACTGGTGCACGCCCCCACTCGGACGCCATCAATAATGTCGCACCCGCAGGCTGGACTCCAACAGAGAGGAGACTGCACCACTGTACACAACTAGCTATGAAGCATCTCACTTTGTAATAATAGATGCTTGCACTTTGTTGAAGTTTCCTATGTAGATCCATTCAATGCACAACTTTCTTTGCTTCTGCAGCAATGAACAGAAGGGGAAGATGGCCAGGTTGCTGGTGGTGGCAAGCAAAGTGCTACGATCAAAAATCGAAATCAACCATTTTGAATTTGGGGGGGGGGGGGGGGGGGGGGGGGGGGGGACTAGGGCTGGCGACACAATTAATGACACTCCTGTGGGGGCGACATTACTGATGGCGTCCGAGTGGGGGCACTGGCGACATAACTGTTGGGAAAGAAACGCGGAAACCTTTTCCCAAACCGGAGAGTACCTGCGAGAGGACCGAGCAATACAACGCACGAACCCAAAAACAATCACACAAAAACAATCCACGCAGACACAGAGAATTTTTGACGTGGAAACCTTTGCGGGAAAAAAACCACGGGACGATCGGAGTCCAACCCTGAGAAGCCTCCACTAATGGAATAGAAGAATTACACCCTCTACAAACTCCTCCCGATCCAAATCGGATTCCCACAACACTCAGAGATAAGAACAATGATTACAAGGCTACGAAGAGCGAGAACGACGAGTAGAGATTACCCGAACACGATCTCCTTCGAATAGCGACCTTCAATCCTCTGTCTTCTTCTCCGAAGTTGCAATGGCACTCTTGCCTCCTTCTCTCTCCAAAAGTTGTGTTTACTTGCGATAATGATGCGTTATGAATTAGGGTTGAGAAAACTCAATATAACTCCCTAATCCCGTAGCCAACCTGGACCGTTGGATTAGATCCAAAGATGAAAACTCATCCAGAATCCCGCTTCAGCCCCCGACAACACAGAGTTCGGCCAGAACTCTGAGTGGGGCAACCAGCACCTACTGGCCAAACCTTGGAACGGCCAGACCGAGTTTGGCCAGAACTCGGCCTGGGACCGAGTTCGGCCCGAACTCGGATCCCCTGCTTCCAGCAGCTCCAGCAGCAGCAGCAGCAACTCCGTCGCCTACTTCCCGAGCTTCTCCGACATCGGACGGCGCTCGTCGCACTCCGGGGTCTTCTCCACATAGGTTGGAAACCCCTCCCACTCCAACAAATCTTCCCCTTCACAACTATGGGGAGGACGTCGTCATCCCGACGATCTGCCTGCAGTACTCAAACTTCCCCCTTGGTAGAATCTTCGTGAACATATCAGCTCCGTTGTCGTCTGTATGCACCTTCTCAAGCTCAGCGTCCTTCTTCTCAACCACATCGCGTATCCAATGATACCGAGTCTCGATGTGCTTGGACCGGCTATGAAACGTCTGATTCTTCACCAGGTGAATAGCACTCTGACTGTCGCAAAGCAAAGTATACTACTCTTGCTTCAGTCGTATTTCCTGCAGCAGCTTCTTCATCCACAACAGCTCCTTGCAAGCCTCCGTCGCCGCAATGTACTCTGCCTCTGTCGTCGACAAGGCAACACACTTCTGCAACCGCGACTGCCACGATACTGTTCCTCCCGCAAACATCATCACGTAGCCCGAAGTTGATCGCCTCGTGTCCACATCTCCAGCCATATCAGCGTCGGTATACCCAACCAGCTTCGGCTCGTCACCACCAAAGGAAAGTCTCCAACCAGCAGTGCCCTGAAGATAACGTAGAATCCACTTGACCGCACTCCAATGTACCCTTCCAGGATTTGAAAGATACCTGCTAACCGTACCAACTGCATGAGCAATATCTGGCCTCGTACACACCATAGCATACATCAGGCTTCCCACAGCTGAGGCATATGGAACCCGCTCCATATCTTCCTTTTCGTCCTCGGTAGATGGACACTGTTCCTCAGTGAGCTTAAAGTGAGCCGCGAGGGGGGAACTCACTTTCTTCGACCCGTCCATCCCGAAACGCTGAAGTACCCAGTGAATGTACTTCTTTTGGGACAAGTGTAGCAGCTTGGACTCTCTCTCTCGGCTGATCTCCATCCCAAGAATAGTCTTCGCTGCGCCCAAATCCTTCATAGAGAAGGCCGCGCCCAGCTGGCGCTTCAACTCCGCTATCCTAGTGGCATTCCGACCCACTAATAGCATATCATCAACATAGAGCAATAAGATGATAAAATCATCATCGGCAAAATACCTCACAAATGCACAATGGTCCGACGTCGTCCGTGCATAACCATGCTCCCCCATAAACGACTCGAACTTCCTGTACCACTGCCTCGGAGCCTGCTTCAGACAATACAAGCTCTTCCTCAACCGGCAGACCAAATGTGACTTGCCCTTCTCACAGAATCCCTCTGGCTGCTCCATGTACAACTCCTCCTCAAGATCACCGTGGAGGAATGCCGTCTTCACGTCCATCTGCTTGACCTCCAAGTCGAAACTGGCTGCTAATGCTAGCACCACCCGGATAGACGAATGCTTGACGACAGGCGAAAAGATCTCATCATAATCCACGTCTTTCCGCTGACCGTAGCCTTTGACTACCAGCCTCGCTTTGTATCGAGGACGAGTAGCATCATCCGTCTGCTTCACTCTGAACACCCATCGATTCTTCAAAGCCTTCTTGCCCTTTGGCAACCGCACCAGATCATAAGTGGAATTGGTGTGCAAGGAACTCATCTCCTCCTGCATAGCCACCATCCACTCCTGCCTGTGTTCGTCTTCCATAGCCTCTACGAAACTTTCGGGCTCCCCCCCGTCAGTCAATAGCACATACTCATCCGGTGAGTATCTCGTAGATGGTCGACGATCCCTATCACTCCTTCTCAGTGGAGCTACTGGTGCTGGCTGTATACCGACAGCCTCCGCCCCTTCAGGAACTACCTCTCCGGCATGCTCATCCTCCTGAGGGACACCCTGACCACCATCAGCAGGCTGATGATCAAGGTTGGGAGCAACTCCATGTACCGGCTCTCCCATAACTGGATCCTCTGCGATGTCCTCTGGAAACTGCTCGAAGCGAAATGACTCTAACTCAGGTAATTCCTCAGCCTCAGAAGGCGTCTCGGAATCCTGAGTGTTGGTCATGGTCTGATCCTCGACGAACACCACGTCCCTGCTTCTGTAGAGCTTTCCTTCCACTGGGTCGTAGAGTCTATAGCCAAACTCATCCCGACCATAGCCGACAAAGACACATCGCCTCGTCTTCGGCTCAAGTTTGGTCCTCTCGTCCTTCGGTACATGCACGAAGGCTTTACAACCAAACGCCCGCAGGTGACTGTATAACGGCTCTTTGCCGTACCATACTTTGTCAGGCACATCACCCTGCAAAGGAGCACTAGGAGACAAATTAATAATATAAGCAGCTGTGAGAAGAGCCTCACCCCAATAACTGCCCGACAAGTTTGCTTCTGACAGAAAATACCGCACCCTCTCCATCAGTGTCCTGTTCATGCGCTCTGCTACACCATTGAGCTGAGGTGTCTTTGGCGGAGTCTTCTGGTGTCGTATCCCTTGCTCTCTGCAATACGCATCAAAGGAACCGATGTATTCGTCGCCATTGTCGGACCGAACACACAACAACTTCTTGCCCGTCTCCCTTTCAACAGAGGCCTGAAACTCCTTGAAAGTAGGCAGCACCTGATCCTTGGTCTTTAAGGCATAGACCCAAACCTTCCTGGAACAGTCATCAATAAAAGTCACAAAGTAAGAAGCACCACCAAGAGATTTTACCTTTATAGGACCGCAGACATCCGAGTGAATCAACTCGAGCAACGCCGGCTTCCTCGAACTTGGATGACTTTGAAAAGATACCCTATTTTGCTTCCCAGCTAAACAGTGCGTGCATTTCTCCAACTTTGTTGACTTGAGCCCCGGAATCACTTTTCTGTTCACCAAGTAGCTCATCCCCTTCTCGCTGATATGGCCGAGCCGCCTGTGCCACAACTCGGTAGACGCATCACTGACTGCGTTCACCTCCTGTGCCCCCTCTGCGCTCCCCTCCATATAGTAGAGACCGGACTTCTTGCTTCCTCTGGCAATCACCATCGAACCTCTGGAAAGCTTCCACTGACTGTTCCCGAAGAGACTGAAGAATCCCTCGTCATCCAACCTTCCAACCGACACCAGGTTGAAACGGATATCAGGGACATGACGAACATCCTTGAGAACAAGAACCGCACCCGTCTTCGTTCTCAAATGCACATCTCCAACGGCAACCGCCTTCGACACATCTCCATTGCCCATCTTCAACACGCCACAGTCGCCTGTCGTGTAAGTGGCAAACAGTACCCTATTGTGAGATACATGTGCTGAAGCCCCTGAGTCCACCAGCCAAGAATTGTCATCGCAGGCGAGGTTAGTAATGACCTCATCACCTACGACGATCACATCGCCTCCATGCACCGAGGCCGCCGCTGTAGTGTTCTCCTCTTGCTTCCCCTTGTCGTCCTTCTTCTCTCTCTTCCAAGCAAAACAATTTCGCTTGATATGGCCCTTCTTACCGCAATGGTAACACTCTGAGTCCTCGTAACGACCCTTGGACTTCCCCCTGCTCTTGTCTCTGCCACCACCTGGACCCCTGCTTTTGCCCCTTTTGCGGCTCTCTGAAATAAGTGCCTCTGAGTGATAGGATGTAGATGAAGTGCCCTGAGAACGTCTCCACATCTCTTCATTCAACACCCCGCTCTTGGCAAACTCCAGACTGACCACGCCCTCTGGAGTAGAAGCGATCATAGATACTCGTACGGTCTCCCACGAGTCTGGCAATGTACATAGCAGCCACAGTCCCTGAACTTCGTCGTCGAACTTGACTCCCATAGAAGATAGCTGGTCAACCACGCCCTGGAAATCACTCAAGTGATCCGTAATAGACGCCCCATCCTTGTACCGCAGACCCATCATCGTTCGGATCAGGAACAACTTGTTTACCCCGGTCTTCTTCGCATACAAGGATTCCAGCTTATCCCACAACGTCTTCGCGTGCTCAATATTGGCAACGTGATTGTACACGTTCTCATCAACAAACTGCCTTATATACCCACACACCTGTATGTTCTCGAATGTCCAGTCCTCCTCGGATTTATCACTCACTACGTCAAAATGGACAATTTGCGATACTGTGTGTTGTCCAACAATGACAGAGTAAATCTGTCATTAATGTTTTGACGGATTAAAACCGTCGTTTAACATCAGATCTGTTTTACTTAAGTAATATATTTGGCTTTGACGGAATGAAACCGTCGTTTGACACTGAACATTATGTTGAAAAATTGGCTCCTAAAATTTTAGATCTCTACCCCTTTTCCAAAATAGAGAACCTCCCCTCCCAAAGCCCGCGCCCACGAAAACATTTCTTCTCCCCTCTTGTAACTTTTCTTCTCCCACGATTTTTCTTCCCCCCTCAAAACCCTCTCACCTCTCAAAAACGCAGGAAACCCCCTCCCAAACCAGGCATGGGACACCCCCCCAATCCCTACGGTTGAAGCTCCGTTGAACCCTCCCAAATCATCAGGTAATCGCTGGTGTTTCTAGCATTTGTTTTTTAGGATTTATTTGCTAGGGTTTGTCCTGGTTTGGATCTAGGGTTTATTTTCTTTATGTAGCAAATCCTCATTTTAGGATTTGCTAGGGTTTGTCCCGAAATCTCTTCGTTCGACCTCTTGCTCAGTCGAAGGCATCTTCGGTAGTCGACGGTCTCTCCAGAGTCGCGACCGTAATTCCAATCGACAGTTCTTTAGTGTTGTTTTTTAGCTGACGAATTTGAAGTGTTCTTCTTCCCCACGGAATACCGAAATTAAGGTCCAAAAATGAACTTGTTTTCGGATTCTCTTGAACTGAAGTATTTGTTTGGTGTAAAAATGAGAGCAAGTAAAAGAAAATTTGATTTTCAGTTTTACCGAAGAATCCAACAGAGCAACATCCAAATACTTGTTTTTAGTGAGGTTTGCTTCAAGCATCTAAATAGGGCCCAACTGTTTTAAGTGATTTTACTTCTCTGCTGTTATTTAGATGCTTAACTAATTTGATTTAAGTTATCTCACTTCTCCACTTTTAATCGTATACTTGCTAATATAGTTCAAATTACCTCATATATAAATTTGTAAATAATTAGTTTCTGTAACAGAAATTTGTTTCCTGACTGAGAATTTTTTCTAGTACAGGTGATCAGCCGTTACGAGCAAGAATTTGGAGCAAGAAACTATAATTTCTCTGCTGGAAAAGTGGATTTTATTGTTGTTGATGCTCAGACTCTTGATAGTAAGTCACCCTTCGTAAACCTTTTAAGAAAATCCATACTATCTTTTATTGTGGTGTTAACAGTCAAGAATGTCATCTTGCATTTTCCTTTCTAATTGAGTCCAGCTATAGAGGGCAACACTATTAAGGGAAACTGGAGGTTGATAATCCAATGGAAAAATTGGAAGTCCATTTATCAAAGTATCAACAGAGTGTTTGTTAGACAGAAATTTGCACATAAAATAATTAACCGAAGTAACTTTCAATACAAGAAAATTCATTATTCCTTTTGTAGTTAGCCTAGCAGCATTTCTGTTTATCACTTTCTAGCTTAACTTCACTTGCACTAAAATGGTTTGACTTGTTAACATTGGTTTTAAAATTGATTTGATAATTTTATAATTTGAACCTCCAGTTGCTTAACCTTATTAATAAGATGTTCATACCCACTGCTTTGAGTGGACTGGTTTCAGTTTCAACTTGGCGGAAGTTGATTGTCCAGATGGATTTTAGTATGTGCATGGAACTTTATAGCTGCACTAAGTCTATGTCTGGTTTGATGAGAAGTGAGGGAAAGGAAAGTGTTTTGTTTAGAAATGAGATCCATTTACATGGGATCCAGTTTCATTTCCTTTGCCTCACTTTCTTAGCAACCAAACAGAGCCTAAAAATGATCCTTCTTTCTATCAGTCAGTTTGACTAAGATATGTTCTTTTCTAATTTTTTACTGATTGAAAACATATGGGTGTCGAGCGTGCAGGACCTATCCAAAAGAAGCAGACATCCTTGTCGTGGGATTTTATAAAAAATGTATCCAAAGGCATGTGATATTTCTAATACTGGACTCCCGTAAATAGTTATTTACCATAGAGTTCCTTTGCATTCTCTCCTAACTTTTTTTAAGATTATGTCTTCACCTTTTCAGTGGATAGTTTGAATCCAAGAGTTCTGTTGACACATATCCCTCTATATCGTCCTGATGGTACTCCTTGTGGCCCATCGTTCTTCCAGTGTAATTAATCAGGTGCGGTCGCTATTTGTTAAGCATTGATTCTGTTACTAATATGCTCTCTAAACATCTTAGCTTCTACATGACATTCTTCCAACAGTTCCTCTGAGCCTCATTTAAGTGAATATTTGTAGCTAGAAAGAGCACTTCCCCTGTCTTTTCTCCTACATAGTAAATTGTACCTTTTAAAGCTACCATACAAGTAATGCGCTGTTGCAGTAACTAAATTTACTTGCACAAAGGAAATATAACTGATCAGTTTGTTCTTCCATCCAGAGGATTGCTTATGCTGTTCCTGACCAAGAAATAAAGTAAGTCCTTAACTTTTAATATTTTATATTGCTTTGCGTGGAAAATTTGTTTCTTGTAACAACATACTATTTTCTAACCAAAGAAAATATTTGTTTGCTTTCTTGCGACGTGAAGCTAACATACTTTTCCAGATGTGGTAATTTTTGGTGTATTTCTCTTATTATAGATACAACACCACTGCCGCTACCACCATTACCACCTTTGCCCCTGTCATTTGGAGCTATGCTACATAATATATTTCTCCATTCTTCTCTATTAATGGCCAAGGAACAACATAACCATGAATGCTTTACCGAACTGATTTCTTAATCTGTGTATTTCAAATATATACCAATGGGGCATATGTAGAAAACAAACAGCAATAACTCCTTCAGAGATAAGAGACTGATGATTGTGCTCCACCTTTGCTTTATATGTGAGATTAAGAGAAGGGGTTCTTGCTTCTTTTACCTTCAACAGTTTTTTTTTAGTATGGCTGCTGGGTGAAAGGCAAGTATTGACATTACTTGGAAGTTTTTATGTTATGCCTTCACAAATTTTAAGACAGAACTATTAGTCTGGTCCTACGGGTAAAACAGATAATATTTCCATTGGACAGAAACAATTTTGATAACCTTGCAGCTTCAGTTGTTAACTTTATCCTTATATGAATTATATTCTGTGGTTGAAAGGTAAACGTTGGCATGATCTTGAAGCTTATATATGCAACAACTTCTTTGCAGATGACATTTCATATATATGCACTGGCAGCCATGCTTTTGAAACAACATACCAAAATTGTCAGAACTTCGTAATATGGATGTGCACTATGGCATGATGTTAAGTTTAAAGACGGTGATTGCCAGGAAATTGTAAAAGTTTTGTTGTTGACTTGTTTCTATTATGAATTTCTTTTCCATTCTTGTTCCTTTAGATCTCTCCCTTGATTTAAGTTGCGAGTAATATAGGTTGAGAATTAAAAGTTATATCCATCTTGTATATTATAGAGTATTATGTGGTGGTTTTATCCTTTATGCTTCTTGTGTAGGTATCAAAACTATCTCACCAATGAAACTTCAAGTCAATTGTTGGACTTGATCAGACCTGTAAGCTTTTCGAAAGAAATTTGCCAGATCTTTCATATAATTACAAGCAGCACCTGTTGATGAAAATTGAACTATGTCGCAGATACTTGTATTGTCTGCTCATGATCATGATCAATGTACAGTTACCCACTCAACGCCCTTAGGCACTGTTCCAGAGGTAATAATGTGTGCATGCAATTTGCTATTGGACAATAATGTGCATCTAATATCAATTCTACAACATACTCTAGGGACAATAAGCTGGCAGCAAGGAAATCTCTATCCATCATTTATGCTGCTCACTGTTACGGGTCCTTCGAATCAAACCAGCACAAAATCTGAAGTTTCCACTCAGTTGTGTTTTCTGCCAATGCAAACCCACATCTATATCTGGTATTCTTAATGATATGATGCCAATCCTCAACTTGCTATTTCCCCTTGATCCTAACATTCAGTCAAGTATTTCTGCCTGGTTACTGCCATATTGTCACTCACATTTTATATGGCATTACTATTCTCAGGTACCTATCTCAATTTGTTGTGACTCTTCTTTTGCTAATTATTTGGCCAACAAATGGTTTTGGATGTTGGGACCGGTTTAGTCAATGCATGAGCTCTATAAGATCGGTAGGAACTAGCTTGGTAGTTGCATCCAAGGTGAAGGACGAAGATGAAAATTGTGAATATGAAATGGTTTGGGATGCAGAGGGATCGATGCATTTGGTTAAGAAAGCTACGACTCCCGTCCCAGTCACAAAGACGGATGCGTGATCCATAGGAAGGTTTGTTTTCAAGTTCTCCCTGAAACTTGTATTCTTTGTTGCACAAGATCGTGCCTGCACTCT
Source organism: Iris pallida (assembly GCA_029216955.1). Lineage (NCBI taxonomy): Eukaryota > Viridiplantae > Streptophyta > Magnoliopsida > Asparagales > Iridaceae > Iris > Iris pallida. The sequence continues at coordinate 2,392,176 of JANAVB010038620.1, read as the reverse complement.
TCAGTGCTCCTGCACAAGATCCGACCTTTCCAAAATCGTTGGATTCAGCAATCGACGGCTCTCTAGAGTCATCGGCCGCACCTATCGATGGTATATGTTTAGTCTATGCCCACTTAAGGTTCGACTTTCTTCCATTTTCCCCGACATATCCCTTAATATAATCAAGAGAAATGTAAGGTTTTCTCCTAAGTTTAATATGTCTTCAACTCCTGTTTGATTTTCAGACTAGGGCATCTTAGCCATTTGTTTAATTTGATTTTGTTGAAGATGTTTAATTTGTTTGCAACACTTATTTGATTGGACAATTCTGAAATTGTGCAGAATCAAGTGAACTATAGGGTTTTCTCCTCTTAATTGTAGGACAACTGTCCTTTTTGTCTGTCATACATTTTGAATAAATGACTTATCGACAATTTGTCCCAAGAGCAAATAGACAAATGAAAAATATTTCAACATGGCTTTTTTGTTTTACCTCTTTTTCATCTTCAAATCTAATGAAAAATACTTCAATCTGGGAGTTTCAGAAAATGTTTGTGTTGGATACGTTAGTGGAAGGGATATAGTGGTAGAATCTAGTTCTTCAACAATCTAGCGGAGAGGATTCATGATGATTATGGACAAGGTTGCAGACTACACATATGGTGACCAATCAAGGCAATCTAAGATTCCGAAATCAAAGGTAACATTCACTTTATTATTTATTATCTTCTAAGATTTTGTTTTAACATTTTGTTATGAATTTCTGTGTAGTTTAGCTTAGATTAGTTGTCTTGTACTTTGAAGAGCCATGAAAATTGCCCAGTATTCTGAATTGAGTAGTAACTTGATCTTACACACATGCATTCGAAAGAGACATATGTAAATACAGCATTTTTAGACACTTGTAGAATTTTTTTGATGCTTGTTCTTTCTTTTTCTGCATTGTTGACATTGCAATATAGCTGGCCTGGAACATGCCAATAATTGTGTTACAGAGATAGTTATGTGGCCTATCTTGCATCCTGATATATTTTGTGGTTGTAGTTCTCCATGAAGGGGTCTTCTTCTTTTTGGTCCTCTTGTGAGTACTTCTTAACCATGGAAGATAAAAGTACCGTATATTCCTACATTTTATCTAACTGTTGGAATTGGCAAAACAATGATTGGAAAGTTATTGCAAGAGAGGCCAAAGCAACATTCTTTTACATCTCTGCCTGTTCATTGACAAGCAAGTGTGTATGCTTTTAACCACCACCAAATGTTGCCTTTTGTTATATGACATCAAATTAGGTTCTTGAACTTACACGCCAGTGTACCCATTCTTCATCGTGAAGAGTATATAAACTTAAAACCATAATCTTAAAAGAAACCAATGCATTACAGTTGTACTGTTGTCCATAAAAGTCATTATTATGCTTACTTCAAAACAACAACAAAATAAAAATGAAATGAAATAAAGGATACAACACAACAATATGTATTCTACGGAGCCAATTGTATTTGTGGTCCCTGGTAGGAAAGATGGCAACCTGATCGGCCATTTGGGTGGTAATCGATATGATAAAGTCACTTATATAAGGGTCGGACACAGGGACCTAGTGAGATTTATCATTAATATTGTCTAGTTAACAGTTGTCGAATTTTACTAGTGTCTAAAAATGATACATGAACAAAGCAAAGCATTAAATGGCCGATCAGGTACCTATCTAAATTCTACAACAAGGCGAACATTAAAAAAAATCTACAAGTAGTTATCTGGTTGTCTTAAAATGGCCTATCAGGTCCTTGTCTAAAAAGACAGCATTTAAATGGCCGATCAGGTCCCTGTTTAAAATTAGACTATCGTAAAAAAAATTCTCATACATATTATCATTAAGAATTATCTGGTTGTAGAATTCGTTTTACATCTGATCTTTACTTTAAATGATTTAGGATAATATTTGGACAATCTATTATTTCTGTGTCCTGTAGACAGTCCTGAGCTATGTTGGAAAATTTATGCCTAAACTTAAACATAATGCAAGAAATTTTATTCTGGAAACTTTATGCTGGAAAATTCTTCCACACTTTTCCCATATGCTCCATTTAGAAATGTGAGTAGAACTTTCATTTTGAGGTACACAAGAAATACAACTTAATATTCTTTTCTATCTATTTCATATATCCTTACCATCTCAAGTAGCCACAGAGGCAGCTTCCCTCACGTTATTCTCTATTGGCTCTACTCTAACTTCTACAAAACACAAAGTTTCTTATTTTAACTTCTATTTATTGCCATTAATGCAGCTTAATATTCTTTTGTGATTGTTCTGGTTGAGTTTGTCTTTTATTTTCCCAAAATCCGGACATAACAGTCATGTATAATCTTGTGTATGTCTTTTGATACTTTTCTTTAGTTCATGGTATTCTATGATCACATCAGATCTTACTCTTCATCTATGGGAGTTGACCAACATAACAGTGAGAGATGGCCATCATGGTGGCGAAGAAGGCAACCAACATGGAAGTGAGGGAGACATCCATCTTGGCTTTGAGAGAGACAGTTGACATTGTGGCGAGGAACACATGAAAGCTATTTTCTTGTAGGTACCTAATAGTTGGCTGCCAGTTGGGGAGATGTCCATAAATGGCTCAGGATTCATGAATATTTGAGATATCCAAGATTGGATAACAGGAAATATTAGCTTGACAAATTTGTTTCATGGCTTCTTATATTAGACGAGTGCTCATTAAACTTTGTTGTGGACCTAATTATTTAGTTGGTTGTTTATCCAAGTGAATTGGACACAACATAGTGAACGGTCAACAAAGCCAGGCATGGATAGAGATTAGGCTTAAAAGTGACAGATCTTGTCCTAACCTCTTTAGTGTATTGGAATGTTTTTTCCTATTTTGACTCTCAACTTGTAGCACCAAGTATCAGGTTTTTAGTATAGGAAAAGGTGTCCCCGAGCTATGAGACTCTCGTGCCAATGCAAAACCTGGTGATGGTTTATGTGTGGAATATCTTAACATCACGCACATACGTATAGACGTAGTGTTAAAAAGACTTGTACATCTCTTGTTACCTTTTGAAAAACATATTCTAATGGAACGTAATCATTTCACCTGAATAAGTTGTTCTTTATGATTGCAGGCCATAAATGGTGGCGGGATTGTATCATTCACATCTAGGCTTGGGTGTTGGCTTATGGTGTTGGTATTAATAGACAACAGGTTTTATTTTGGCCCTCTTTTCATAAGATTGCATCTGTTTACTTGTTTTGTTTCATTCTTACCATATTGTGAACTCTCTGTTAGATGCAAAATTTTGAATTTTGATAGGACTGATAATCTATTTATGCTTTATACTTGAAAAGTATATTTGCAGTTTTGTTTCGATGGTAATAACCTCTGTTGTACAGTTGTAGAGAAATGGCTTTTAACTTACATGTGAAATGACCTAGTATACCCCGATATGGTGTCTCCAGTCCACTATTTTTTTTCTTCGACCAAGTCAAGCCACAATATAGAGGAGCCCAACTTGCTAGATGATGTAAGTCAGGATTGAGTTGAGTTAGTTGCATTAGTCTTCTTATATGTTCCTTCATTCTTACATCAGTCTCTTTCTTACCTCAGTCTTCTTATATGTTCCTTCATTCTTTTCTTGAAACATATGCTGCTACTCTGCCATATCGGCACTCCAAAATATTTTAATGCTAACAGTTAGTAGTGAGTATACAAGGTTCAATACTTCAATCCCATATCAGCACTACAAAATATTTCCAAACAAAAGTTTGATGTCCTTCATTCCCCAGGACATTCCCTACAGTTCAGGCATGCCAGGTTACTTTAAGTATAAGATTACTTCTTATGAACTCAACCTATAGTTATATAACAAAGGACAATACTTCACAATACTGTGAGAATATTTAGCTTTGATTTGTGAGAACAAAAAATAATGGAGCATTTGTGTTCCTTATTTGTTACAAGTTGCACTTGTGAACCCGGTTGTTAGTGAAGCTTGTTTATCTTCCGTTGCGCTTGTGAACCCAGTTGTGTTCCTTTTTTGTTACAATATTCATTTATTTGGTGATTGCGATGTCTTGCTATTTACAGTTATCCATAAAATTTACATCCTTGGTATTCATTCAAGGTTTTGCAGCATTCTTGTTAATATCCTAATGATACATTCAAGATTTTGAGGAACCTGTCAAATTATGCTTGATTGATGAGATGAACTGTGAATTTAGCTGGTGAAGCATGTTATCTTCCGCTCCAAATCTTTGTTTTGTTCAGTATTACTATACTTTTTTAGTTTATACAATACTGCAAATGTTTTACTTTGTTTACAAGTCTTCTAGGTATCCTTGTCACAGGTAGGTCATATGCACAAATTTTTGATACCTCTTATTAATTAGTTTACACAGAGAGGGGGGGGGGGGGGGGGCGCGAACCGGTTCATCGTAAGCCAGTTCATGGTTGGATCCATGGAATACATGACTTGAGCACCATCTTAGACTTGGATGCAAGAACCTTAGTGGCTCATTGGTGTTATCATATATAACTAAGAGGTCATAGGCAAAGACTGAGGTATGTAGTTGGCATCTAGAGGTGATCTGTATGTTTTGTAATGTTTGTGAGAAAATTAATAATGAGTGATTGTTCCTTTAAATTGGAGGATTTTTCCCAATTTTTATTCATCATGGGCATATCCAGATATGCTTCTACCCAGCTTGCATCTGTCACATAACCAAGGATTCGGGTTAAAAAACTAACTAAGCTCAAGGAAATTGTCCATGTTCTAACCTTGACATTCTGAATATTTTGTTGTTGCTTAAAAATATTTCTTGATTTCAATGGTGATGTTATTAGGCTTGTGTAGATGCATACTTGAGACTCATATGAATATAAAGAGACATCTTAACTTGAATTACAAGTTGGAAACTAATGATCTGATAGTAATTAGTGGCCAGCCTTCTAAATGCACTCTCTTTTCTTTGTTTCTTCTGATTTCTCCTATTGGTACATTACATTGGAACCAAGAGTTCTTTTACTTCGTTGTCGCTAAGGTTAGTATTAGTGTCTCTTCCATGTGTGTGCTCGACACAAGAGTTCTTTTACTTCGTCTAATATAGTCCATATGTGGGCCAATATTTTCCTCAGCAATTGTAATTTTATTCTTGAACCTGGGGAAGTATAACTGTATATATGGAAATCTGAACATATGGGTTCAATATTGCATTGTAGCAAAACAAAAACCCCTTTACATGAAGTTTCTGGAGGACTTTGCAATCATCATGTTAGATATTTTATATGTTCTTCCAAGCACTAACAGTAAAACTATGATCAGATATTTCCATGATAGAGTGATTCTCCATCATAGATCCTTCTAGTATCAGTGGGGGCTAATATTGGCTATTTCTAATTTTTGCAGTCATAATTTTTTCCTTTCAAGTTATACTTTTGAATATCATAACCTGAAAATGGGACTTATTAGACATGTCTTTGTTGTTGATATAAATTACTATTCATGGAAATTAGTGTCTATCTATTCGAACTTCTATTTTTCTAAATCGTTTGTATCCAACAAGAATTAGTATCTGATTTGCTGATACACCCTATCAAAGTTGTTGTTTTGATGCTTACAATTGTTCTTGCAGATTGCATATCAAGTACCAAAAGTTTATAAAGACAAAATTTTGAAAAAAGCTAATAGTGCTTGGAGAAATTGGAAGAGAGAACTTCGAAAGACTTGTGATAGAGCTGAAACTGTTGCAGAGCGAAAAAGTATTGTGATAGAAAATATAAAGAAAGAAGATTGGAAAGTTTTTGTTGAATTGCACTATACAGATGAAGATCAAGTCGTGCTTGTGGAAGGAACACGAGGAAAAAGTTTGTTAGGTTTTAAAATTCTTTTTTATATTGTACTTAGAGATTGTAAGCTAGCAATAACATTCTTTTTTTTTGTTTATCATGGGAACTAAGTTATTGTGAGCTAGCAACATTAGGGTTTCTTTTTTTTGTTTTTGATGCTATATTGCTATGTAAACTCGATATATTTATTCGTTAATATAATTTTGATTGAGTTTCTTTTATTGTTGGTGATTGTTGTTGTTTATATAAAGTTTTATTTTCAGATGAATTCTAGTTTTATGTATAGCATTTTAAATATTGTTGATATGGAATGATTTTGGGATTTTTTTTTAAAATTTTGTTTGCTAAAAAACGACAGGTCTTAACTGTTGAAAAAGCACAAATATAGTTGTAAAATTTACAAATTATTTGACAGTTTTAGTCCGTCATTTTTATTCGACAGACAAAAATTGTCGTTTTTTATGCCTAGAATACGACAGTTCATAACTGTCGTTTAAATTTTGGGACGCGCTATTAACGACGGATGCTCTGACGGATCAAAACTGTCGTTAATCGTGATTTACGACGGTTTTGGTCTGTCGAAAAACGTATGTTTTGGCATAGTGACTGGGCCTCTCGGATGCAAACACGGGTAGATGCAGCTTCTTGACAAATAGCAAATCTTTCATCTTGCTCCGCCAATAATGATAGTTTGTGCCATTAAGGTTCACCATGCGCACCGGCTTCGCGTCCATCTCTCCTCTCTGGTTCCTCTGTCAACTCCTGACACCCTTTGAACCCAAAGCTCTGATACCACTCTGTTGGAAAAGAAACGCGGAAACCTTTCTCCAAACCGGAGAGTACCTGCGAGAGGACCGAGCAATACAACGCACGAACCCAAAAACAATCACACAAAAACAATCCACGCAGACACAGAGAATTTTTGACGTGGAAACCCTTGCAGAAAAAAAATCACGGGACGATCGGAGTCCAACCCTGAGAAGCCTCCACTAATGGAATAGAAGAATTACACCCTCTACAAACTCCTCCCGATCCAAATCGGATCCCCACAACACTCAGAGATAAGAACAATGATTACAAGGCTATGAAGAGCGAGAACGACGAGTAGAGATTACCCGAACACGATCTCCTTCGAATAGCGACCTTCAATCCTCCGTCTTCTTCTCCGAAGTTGCAATGGCACTCTTGCCTCCTTCTCTCTCCAAAAGTTGTGTTTACTTGCGATAATGATGCGTTATGAATTAGGGTTGAGAAAACTCAATATAACTCCCTAATCCTGCAGCCAACCTGGACCGTTGGATTAGATCCAATGATGAAAACTCATCCAGAATCCCGCTTCAGCCCCCGACGACACAGAGTTCGGCCAGAACTCTGTGTGGGGCAACCAGCACCTACTGGCCAAATCCTGGAACGGCCAGACCGAGTTCGGCCAGAACTCGGCCTGGGACCGAGTTCGGCCCGAACTCGGCCTGGGACCGAGTTCGGCCCGAACTCGGATCCCCTGCTTCCAGCAGCTCCAGCAGCAGCAGCAGCAACTCCGTCGCCTACTTCCCGAGCTTCTCCGACATCGGACGGCGCTCGTCGCACTCCGGGGTCTTCTCCACATAGGTTGGGAACCCCTCCCACTCCAACAATAACTAATGACACTCCTGTGGGGGCGACATTATTGATGGCGTCCGAGTGGGGGCGCGCACACCGCGGTGCCATCAGTGATGTCGTCTTGTGGGAGGATTCATTAATTTTTTTGGCGACAGCACTGATGGTGTCCAATCCTCTCTTTCATAATTTTTTCAAAATTTATCCCCCTGTATAAAATTTTTCGTTTTTTTATAACCGGAGGATCATAAAAAATAATCGAAAATAAACATCCTGAACTAAATTAGATCTAACGATTTAGGGTTACGAAACAATAACAAAAAATTAAATCTGAAAATTTCGATTCATGAATCAAACATGGAGGCTCTGATACAATTTGTTGGAAATTTAACCCATTGATTCATGAGATAAAGATTATAAATTAATGGTGGAAACATACCTGAATCCATTGTTTGGCTTGATGGATCTTATACTGACCGTCTCTTTATACGGTTTGATCTTCCAACTTGCTACGACCCTTAGTAAGAAAGATAAAATCTTTATTCCTCTACCTGTTTATGGGGATGCAAAAGAGAATAAAGAAAATCCTTTCTTTGGTGGCCGTATGAGTTGGGGACTACAACCAGGACCGACTTTGAGCTGATGGAGCCAAATCGAAACTTCAAAAAGGGGTCCCTCTTACATAATGTAAAAAAAAAGTATCCTCTATCTGTTGATGGGGATGCAAAAGAGAATAAAGAAAATCCTCTCTTTAGTGACCGTATGAGTTGGGGACCACAACCAGGGCCGGCCTTGAGCTGCTGGAGCCAAGGCGGAACTTAAAAAGTGGTCCCTCCATACATAATGTAAAAAAGTGTAAATATATCAAAAGTTTGTTGCCACTAGGATATGAACCAAGGACCTCTAAAGTAGAGATTTAACATTATAACCACTACACCACGATATATATATTTTTGTTGCACATGGCACATGGCACATACTAGTTCTATTGTAGATAGATCTATACTGGTGTCCTCTTTCATCTGGGTGGCCTCGGCCGTTGCACGGCCTGTCCTAGGCCAGGATCGTCCCTGACCATAACCCTAGTGAGTATATATATATTTTTTTTTGAAGAATGGGTTCTTTATTGATAATAATAAATTTACAAGCAACTACTCGAGAGGCCAGGAAGCATCTCAGCGGTTAAGTTACAAAATCTTAGTATCACAGTCTATACTATTCAGTACAGAAAGCATAGATCACTGCACACCCTCAAAAATTCTCCTGTTTCGTTCCCTCCAGACATGCCAGATAGCCGAGAGAAGCCTGATTCTTGCTTTGTTGTATATACTGATCCCACGAGTCTTCAGAGCAGCTATCTCCTGTAGAACTTCCTGAAACCCATTGACGTGGGAGGATGGCAAGCCAATTCGGACCTGACAATTCTGCCAGATTGCTCCTGACCAACTACATCGAAAAAAGAGATGATCCCTGGTCTCTCGTCCTCCACTATAAAGTACGCACTCTTGGTCGGTGATAGGGATACCGAACTTATGTAGCCTCTCCTTGGTCAACAGCCGGTCCCGAGCCGCCTTGTATGCACACAATTGCCATTTAACCGTCGCACCCTTGGCCCAAACGATGGTTGTCCATTCCAATACCTGACCGTGGGTACACGTATTCTCATACGCCAGCTTTGCAGAAAATCTTCCATCAGTGGAACCCTCCCATACCCAATAATCGGTTCCTTCTTTACTCAATATGGGCACACTTGCAATTACCTCGTTCAGCCAATGGCCAAACGGCCTGGCATTGAGCTGCCACGCCCCATCCTGAATCAACACCGCCAAGGCTTCCGACCTCCCATACAACTCGAACAAGGGCCACCCGAACCTGTCGACGAGACTCTGATGGTGTAACCAAGGGTCGAATATATATATATATATATATATATATATATATATATATATATATATATATATATATATATATATATATATATATATATATATTGCAAATGACCTCTAGTCTAGTGGTTAAGAGAGATGCATGCGGCCCAAGTGGTCAGGAGTTCGAGTCCCAGTGGAGGCGAGTTCGCCACAATTACCCATTTCTTCAATATATATATATATATATATATATATATATATATATAAAAAAATATATATATATATTATTTTCATGACAATTATACCCTCACGTTTTTTTCAAATTAGACCAATTTAATTTGACTCGCTTATTTTCAAATTAAATCACTTTAATTTAATTTAATTATTTAGATAGTCCAACACAATTAATTTTATATGTGTGATTCCTTAATAGTTGAATAATTTCAACAGATAGGTCATATACATTGACAAGACCTGGATCCTTAGCACGATGGAGGTGTACATGGCCCTAGCCGTGGTTATATACCTTTGCCTTCACCATGGAACCATTTCCGAAATATTTTTTTGAGTGTTATCTCGAGTCATTGCTGCAAGAAGGGGAGTTATGAATCAATTCATGTTGAATCTCAATATTGAAAGAATATGAAAAACAACATAGATCTCAAAAGTCGTAACAAGGAAAAAGCATAATCTGAGAAAGTCATGACAACTCATTCAAACAACAGATTCAAAAAGTCATAACTTATTGAAAACTAGCTAAAATATAATCTATATTTTAACAAGTCATAGCAGCTCCGTATAAAAAGAGAAGAAACTGAGACTCATAAAACCGAATTTGTGAAGTTACAACATCTCACTGAGGAAGATGGGATTACAAATTTGTTAGAACCGCGGCACAATTTTTCAATGGAAAACTGAATGAAACAGTTGTAAGAACAACGTTCCAATGCAATGCTTCAAGGAAGGTGCGTAACAGAGATCTTTGAAGGATTCTAGAATACGAAAATCTAAGAAGATTTCGTAAATGTAGCAAACGATAGCAGTGCTTCTAAGAAGAAGATGCTGGCCGAATTGCTAAAAGCAGCAGTAAAGGTGACAGGCGAAAGATGGAAGACGGTGGCCTGCTGGGGTGTCAAAAACACCAATGCTCAAAGCTAGATCCGCCCACATGGTCAGCTTCCAGGAACCAGCAAGTTCGAATGAACTCTGGAACGCTCTGAAAAATTGCTCTAAGACGGACTGCTCGAAACGATGACGGAGTTCAGTTGTACGAGGAAGGACACGGTGTGCAGCAGCTCTCTCTTCTCTCATCGTGAATTTCTGAAGTCGTAGCAGTGTCCTGAGAGAGAAGAGAGGCTCTGAATATATAGCTACTGATGTAACTGTCCAGATCCGAAATGTGTGCCACGACATAATGTCAGATCCACAAATCAATGATCAGTTACGAATCAGTCAGAACGTGGAAAGCCACGAACTGCGCGAGTTGCGCCAATTTTACGAGCTGCGCGTGCGCCTTCAGCGCATACTGCGCGTACTGCGCACGCAGCGCAAGCTGGCGCAACCCAGCACACCTGCACAACTCGCGCAACCTGGCGCACCTGCACAACTCGCGCAACCTGGCGCACCTGCGCAAAGTGCGCCAACAAAACGCCACATTACGTCTCATGAGCCCATTAGCCCGAGTCCGAGTCGCTAAGCCCCCCCAATGGAAATTAATTTTCCAAGAGCAAAAAGCATGAATGCTTTTCTTGGAGCCTTATCCTTACCTCTTAGTAAAATCACTCACATGGTTCCCTATTTAGGGTCACCACCCCATGTGCATATCCCAACAACACATACTCATATATATGTTGAGATAACTCATGGTGCTTTTCCAATGTGGAACTAAACTTTGCAAAGCATGTTGAGAACAAGCTCTCTTTATGTCAAGGAGCAAGAGCACCAACAATTCGATGCTCACATCATAATGTGAAAATTTACAAAGATGCATAGTGACTAGGGAAGTAATGATTGTTCTGTGCATGCGAAACAATTATGATTTTCATTACTCGTAGATAAGATCGCCCATATAATTGGCTGAAGGACTCCAGTGGTCATAGTGCCTTTAGAAGGCCCACAATGCTAGCTACGTGAGGACAAGACATGGAAGTGCCAGACTTTTAGGCCTCCTTTGGTTCATGGAAGGAAATCAATTACCTTATATTTTTTCACGGGGATAGAAAATTAGAATTTCTGTCAGATTTTCTTTTTCGGGTTTGGTAAAACAAAGAAAAAGACTATTTTATGTTTCTTTCAGTAATTGGTTAGTGCAAGAAAAGGAAAAAAATTATTCTTTTTTTTATGGGATCACGTTAAAAAAAAATTAATATTCTAATAATATTCTGATAATATCCGATGTCAACATAATTATCTGATGTCACCATAATTATAGTTAATAGAATACGAAAAGTTAACCGATAGAAAAGACAACAATACACCACTATTTTTTGTCATAAATGTTTGGTAATAAATGCTGGAAAAAGAGGAGAGAAAATGAATCCAATGGATTATGATAAAAAATATTTTTTCTCCTATTTTCTTAATGTCAGGAAAATATTTTTCAAGTTTGTGGTTACCAAACAAAGGTATATTAATGGTGAAGAGAGTTGAGTTAAGTGAGGAGAAAAAACCGATTTGGTTTGATAGTTAATTGGATTTAGGAAGGAGAGTCTTATATGGTTAGGTGAGAAAAAGTTTAATGTCTAATTTTTTTTCTCTCTAAAATTCCAAGGGTTATGAAGGAGAAGTGAGGGTTGTTGTTTGAAAAATCTTAAATATTCTTTATTTTGACAAGTTTTAATTAAAATTTAATTTTATGCGACATGTAATAAAGATATGTTGATAAATATTTTACTTTTACTATTCTTCATCTCACTCAAATTATCTAATCAAATCAAGAGTTATTAAATACACTCCCACTTAGCATCTCTCCAATCCAAGCAAGTTATATGTAATGACTTCCCTCCCCCTCATTTAACCTCTGTTTATTCTTTTCCCTCAATCCAAGTAAGACCTCACACACACACACACACACACACACACACATATATATATATATATAACTTTTCTTTGCGCAAGAGAAATATATATATATATATATATATATATATATATATATATATATATATATATATATATATATATATATATATCTTTGAGCAAGAGAAATTTCCATAAAAAAAAGCTAGGTGTTTGAATTGACCAGTAATATAGTCAGAATACATCTTTGAGCATGGATAGTTTAGTCATTCCATGAACAAAACGTTGCTTTACAAATCAAAGGGGACTCTCCGCATATCGTTTGGTAGTTCCGTTTGGCGATACTTCAGAGTTCAGACGGCAGCAAGCATGGCAACCCTTAGGCTGCAAAAGACCACAACTAATTAGAACATAATGTGTCATCAATCATACTAATGCAATATAGATTTATTAGAATATGCTTGCGAAACCTTGAGAATCCAACAACGCATGCTTGGTCCCTGAGAATAGAAATCTACAATAACTGGTTTTGGCTTAGTACCGACCGATCGTCTTCCACTATAAAAATATACCAAATTAGCGACAAAACTTTTTGGTTGCTGAATAGCTATTTTTCGCCGCTACATCATAATAGCGACGGAACAACGATAGAAAAAGTACATTACCATAGCATATTTGCTATCCAATGTCGCTATCCAAATTCTGCCGCTAATCCGAGCAACATCATAGCGATGTAAATTCAGCAACGGATTAGCGTTTGAAATATTCAGTAGGTCTAGTGACGAATATAGCGACAATTGAACGACTTCTTCTGATACATTTGGTGTACCAGACAGAAGCTTAGCAACGGAAGTTCCATCGATACGCCATCGCTAGCTAGTCGTTATTCCGTCTCTAGGTAAAAATTTGCAGGTTTCCATCGCTAAGCCATCGTCATTCCATCGCTGGTTAGTCGCTATTTAGTCGTTAGTCCGTCGCTGAACTTGCTATTTTTCCAGAATAAATTATTTCCTTCTAATAACATACCTGAAACAACAAATACATATAATAAAATGATATTCATTTTCTCCTAAACACATCCGGACATATATGTGGATATCCAATCTTAAATGGATATTCAACCATATCCAAACATATCCAAAAATACACAACTGAGCACGAAATCCAAACATATACAATACAAATAATGTACAAGTTATACTAATACATAGTGGTAGTACAAATGTCATACAATACAAATGTCATTCAAATACAAAAAAATCTAAAAAACTCACAAAATATGTCAACTCGAAGGTGGGGGTGGTGGCGGATGTCAGCTCGCCATGTACTGCATCATAACTGTACTCGTGATCGATCTCTTGTAGAGCCTCAGAAAAATACCAATCGGAGCAGGAGCAGAAGTCATATGAGGAGCTGTAGTAGAAGCAGGAGCCGGAGGAGGAGCTGGTGTGGAAGCAGGAGCCAGAGCAGTAGTAGGAGAAAGAGTCGCCAGAGATGTAGCAACAGGAGACTCTGACAGGTCTCTCATCTGCCTTTGTAGGTCACACAGAATTGTCGTGACCTGCTCCATAGTGGGAATGCCAGAAGGAACATCGGTGGCAGACTGTGATGATGCAGGTGGAGTTGGAAGAGCAGCTCTAGAGTAGATGGCTAAGATGCCAATGATCTGGTACCGTATGCGTTGTCACACTTTTCCCTCTCCTGACAGTTTGTATCCATAAATCGTTCCTTCTAGCGGCATTCGTGACTGACTAGTCTCAATTCCGCTCTCAACACTCCCCCACCGACATAACTCTCCAATGTCTCATATGTCTCCTATATATAAGCAAATATATTTAGAGTCATAGTTAGGGTTTTTAGATATTGTACTTTAGGGTTAAGATTTTAATTGATTAGAGTCATGGTTAGGATATAGAGTTAGTATTAGCTATTTAGGGCAAACAAATATAGTTAAATTATTAAAAAAATAAATTTACTTGCCAAAATTTTATAAAAATAAAACTTTCATAAGCCTTCGTTGCTCCGTCATCTACGAGAATTCCATCCTTCTTTCGTTTGTGGGTATGTTCGAAGATTTTAGGGAAGTTGACGGTGTTCTGGTCTCCGCCTGTCCTGGTGGCCTCCTCCCACTGTTATAATTAAGTAATTAATAACTATAAAATAAGAACTAAAATAAGTACATATACAAAAAATAATAATACTTACCATTCGTCGAAAACGGTTGGATGGATCCACTAGTATGGGGACCAGCTTTCGCATGGCCTGCCTTGGCCATCATGGATTTGACCTTATAAGCTATAGTGTCCATCTTCTTCTTCATCTCTTCCCAAAATTCTTCCTTCAGCCACTTCTTGCGATGAACTCCTGGAAGTGTTGCTAGCACCTTCTGGTCGTTGATCATATCCCCTATCCTTTTGTTGACGACGGATTAGTAGCACTTTCGGATCGCGACATTTATGATCCGGCCACTAGTACAACTTCTGTAAATCAAAAAATAAAACCCAAAATAAAAGAATATTAAAGCTGGTTCTAAATAATTTTTTTATATATAATCCTAGCTTCTCAAGCCAAATGAATTGCTTATCAATTGGGATGTCACTGAAGTTGATATAATGACCATAAAAGTGACCCCGTGTGATTTCTCCCAGCTCATTACTAGCCTTGAGCAAAAAGAACCTGAAATAAGCAAATAATGTAAAATTAGAATAAAAAAAGCATGAAAATATATGAGAATTAAAAATAAAAATAAAATATATACTTATGTCGCTCCATCGGTCCACAGCTCAGGACGACCGATATTAGCAAGCCAGGAGAGAGTAGCTCCGCCTACCGATGAACGAATATATTGCAGGAATAAACCATCAACGGGATCTATGAAGTCATCCTCGCTAACTCCTCTGCGCCCTGCATCTGGAGTAGTGGGTGGGGGATGGCGGGATGAAGATCCTCGACGTCCACAGTCTCGTCCAGTTATAGGTAAATTTGCAGCAAATAACAAATGGTGTAATAAACCAAATAAATGATATTGTGGTGAAACAAAAAATAATGGTGTGATGAAACAAATAAATACTAGTGTGATGAACTAATAATAATGGTGTGATGATACTCATAAATAATCGTGTGATGAAACAAGTAAATAATCTATAGCAAGACCATCATCATCAATATTAGGTCTCTCCATTTTCACCCCGGCTCTAAAATTATTGTGATAATAAAGAGAAAAGTTAGATCTAGCACTCTTCTTCAAGTATAAAAAAATTAAAATATATAGCAAAGTTGTGTTGCTTACTTCTTAATAGCTTGCATCTCCTTTATACCAACCACTATTTAACAATATATAACGATAGTGGCTTCAAACTCATCGTCTTCAAACCACCGTACTTTAGTAGCAATTATAGGCTTGCCCCTCATATTGAATATATTGTGGATTCCACTATTCGGTGCATCAACCCCACCTTCGTCATTCCTCGGGACTATTCCTATTTGTTCTGACATGAGTATCGAAGTAGATGAGCAGAAGTTTGAAACCTCCTAAACGGTATATCTTTCGTATATCGAAGCTTCTACATGAGCCTTATTTCCCACCTCTTCTTTTTAGGTGATGTAGATATCTGTAAATAATGTATTGAATACTAGAATTATTTGAATAAAAAATTACTAGTACAAGATAATCAATTTATACCTCTCAAATGGATACATTCATCGATAGTGGACGGGAGCAACGATACGTGATTTGTATCACTACAAGAAAAAAGACGATTCTTGACGGTTTATAAGTTGACGGTCGTCAAAAGCCGTCAACAATAGTGGTTTTTTGACTTATTTAGGCTTACGTCAAGAGAGGCCCTTTTATTTGTTGAATTAGCAATTTTATACCATGTATGTTGACGGTTTCGGAGGATCCGTCAAGAAACAGCAATTTATTTATTGACGGTTTTGGTGATAACCGTCAAGTAATGTTTGTGCCAAAAACTTAATAGAATTTTTCAACTGCCATTTTAGTAAATTTTTCAAAATTTTTATGTGTTGACGGTTGTGGTTCCTTTTAATGGATGAACCCAGCAAACTTTCTCCCGATCGTTCCCTTCCTTTCCTCCTCTCTCCCTAACTTTTTCCTCCTTTAGAGAGAGAGCCTCCCACTCCTCTCCTCTAAAGAGCCCCCACTCCTCTCCTCCCTTTTCTAAACCCTATAAACCCTAAAATTGCTCTCCAACTACTCTGCATCCTCGCCATGCCTGCCGATGTCGAATATGCCGCCGTTGCCCTCAACGTCGTCGGGTCGCCGATATCACCGTCGTCGACTTCCATGCCGACCCCCACCAGGAAGACCATCACTCTCGAGGTAGAGATCAACAATTTCCTCCTCCGTTGTCAACTTCCCAATCCTCCTCCGCCGCTCCTCCTCGAAAATTAGGTTTAGGGCTATGGCGATGGAATCAGTTCTCCCGGCGGTGATCGTCGGCGAAGGAAGGGTCGAAAGGGCGCTCCAGGGTATGGAAGAGGCCAGGAACTCCTCGTCGGGAGGGGCCAGTTGGTTCCCGCCGACTTCAAGGGCCCGGTCTTCGTTTGCACCAGGAACGACGATCTCGACGTGGTGCTTGAAGTCACTCCGGCTTCACGATGGGCTGGTAAAGTTTGTGGTTAAACCCTCTGATTTATCAAATAATTAACTTGCTCTATTCGATATATTATAATTCCCACCAAAATCTGAGGTTCCACTATTGTCTTGAGTTAAATAGTTAATTTTGCCGGTGGAATGCTGTTTCAGTAAGAAAAAAAGGAGTAAATTTTTGGCCATTTTGAAGTAGTCATTCTTGGAAATTACACTTTGTGTCGTTACAAATTCACATCTATAAAACTTTTGCAGTCTTGAAATACTTCTATAATCTTCAGAATCCGAGGAAAAGAGAAAAGAAGATTAATTTGGCAATATATGGCTAGAAAGAATCCACTGGAAAAGATTAAATTTTGGCCATTTTGAAATAGTAATTTCAATGAATTACACTTTGTGTTGCTACAAATTCATATATGTAAAACTTTTGCAGTCTTGCAATACTTTTCTAATCTTCTAGAATTCGAGAAAAATAAAATTAAAATTAATTTGACAATATATGGTTGTAAAGATTCCACTAAAGTATATGTTGCACTTACATGAATAGACAGAGATACATGACGCGACATCGATTTTGTTGTGTCCTAGTATGTTCTGGAGTATGTGTCTGAAACGATGCACCGTGGACATGTCACTAATTCGGAGTGTCGGTTGTTCCTAGCTTGAAATAATTACACCAAATTCGAATTTTTGAGTTTGTAATTGATGTATTTGTTTTTGTTTGATCCAGTGGCCCAGAGGGTTGCTTCTCTATGATCCTCCAGGAACTGGGAAGATATATAATGTATTTCAATCAGCACGATTATATCTTTCTTGTCTATTTGTTGAATTTTTATATTTTGTCTTTGTAATATTTTAGATTCTTTACTTTCTGGGGAACGAAGTGCCAAATATATCTGACCCTAGTAAATTTATACGCTACATTTATAATCGGATAATACTTGAAAATATGACCATTCGAGCTAGTGCCGTGAGTACCTTGGCGAAGTTTGCTGTAAGCCCCCTGAATTTTCGGGATTTATTTTCAAATTTTCTAAATAATTTATTCTCGATAATTTATTTTATTTAATTAATTTTGATCATTAAATGCTCTTTACCGTGACTTGGAATTCTAGAGCATCAGGGATGCCAGTCTCTGGAAACTTCCTTCTTGAAGTTTGAGTAGACGAGATTAGCTTCATGTTGATATTTCGTATCCCACTCGAACTTGTTCCCTTGTGCTCCATTTGTTTCGCGCAACTTTCAGGTCAATTTAGACCAATTTATCGTCTGTCGTAATTTGTGATTTAATTTCCAACTTAATTTTCGAGCCCGACATCGGTCCAATCCAATCAACCCAATATATGGCCTTGGCCTGTTTTGAGCCTACTATGCACGTGCCACTTGCGTGCCACCGATTTGATCTTCCTTGTATTTCCATTTCATCCATGATTTTAATTCGTTTAAATTTATTATTTTAATTAAATCTTGGCCCCAAGCTTGTCCAAACTTGACCCAATACCCAACCCAATTTGGTGTAACCCCTGTCATGACTACCCCTATATCTCACTATTGTAATTGCCTTTTTCCCTACTCAAAAATACCATCCTTGTATATAAATATCTCTTTCTCTCTCCATTTCAAAGATATATATAATATATATATATATATATATATATATATATATATATATATATATATATATATATATATATATATATATATATATAGATAACTCTCTCTCTCATCCTCACCTCACTCTCTCTCCTAACTCACCCCTATGTGCAGCCAAACACATCCCCCCTCTCTCTAAATATCTCTCTCTCTCTAAATATACACACATATATATATATATATATTATATATAATATCTCTCTCTCCTTTCCCATCACCATCTCTCTTTCTCTCTTCCCTCTCATCCTCACCTAGCCGACAGCCCCCCCATTCTTCTTCTTCCTTCATCATGTTCTTCTTCATCACCATTATCATCATCAT
Organism: Iris pallida; assembly: GCA_029216955.1. Lineage (NCBI taxonomy): Eukaryota > Viridiplantae > Streptophyta > Magnoliopsida > Asparagales > Iridaceae > Iris > Iris pallida. The sequence goes on along the minus strand of JANAVB010038620.1, from coordinate 2,373,273 downwards.
CAACCACCACCTCCACCCGAGCTCCTCCTCCACTCTTCTTCTTCTCCATCACCATTTTCTCTTCTACCATCACCACCACGAGCACCACCACCATCACCACCACGAGCACAACCAACTCCCCACCTCTCCATTCTCCTTATTCTTCTTTACTTCTTCTTCTACACAATACCACCATCAACATTATCATTATAATCACCACCACCATTATAATCATCATCATCCCCACATCATCATCACCAACACCATCACCATGCTAACCATCTCCGCCACCCCGCGTCGATGGGCCGCCCCCATCATGTGCCACCAGCAGCAGCAGCCGCGAGGCAGCCACCGCAGCAGCAGCCGCGAGGGCAGCAACCGCAACAGCAGCGCGCACCGTGCGCACGTGCACGGGCCGCCGTGCCGCCGCACGACCGCCGTGGTCGACCCCCTGGCTGGGCGAACTCCGGCGAACCACTGGGGTGCGCCGCCTTCCTCCCCGGCACGATGCATAGCCTGTTCGTGCATTTCGTACTAAATTCCGTCGGCGCGAGCTCGGAATCAACTCAGAAATCGCGTTTGGTAGCAGCGACTTTGCGCACATTTTTCGGGAAATTCGATCGTTGGATCGGCGAACTCTTTGCTCAATCATAATCTCGGTATATACCCCTTCATCTCTCTCAAATTTTATCCGTTAATTTCGTCGTTTGATAGATCAAAACCGGCCACCAAGTTGACACTTTAAATTGTGTTATTTTTAGACAGTTTGGTGGAGCCAACTTCGTCGGTTCGTATCTCCTCCATTGCAGCTCCGTTTGACGTGCCATTAGTTCCTGTGAACAGCTGGTATAACCTTCTTCCTGCCATTTCAGTTTTGTTTTATTGTGAGCACGTTTGATTGGTTGAATTCGATGCCAAAGTTGGCCGTCCGAATTCGTAATTTCGAAGTTATTAAATTCTATTTTTGAATCTGGGACTCCGAATTAAATTTCTGACACCACCAGTAGACTCGTGGCATCATTCTGGCACATTTTTATATAAAGTTTGTTAGATTTGGAGGACGTTGGTCCTGGCACGCATTTCGGTACAAAGCGGGTCCCATAGTCTGAGTCAACGGAACTTTTTGACGCCGGCTCATCGGAATCCAATTCCGGAAATACCTTTAGTTCGTATCGTCATTCTGGACTCGTTGACATATAATTTGCTAGGTTTTAGTAGACATTGGTTTCGACACGCATTTCGGTGCAAGTCGGATACCAATATCCGGGTCAACGGGTCATTTTTAGATCGGCTCATCGGAATTCAATTTCGGATATACCGTTGAGTTCGTATCGTCATTTTAAACTCGTTGACATATAATTTGCTGAGTTTTGAGGACATTGGCTCCGACATGCTTTTCTGTGCAAATCGGATTCCAATAATCGGGTCAACGGACCAATCTGAGATCGGGTCATCGGAATCCAATTTCGGATATACCGTTGAGTTCGTATTGTCATTCTGGATTCATGGACATATAATTTGTTAGGTTTAGTGCACTTTTATTTTGGCACATTTTTCGGTACAAAGTGGGTGCGACACGGACACCATTTGGGCCCGAAATTACTTTTTTGCTCCTGTGTCCAAATTGGACTTATGGATAGGCTATCCTAGCTAATTTGACCATTCTGGACACGTTGGTGATGGTTGTTTCACCATCCGACAACATCTGTAGGTTTTCACCCTAGTATTATAATCTTTCTCTTATGTTTGTACTTTGAGATCCATCGATTTCAATGATTTTACCATCACTGAAATTGATATGTTGACCCTGTAGATGTTTATAGAGTAGCTTTGACCCTGTTTGACCATGGTTGACTACTTTGACTGAACGGCAAAGTAGAGTCAACATTTGACCTAGGTTAGACTAGTTTTGACCTTGGTTGACCACGGTTGACTATTTTGACCAAAGTCAATCGGAAGTCGACCGTAGCCTAAAATTGACTAGAATTTGACCAGAGTTGACCAGTTGACCAAAAGTCAACTGTTAGTCAACATTAGCTTAGTTTGACCTAGAGTTGACTAGAGTTGACCAGTTGACCAAAAGTCAACTGTAAGTCAACCATTGACCCAGTTTGACCTAGTTTGATTTGGTTTGACTTCTTGTGACCTAGTGTGACTCAGTATGACCTAGTTTGACTTAGTTGACTGAGTCTGACCTAGATTGCGTAGCTTATACTATAGAATCAAGCCTAACACTGTTGAAACCTAATTAGCTTATATATATATCTTATCTTTAGGTCTGTGGCATCACTCTGAGCATCGACCCCATTTGACAGCTCATGACCGCAGGCGAGTACATTCTCTGATAGTAGTTCCTTGTCCTGATATTTTCTATATCCGATTCAGTTATAGTGTTTTACTTGATTCTCATCACGATGGTACACGGGCTAGTATATACCGGATTCCTGTCATGAGATGTCATTCTTGGATTTTCTTGGAATACTGGTACTTGCTCGATCTTGTTCTTGTACTTGTATTGACACCGATTCCTGAGAAGGAGTTGCTACCTTCTTAGAGAATCTCGTGCCATGACGTGCTATGTCCGGATTCGTATACTATTCGAGAAAATAGGGAATTATTAGGGGCTATGTGATCAAAGCCATCCTGTCACTATATTCTTATGCTTGCGTTACTCTCACCTCACGTAAGGTGTAGCGAGATCTTATTTCATGTGCTCGTTATCCAGGTTGGCCGGTATGACCATTTCCAGTGATTTTCATGTGATTGCTCGGCCAAGTGGATAGCCTGTCCTGTAACTTTCCCAAGCCGATCACATAACACTCTAATAATTCAAGGCACATTTTATATTTATTTTATCACATCGTATATCCTGCTCAGTTCTACATTCAGTACTTTTCTCACCATGCTATGATATTCATTACTCACATGTTCTACATGCTTTTATGCTAAACCTTGATTGGAGGCTAAGTTCTGTTCGGGAGAAGGGTTACAACCCCGATCTTTGTTTGGTTTACGGGTTGTAACTCGACTTCCGAATAGCTCCCAAGTCATCCTATATCTTTGTCTTGTATTTCATTATAATTGTCTCTTACAACATTTATCAATACTATGAAACTGTTATTAGTTTATGTACTCGTTCCCATCCTGACTGGATACGTTGACAATATTTTAGGAGTTGTTATGCCATTATTGGACTTCATGATGTTGCTAGCTGAGGTGGATCTTACTATTCTTCTATGTGAGTTGCCTGGTAGTTATACTTAGTTTGTCTTATTTTTCCTTCTTTATTTTCCTGTCTTATGATTCCTTCTAGTAGTTTCTATTTGTTCTTGTTCCTTAGTTATCTTTCCTGTCTTATCTTTCTTAGATGTTGGGTTGTGATTGAGTACATTTGTAGTTCATGGACCTTCTAGATGTAGTGTATATTTATAGGGTACTAGACAACGTTCTACTGCCGATACTACGGCGTAGGCTGGGCGTGGCCACGTATTCGTATCCGTATATCCGGGTGCGGGTCATGACACATTTTTAGTGGTGGCCCATGCAAGTCAGTCTTTGTAATTAATGCGAAGTCGTGGTAGTACTTGAGCTTTTCTATACTACCGCGAGCCTGTCCTAGGATTAAGGTTGAGTCACGGAATATTTTATGAATTTGGTACTCAGTCACATATTAGGAACTCTTGGTAGATTTCAGGGATGACCCTTGGGAATCTTATTTCGAACTTTTCAAAACTTTTTCCATTTGTTTCTGTCCATCCTGATTTCTGAAACATATGTCCGTTATCAACTTTATTCTTTCTTGGAATGAGTTTGTGGACCCCAGAGGAAAGGTATAAGTTGGACTTATATATCTTCTAGGTTGAGACGAGAATATGATTTGCATGTCTCATATCAGGTTGAGATTATTTTAGATTATATTCCAATGATTTTTTTTTATCTTGACCTAGATAGTACCTTTGGACATCTCCTGAGAATTTTCTTCTAAACCCTATCTCGAAATCTGTTTCGGCTAGTTTCCTTTTACTTATCTTTGATTCGTTGTTGAATTTTAAATCTTGATGTTCGTTCGTTGTTGCCTTCGATTTTGATTTTGTTTGAGATAAGTTTTTAAGGATTGAGTTAAGATAACCTGATAAACATATTTGATGGAGACGATGGGAACGGTAAATGTCTACTTTATTCATGGGGTTTAGAATTTATTGTCACGACCCGCTCCCGAATAATCGGACACGAGTCGGGCACACCCAGCCTTCGTCGTTAGACACGACGAAGTAAGCTGTACCAAACTAGGAAAATCTAAACAGATAATCATAAATGTATATAATCACAGCATCTAAAAACGTATCCCAAAATGATCACCATAATCCGCAATTCTATATATATAAATGTACGAGTCATCAAGAATGAAATGTACTCTGAATTCTAAAACAATTTCTAAGAGTAAAGCTAACAGTCTAAACCTGAAACCTCAAGCTAAATCATGACCCATCCTGCTCAGCTAAGATCTCGGGCTCTGGCCCATAAGGTAGAATGATATCATGCAAGCATACCTGCAACTTATCCAGTCAGGAGTGGAGCAAAGTACAGTTCTAGGTAATGAACAAGACATCAAAATATGAAAGTACAAGGGAACATGGTATGTAAAGCACAGGAAAGAACATGGTGTATAAGTACATGAAAGAACATGGTATGTAAGAACATGAAAGAACATGGTGTGGAAGAACATGAAAGAACATGGTATCTCAGGAATCACAGGAACTAAGTACATGATATATCTCCTGAACATATGTGTACAATATTTGAAATATAACTAAGTATGTGACCGGCTAGGGGTAAGCACATGAAAGGACATAAAGCGCATGAAAGCACATGAATGGTACGGCTTAGGACCCGCTTGCACGATGGCCTAAGCTAAACACACCTGAGCTGTTTCTTGGGTTTGGTCACATAACTAGTATATTTTCCCACGTCAGGTACAAGTAATAAGAACAAGGAACATGAGCACCATAAAAATATGTCGTGTCGCAGTGTGTCAATCAAGGGAGCACATGATATAATGAAATGTACAAGACCATAGAATGTACTTGCCTTACTCCAGGAAAGTACGGGTAGTGAATGGAACTAGATATCCTCCTGTATTATAATGATTTGATACAAGTTGATTAATATTTAAATAAATTCTAATTAATCTATCATTCCAAGTATTAAAGAAAATCACCAGATCCGAAACAAGCTTGGATTGAAACTTACGAATTCTACTGCTCATAGAAAACTAGAACACCTAGCTCGATTTCCCGACCAATTTCTATACGAGAATGGAGTATAACAGAGTAAATTGGTGGAAGGATTTTCGGGATCTCACAGTAACGAGTGATACGAAATAGAAAATTACCTAGGAGCCTCTATCGAGCTCACTCGATCGAGTCGGAGAAGAACAGCTCCGTCCACTCCTCACGAAATCGCTGGAGGAGAGATGACAGCGCCACAAAGTTGTAGGACCACCAGAGCTCGTCGCGTTCCCGAGCACCGCCGTTGGAGAGAGTCGTCAGGCACTGGTGTGAGAGCGCGGCTCCATCGCCGATCCTTCCGACGCCGGTGAGCTAGGGCTAGGGCTCGGTTGGAAAAGAGGGATCAGAAAATTAAGAGATGAGAAGAATGATATTCTCTCTCTTCCGGCCGAGTGATATAGAATAGGAATTTTACAAAAACCCCCTCCGGTTTTGGCAAAGATGCAAAAACCTCCCTCCGGTTTTGGCAAAGATGCAAAAACCCCCTTGCGGTTTCATTATTTCAGGATTGAATGAAAAATAGTTAAAAAAATTTAAAAGAAGGGGACCACAAGTTTGTTACAACAAACTTTCAAATTTGAAAAATTCTACTCAAAATTAATTCCCTCAAAAATAGATCATTAAAATTATTAGTAAAAAAATATATATATATTAACCTTTTATTTGAAACCTAAAATCAACAATTGCTATTTTTAAAAATCAAATTTTTATTTTCTCAAAACCGGAAAGTGGATTTACAAATCTTCCCCCTTAAAATAATTTCGTCCTCGAAATTCGAGAGACAACAAAACTAACTCAAAGCAAATCTCAAGAAGGTTCAAACACAATTCATTTATTATATTTAAAAAAAATCTCAATATCACAGTACACTCAAACAAACAAACTGGGATAGCGCTCCCGCATCTCGTCCTCGCGCTCCCATGTGGACTCTCCCGGAGAGTGGTGTTTCCATATGACGCGGACAAGTGGAATAGTCTGGTTCCGCAAGCGCTTCTATCTCCGATCAAGGATCTCCACTGGCTACTCCTCGTAGGTCAAGCTCGGACCCACCACTAGCTCTGAATAGTCCACCAAATGGCTCGAATCTGGAATATAGCGTCGAAGCTGGGACACGTGAAAAATATCGTGCACTCCCTCCAAGCTAGCTGGAAGCGCTAGTCGGTATGCCACCTCGCCAATCCGCGCCGTCACGTCGAAGGCCCGGTGAATCTCGGACTGAGCTTCCCGCCTCTGCCAAAGCGAATAACGCCCCTAGTTGGCGAGATCTTCATGAACACTCCTTCTCCAACCACGAACTCCAGTGGCCGTCTGTTGCTGTCCGTCCAGTGCTTCTGCCGATCCTGTGCAGCTCTGATTCGCCCTGAGCCTTCGAGATCAAATACGATAATTACACACAAGAAGTTGAAATAATATGATCTAACAATGATCAAGAATTAAATAGGCACGAATGGAATGAAGTCTCGATTACAACTTAGAGGAGCAAAATCATGAAGACACAAACAATTAAGTACGATCAAAAATCGATAGTTTAACACAAGTGGACCAGGACAAGATAGGAAAAACATGGTCAAATAGACATGATTTAAGATTGAAGTTTAGACAAGACATAAACAAAGTATGGAATCAAACTCTGTCAATGTATAATTTTAAGGAATTCAATGATCTAACGATAAAATACTAGAAGGGTAATTTAGCAAAGGTTGATGATACGAAATACTCAGGAGGTACGGTATCAAATTAGGATAAACGTGCAAGGATTTGTGATTCTCGAAAAACAATAATCATATGAAAAGGAAATATAGTCTCCATGATATACAAGAACATATAGATATTTGAAGTCACTTTACTTAGAATCCCTGCCCCGCAAGTGTATGGCTGGCTGCAGTGAATTTTCAGTTCCATGACTTAAATAACAATATGTTACCGAATAACCTATCAACTTTATCTATTTTCAAACAATTATCAACGAAGCAACTCAAGAGATCTTAATATGAAGATTTTGATAAAGTCTCGATAATACTCGAAAACCTATGAGTGCATGAAATCACTTCAACTTAGAGTTTCTGCCTCGCCAGTGCACTACTGGCTGCAGTGAACCCTCAGTCTCCATAATCCAGCTAATGGCTGCAGCGCACAACTTTCATGCCATGGTAGGTCATCGAATAGCCTCTCACTATTAAAATATGCTATATTAGCGACGTTGTTTAGCGACGGAACAAAATACCGTCACTAAATATGTAATATAGCGACCCCCTTATATTGACATCGCAAACCGTTGATGAATAGCGACGTTCAGCGACAGTAGATAAATAACGTCGCTATTCTGCGATGTTCAGCGACATATTATTAAAATATGTCGCCATATATTAAAAGTTTGTGACGTTTAGCGACGTCGACTGTTGACGTCGCTAATGTTTTTACTTAGGGCACGGGACTGTTTCCTTTTTCCTCCTCACTCGAAAATTTCATATTTCGTGCGGAGCTCTCGGCGACTGCCTCCCCCCTCCGACGACTCCCTTCCCCCCCGGTGACTTCCTCCTCCTCCGGCGACTCCTTTTCCCTTCCCCTCCGAGCTCCTCCTCCTCGAGCTCCTCCTCCTCGAGCTCCTCCTCCCCCAATCCGAGCTGCTCCTCCTTCTCTCCGGTAAACCCTAACACTCCTCCTCCTTCTCCTTCTCTCCCTCCTACACACACAGAGACACACACACACACGGACACACGGACACACGGACACACACACACACACACGGACACACGGACACACACACACACAGATACACACGGACACACACACACAGCTATTGTGTGTGTTTTGAATCCATAGGTTCGATTTTGAGGCTCTTTTGAGTCCTTATTAGGAAGTTAGGATGGGTTTGATATCACCCATGGAGAAATTCTGAGAGTGGCTAGGATGGGTTTATGCCCAATAGGATTAGTAGAGGGATACTAACATACTATTAGTGCAATAGGCAGCGGCAGCGGCAGCGGCAGCGGATGTAACAGATGTAACAAATACATGTATCAAAGAGGAAGAGAGTGTGAGAAGTGTGAATATATAGGAGAGTTACCTGTGTTAATAGGCAGCAACTTAATGGCAGGATGGGGTGTGACAGGTTTAGGGGCCATTAGACCTGTGCATTGGATGCACAGGAGAGTGCCCCATGGTCGAGTGCAGGTGTTTAGATGGGTTGGTTTATAGGAAACCATATGCATGTGTGGCCTGCAGTGCTTGGGTTGGCATGGTTTGTCTTGACAGATTTTGGCTTAGGCATTTGCCTTACATTTGCTAGTAGCCACAGAGCAGTAGCCTTGGCTAGGCACTGCAGACAATAGGCATGAGGCAAGGAAAAGTACAGTTTGCTTTGGCTACTGTATTGCCCTTGGCTTTGCCATAGAGCAGTGACAGTAGCAGGAAACACCCTCCTTTTTGGTGATTACCCAAGTGGCCATTGACTCGTGACACTAGGCCATAGGCATGGGGGTTAGCCTTAGTATCATGTATTAGAGGGTCTAATCTATAAGGTGTCTAGTATGTATCAGAGGCTTGGGGTCACTTGGTTAGTTGTATCAGAGTTTAGGGTATGGGTTGTAACCATAGGTGAATAGGGAGTTTTTGAGATACTCACTTGAGTATCAGTAAGTTTGGTATCCTTGTATGTTAGGATGTTAGTAAGGGATATGCATATCAGGATAATATGGTATCAGATAATAGAATGTTAGTCTAGGTTCATGTGAGTGTTGGTGTGAGTGTTAGATTAGTGTAGTAGAGTTCAGAAGCCATGAAGGCAGCAGGACAGTAGCTTACCTTGGCCACAACTCATGGAGAGATGTGTGTCTCACTATATACAAATGAAGGAATATGTATGTGATAGGTAATTGCATATGTTTAATTCTTGAAGACAAATACATGTATCACATATTCCAATTCATAGAGGGATACTAACAGTATGTTAGTACAATAGGCAGCGGCAGTGGCTAGTTCATATATATATGTGTTAGAGATAGATGTTAGGATGCACAAGAAAATTGATGTTAACTAAGATAATTTTCGACTTGACCCTGGCGATATCGAAACAAATCTAGTGTGTCTGAATGAGATTGGCATCAGTAAGAATCGATTGCGTATGTGTACACGTTGGATGCACAAGAACTTATGTGAGATATAGCATGGTTATTAGTAACTGTCCGCTACTAATGTGTGTCTCATAATAAGACATAATATACGAATTTGTGCCTATTGGATATTGTGTGTCCATCTTTGCAGAATTATTTTCAAATGGATATGAATTACTACTTGCAGAATCGTTCATGGATGTACAATCGTCGTCCTGATGATATGTGTGGTGTGCGGGATGATTACATAGCGGGAGTAGAGCAGTTCCTGCAGTTTGCTAAGGCGTTCCCTCAGTACATGGACGACACCAAAATTAAGTGTCCGTGTGTAAAATGTCATAACGTGAAATATTATCCAGAAGTGGAAGTTACATATCATTTCTACTCGAGGGTTCACGCCTAATTACTATCAGTGGACCGCATACGGAGAACTTGTATTTTTAGCATCAGAGCCGGAGCCTTATGTTGAGCCGTATATGCATGCGGGACCTAATTTTGGTTCAGATAATCATGCATACGACGACGGGTGTATGAACATGGTTTTCGACGCTGCGGGGCCTAGTTTTGCTCATGATGCAGCTGAGGAGGCACCGAATGTCGATGCTGCAAAGTTCATGGAGTTGCTGGAGAATGCAAGGACTCTATTGTATCCTGGTTGTGCGGATCATTCACCGTTGGAGGTGGTTACAAGACTGTTGAGCATTAAGTCAGATTTTAACATGTCGCAAGAATGCTACAACCGAGTGTTGGAGTTGATTATAGAGATCTTGCCGGCGGGTGCTAAGTTACCTAAAGACTTCCATCGGTCTAAGAGGATGGTGAGATCGAGCTGGATGGGATACGAGAAAATTGATTCTTGTCGTAATGGGTGTATGTTGTACTACAAAGACGACAAGGACGCAGATGTGTGCAAATTTTGTGGTGTTGATCGCTATAAGAAAACTAATATAGGAAGGTCTATCGGTGCAAGAAGACCGACCGATTCAATGCACTACTTGCCTTTAACGCCGCGGTTGCAAAGATTATTTATGGTGAAAGAGACGGCCGAAGGCACATGCAAGAACAGATTGAAGGAGTGTTGGATCACCCATCCGATGGAGAAGCATGGAAGCACTTTGATCGAGTGTATCCTGATTTTGCTTCAGATTCGCGTAATATCAGGTTGGGGCTATCTTCTGACGGTTTTGCTCCTTTTGGTCTTTCGGGATCCCAGTATTCGTGCTGGCCTGTGATTGTCACTCCGTATAACCTACCGCCTTGGATGTGCATGAAGACTCAGTACATATTTTTAACCGTTATAATTCCTGGTCCGAACAATTCCAAGAGGAGCATTGATGTGTACTTACAGCCTTTGATAGATGAGTTGAATCAGTTATGGGAAGTAGGCGCTAACACGTACGATGTTTCCAGGAAGCAGAATTTTCAGATGAAGACAACCCTTATGTGGACCATCAACGACTTTCTGGCCTATAGAATGTTATCTGGATGGAGCACTCATGGCCGTCTCTCATGTTCGTATTACATGGACCGTAGTAAGGCTTTCCGCTTGAAACACGGAGAAAAATCGTGCTTCTTTGATTGTCATCGACAATTTCTGCCAAAAGATCATCCGTTCAGAAGGAACAGAAATACATTCCATGCCGACGTTGTAGAGAAGGGTGATCCACCGCCAAGGTGGTACGGAGCTACGATATGGGAGGAGGTTAGAGATTTTTCAAGTGCTATCGAAGATCCTACAACTGGGTACAAGTGCGATGGATTTGGTAGAGATCATAACTGGACAAAGAGGAGCATATTCTGGGATCTGTCATACTGGAGTTCCAATCTGATCAGACATAATCTTGATGTCATGCATATTGAGAAGAATGTGTTTGATAACATAATTAATACTGTAATAGACGTAAAGAGAAAAACGAAAGATAATCCCAAGGCCAGGTTGGACTTAGAAGAAATATGCAAACGCCCTGCGTTGCATTTGATAGAGCAGAATGGAAAACAGTTCCTGCCGAAGTCAATTTTCTTGCTGGACAAGGAGGATAAAGTGAGACTTTATCGGTGGATCTAGGGCCTAAAATTTTCAGACGGATATGTGTCAAATCTGAGAAGATGTGTCGATCCGAAGGAAAACAAATTGACGGGTATGAAGAGCCACGACTGTCACGTATTCATGGAGAGGTTAATTCCGATTGCATTTCGGGAATTCTTACCGCAGGCAGTTTGGGATCCATTGACGGAGCTTAGCATATTCTTCAGGGATCTTTGTTCTAAGAAATTGCTCATTGATCGTCTAGAAAAGCAAGAGAAGGACATTGCGGTAACACTGTGCAAGCTAGAGAGGGTGTTTCCTCCTGGATTCTTCGACTCTATGGAGCATTTGCGATTCATCTATCCTATGAGGCACGTGTTGGTGGACCCGTCGAATATCGATGGATGTACCCGTTCGAGCGACATTTGAATAACCTAAAAAGAAAGGTGAAAAATAAGGCACCGGTCGAGGGTTCTATTTGTGAAGCCTATGTTCTCGAGGAGATTACAAACTTTTGTTCGATGTATTTCAAGCCTCATGTTGCAACTAATAGAACGAGAGCTTCCAGAAATGACGACGGAGATCATGAATGTAATGACACAATACTGAAGGTATTCAATGCTCCAAGAAAGCCATGGGTAAAATAAAGAAGAGATATCTGAACGATGATGAGCTAAGGGCTGCTCAGGTATATGTATTACTCAACTGCGACGAGGAGGAAGTAGAGAAACTGGAGGGGTAAGTAATTAATACGTCAACATTATTTTAATAGTGTTGATTATTATACTATTACATTAATTGAACGATGTTGTTTTTAGCATATTTAGTGATGATGTAAGGTCAGGTAGGCCACACATAACAGAAGAAGAACTAGAACAAGAAATGAGGCATTATTTTTCATCATGGTTGAGTGTATATGTAAGACTTGAGAACTCTGTAATTACCTTTCTGTATATGCACTTGATTGAGAATGAGCTTAATTTCTTTTTTCGTGGTATTTAGGTCGATCGTCCATACGCAAGACTTGAGAATGAGTCTATTAGAACGCTAACCAAGGGACCAATTTATGCTGCAAAAATATTGCCAAGCTACCGTGTTAATGGGTTTAGGTTCAAGTCAACAACTTGCCCGATCAGAGACAACTTTGTGGATCTCGACTCCACCAAAAACAGCTATTTGTGTATCAGATCTTCGAACAACAAAGATGTTGATGCGGGCAACGATTTCTATGGCGTGCTACGGAAGATCGTGGAGCTGACATATAGTTATGGAATAGAGCCTGCTAAGATTGTGTTATTCAGGTGTGATTGGTTCGATCCGATTGAAGGTCAAGGTTGAAAAGTAGACAAGTACGGTCTTGTGGATATAAACTATCGGCGTCGATATCAAGCCTATGAACCATTTGTCCTATCAAGTCAGGCTCAGCTCGTGTACTTCACAAGTTATCCTAAACCGGGAACAACAAGGTCGGACTGGTGGGCAGTATACAAGATCAAAGATAGAAATACCTTTGAGGTTGACGATATAGCTTATCAAGAGGATAAACTACCTCTTGTAACAAATATTATAGAAGTGGACACGACGGAAGTTCCTCATTACACATCTAATTGTATAGAAGAAGTAGAATTATCTGAAGAGGAAGATGTAGATGAAAGTGAAGATGTAGAGGAGGAAGAAGAAGAAGAAGAAGATGATGATGAGCTAAACCAACTAGATGACTTTTCAGAAGAGTATTAAATCTGTACGTTTGTTTTATCATCATATTTGACACTTTAGTGACACTTTCATCTGTGACTATGATATTTTTCAAAAATCTGTGATGTCTATCATATAAATATGTATTTTTATTTTATTGTCATATGTTATTATCAGGTATGACTAGACCATCTGGACGATGCGGAGGATTTTATATTAGGCAGTCCCGTTTGCCTCGGGCTGGGGATGGAGATTCCGTACCCTCATCTTCATCTCCGAGTACGCCATTGTACCGTTCTGTTCTCGGTCCATTACCGGGATAGGGCAGTTCCAGCAGGTTGGCGACTCCTTCCTCGTCGTCCAGTGTTCCTGTTCCGCATCCAGCATTCCTGATCCCGCATCCAGCATCCCTGATCCCGCGTCCAGCATTCCTCCTTCCGACGGCTCCATGGGGGGAGCCGACGTCGAGCATATGGAGGACGGCGATCAGACTGATCCTGCCCAGGCAGGAGTTGAGAGCGACCCTCCATGCGCTCCTCCGGGCGAGACGCGTATGGAGATTTGGACGGACGGGCCTACGAAGTAAGTTAATTGGTTAATATATATTTCTCGAATGATTATATGTACATATGTATTCATGAAAATTATTATTGTATAGATATCGGCCTCCTGCAGTACATAGACAGGAGGGGGTATTTTTGAGGCAGAACTATGGTGGGCCTTGGATTAACTACTCAGATGCTCCCATAGATAGGAAGGCCTTTTGGTTCGCCCACTTCAAGGTAAAAAATTTGTTTATTTTTAAATTTTAATAATCATTTGTGTATATTATACATCTTTTCTATTTTACTTCTTATAGAGGACCTATTTCTATCCACCACACCGGGCGACGAAGATCGAGGGCCAATTTTCTACCGTCGCAGGCAAGCTCATCCGTGATGCGATCCACGACCAGAAGTCTCGTGATCGCTCCGAAAAGCCGATCTATGGTTGGATCACGCTAGAGTAGTGGACTGCGATGAAGGCTAGATTCGGCGAGCCCAGGTACCAGGAGCGGTCTGATAAGGCCAAGGTGGCACGATCGAGTGCCGGTAAGTGGTGTGGTGGCTCCATTCCGATGACGGAGCATTTTCGTCGTCTGGTACATTTTCTATGACGGACATTATTTTATATATAGTTGGATAGAATGTTTAATACTAATAATAGATAATATATTTTAACAGGTAAAAAAGGGTAAGGACCCCAACATGGTGACCGTCTTCCTGGTCACCCATTGGAGGGCTGGAGAGTTCATTGACGAGAGGGCGACGCAGGCATATGTACGTTCTATTCTTTATATTAATTTACTATAATTTAGAAAACAGGAAAAGAGATATCAATATAAACTCTAGCAAACACTTATACGTTAGCAAACAATATTCTAGGCCGAGTTTGTTCGGCTACAAGAGGAGGCGGCTGCTGCTGCGAGTGCGCCAGCAGAGGGAGGGACTGGTACTTTCTCCCAGCCGCCTACAGCTTCATCGCTGGACGAGCTCTGGATGATCGTCGTTGTCGGTTTTCAGAAGGGTACGTACTACGGTACGGGATCCTGCGACACCTATTTGGCTTCAGAGTCATCCCGGGCCCCCTCTGTCAGTGCGCAGTCTCCAGCTTCGCAGGCGTCATCATGAGCGCAGGATGTGTGCAGACAGCTCCACGAGCTGCATCGCATTTTGTAACAGCATATTTCTGAGGCAGCTGGGGCAGAGCGACGATCCGATGATCACCGGACGATTTGATACGGTCGAGCGCAGTATACAGGAGTTGATGAGTCTGCAGCAGGCTACAGCTGCCAGCTTGCACACGCTCACCGAGTCTACGCAGCGCACAGAGCGTAGACAGGTCAAGCTGGAGGGATCGCAGAGGACCGTGGCTGCCTCACTCACCCAGCTACATAGTTCTCTTGAGGAGAGTACTCAAAGGATTGTGAGTACCCTTGCTGCGCATGGTGACCGACTGCGAGAGCTGGAGCAGATACGTCCTCCCGGTCCATCGATGGTGCCGACTCCAGACGTTGCACTGCCTCCTACTGTCCCTACGGTACAGCTAACACAGGAGCAGTATGAGTACATGCTATCCCAGATGCGCGGTAGGGGTCCTCAGTGATTTTATTGATTTTTTTTATGAGTTGTATGTATTGGACCTATGAGAAAATTATTTATTGGTACGCTTTTGTTTATACACTTGGTGTGAGACTTTTTATCATCTTCCATTTTTATTTAACTCTATTGGATGTTTGTGATGATGTGTGTCTGTGAAGTGTAGTTTGTTGGATATTTACTTTGTGATATTTACTTTGTTGGTATTTTCATTGTGATATTTACTTTGTGATATCTGCGACGGGGATGACAAATATACCTACGCTAGGTTATAAGCGATGATCTGATATACAAAGGAGGTGCTGCCTAAATTTTAAAAAAATATAATGTGTATTTTTGTGATGATGTGTGTCTGTGTTTACAGTGTATGTGAAATGCAGTGTTCGGAACCATCGATAGTTTCGATTACTGTTGTATGTTTTATCTTGGACAGAAAGAGCAACTGTTCAGGGTGTACTTCTGAGAGCTTCATTTTCACATCCTTCACTCTCTCGGGACGTCGTACAGGATCCCGAGAAGGTGAAGGACGTGAAGAGGAAGCTCTGAGAAGTGCACCCTGAACTGTTGCTCTTTTTATCCAAGATAAAACATAGAACAGTAAGCGAAACTGTCGATGGTTCGAACACTGCACTTCACACACACTGTAAACACAGACACACAGCATAACAAAAATACACATTTTATTTTTTTAAATATTTTTTTATTATTCTGCGACGTATAACGACGGATAGCGACGGATAGCGACGGGAAGTGGACGTCGCTATACGTCGCTGATTAGCGGCATTACGTCGCTGTACGTCGCCATATTGCTGACGTGGTAGCCTTGCCACGTCATCACGTAAATAGAACAAAACGTCGCTAAGTTGTCGTCCGACGTCGCTAAGTTTACGACGTAACATTTTCGTCGCTCTACGTCGCTAACTTTGCGACGACCCAGCGACACGACGTTGACGTCGCAAATAGCGACGTAGGGCGACGAATGTGCCATCTGCGACTAGGTTAAAAGTGACGTTCATTTTCCGTCGCTAAAGTCGTCGCTAATTAAGATTAGCGACGTATAATGACGTCGCTAATTTGCCTTATTTTAGTAGTGTCTTGACTTTATCCCTAGGTATTTCAAAAGAGTTTCAAGGAATTCAAAATGAGTTTCAATAATCCAAGTCACGAAAATGGTGAGGTTACCTGTCTGTTAGAATACAAGGGTTTATTAGGTACTATGAAGTAACACGGAATCCAATCGAAGAGTAGTGAGTACAAAAGGACAACCAGGAAGATTTAAAATTTCAGACATGGAGCGAAGTTTCAAATTATAACGAAATTTCAACTGATATCTGGAATGGTAACAAGATTTCATATATGGGACATTATCCCAAAGGGATAACAGAGTCTCGAAGGATGAACTGAAGTAAGGTATCAGCTAGGAGACAAGTTTCAAAATAAGAAATAAAATCCTGTACTGGAAACAAGGTTCAACAACATCTCAATTAACAACGAAACCTCAGACAAAATTTCGAAGGGAAAACAACCTCCCATAGGATACAAGGCCTCAATTAGAGAACCAATATCAACAAGGTCGTGATTAGGAAATAAAATCTCGACTAAAAAATCTTAACGAGGAAACAAGGTTTAGAATAGTGACTAGAAAACAGGTTCTAATAGGAGACAAGGTATTGGATTGTAAACATGAAACAAGCGAATCTCAATAGCAACAAAATCGTAAATAGAGAACATGTCCCGAATAAATTCAAGGATAGGAAATAGAATCTCAAACAAGCATCAATAGAAGCAAAGGTTCAAACAAGATTTCAAAATGATATTTCAAGTAGGAATAATTCTGGAATAGTACAAGTTCGATTAGCGAACAGAATATCAATAAACGAGTAGGAGCAAGTATCCATGAAACAAGCAAAATCTTGGATAGGAGACAAGATCGAACAAAAATAATGGACCAACAACTCTCGATTAGAAAATCAAAGTCATGAATGAGGAAACAAGTCTCGAGTAGGAAACGAAATCTTCAAAACCCTCAAAGGTATTTGCAACAATGTCTGCATAGGATGGAGATTTAAACAAGTTTCGAATGAGGAACAGGATTTCGAAATAAAATCTCGAGAAACGATTAAATATCAATTAACACGAAGTTTGATAAAGAAACAAAATTTGCAAATAGGAGCCATCACTAGGAAACAAGGTCAGGAATGATGGATATGCAAATGGTATCAATTAATGGATTTCAAACAATTATCAAATTGTGGATCTGAAATAAGTTTACCGAAATAGGAAATAATATCTCGAAATGAGTTTCGACATCAACCAAGGTGTCAAACAAGAAGTTTCAAGAAATGATCTAGGTGCTTTAAGGAATTTAAGGGAAGGTTGGATTGTGAATCAAGATACATGGTTTTTCCAACCACGCAAAGAAACCTTCTGTCTTCAATCTGTCTTCAGTATTCCTCCGGGACTGGAATCACTTCAATCTTCTTCAACTGTCCTGACGTAGGCTGGTCCTTGCGGTAGTGCTCCATGCTGTTGCTGAATCTGGAGAGACGGGTCCTTCAGTGGTACTAGTGCTCCTCGTGCTCGTCCTTGGGCAGTACGATCAACGACCTCCGGACAATCCTTTGACTTGATAGGCAGGCGATTCGTAGAACAAGCATAACCTCAATTTTTTGCGGCACTCGTCGTAGTGGTGTCCTGGGCGACGACAGGAAATACAAATGATCGTCGGCTGAATCTGAATCTCTCGTTGGGGTTGAAGTGCAGGGGCTCTGGCAGGAATATACGGCTGCTGGCGTGCTGGCTATTGAGATCCTGAAGCTCCTAGGCTATTGTGATCCGCGACTTGCTGGCAATCCTTCATGGCAAAAGATCCGCGGTTCAAGCAGAGTCCAAGCCTCTACGGTACTCCTCGAAGCAATGTCCTAGATGGAGACAGAAAGCACAAATGGCCATCACCTGAATCTGATAATGCGGCTGAAGAAGCGATGTCCGAGTATGGCAACGCTTTACGGATCTACAATAGTTGCTATCTACATCATAAGTCTTTATATTCCTCCCGAGCTTCAGTTTTCCATCTTGTTGTATGTGCTACGAGCTGGATCTCCCGGTTGATGACTTCAATCTTCAGAGGAGTCGGATCCTCAAAGACTTGGATGATCTTCAGTGGCGGCTCCGGGTTCTCGATCTGGTCCTCGGTGCAAGATATGTGCTCTGTGTCGAAAAGTCCAAGGATCCGAAGAAATTAGAAGTCATTCCTGGCTCGGAGTGTGTATCCACTAGTCTGGCTTGGAAAAGGATGGCATGCTCTCTCTAGTGTCAAAGGACTCTTCAAACATCTCCGTCAACAGCGTACTACCCATGGAGATAGTAGGACGATAGAAAGTAGTGGAGGCTTGAAATCATCTTCAAGTGTAGGTGGATCAACAGTTCCGGTGTCGCGTGCTTTTGAACTATCTGAAAAACAGAAAACTGTTAAAATAACCTAGACCTAAAAACAACAAGTGTTTATAGAATATCAATATACCTGATATACCCTTATTTTTCGATTTTCCTATGCTATGATTAAGTTTTTCTAGTTTAATCAAGTCCCCCAATAGTACTATAATACCTAGGTACCATTAGGATAGGACCTACATGGGCCACCACTAAAAATATGTCACGACCCACTCCCAAATAATCGAACACGAGTCGGACACGCCCAACCTTCGTCGTTAGACACGACGAAGTAAGCTGTACCAAACTAGGGAAATCTAACCAGATTCATAAATGTATATAATCACAGCATCTAAAAATGTATCCCAGAATGATCACCATAATTTGTAATTCTATATATATAAATGTACGATTCATCAAGAATGAAATGTAATATGAATTCTAAAACAATATCTAAGAGTAAATCTAACACTCTAAACCTGAAACCTCAAGCTAAATCAGGACCCATCCTGCTCAGCTAAGATCCCGGGCTCTGGCCCATAAGGTAGAAAGATATCCTGCAAGCATACCTGCAACTTATCCAGTCAGGGGCAGAGCAAAGTACAGTTCTAGGTAATGAACAAGACATCATGATATGAAATTACAAGAAAATATGGTATGTAAATCACAGGAAAGAACATGGTGTATAAGCACATGAAAGAACATGGTATATAAGAACATGAAAGAACATGGTGTGTAAGAACATGAAAGAACATGGTATCTCAGGAATCACAGGAACTAAGAACATGATATATCTCCTAAACGTATGTGTACAATATTTGAAATATAACTAAGTATGTGACCGGCTAGGGGTAAGCACATGAAAGCACATGAATGCGGCTTAGGACCCGCGTGCACGATGCGGGGCCTAAGCTAAACACACCTGAGTTGTTTCTTGGGTTTGGTCATATAAATAGTATATTTCCCCACCACAGGTACAAGTAATAAGAACAAGGAACATGAGCACCAGAAAAATATGTCGTGTCGCAGTGTGTCAATCAAGGAAGCACATGATATAATGAAATGTACAAGACTATAGAATGTACTTGCCTTGCTCCAGGAAAGTACGGGTAGTGAATGGAACTGGATATCCTCCTGTATTATAATGATTTAATACAAGTTGATTAATATTTAAATAAATTCTAATTAATCTATCATTCCAAGTATTAAAGAAAATCACCAGATCCGAAACAAGCTTGGATTGAAACTTACGAATCCTACTGCTCAGAGAAAACTAGAACACCTAGCTCGATTTCCCGACCAATTTCCTATACGAGAATGGAGTATAACAGAGTAAATTGGTGGAAGGATTTTCGGGATCTCACAGTAACGAGTGATACGAAATAGAAAATTACCTACGAGCCTCTATCGAGCTCACTCGATCGAGTCGGAGGAGAACAGCTCCGTCCACTCCTCATAAAATCGCTGGAGGAGAGATGACAGCGCCGCAAAGTTGCAGGACCACCGGAGCTCGTCGCGTTCCCGAGCGCCACCGTTGGAGAGAGTCGTCAGGTACTGGTGTGAGAGCGCGGCTCCATCGCCGATCCTTCCGACGTCGGTGAGCTAGGGCTAGGGCTCGGTTGGAAAAGAGGGATCAAAAAATTAAGAGATGAGAAGAATGATATTCTCTCTCTTCCGGCCGAATGATATAGAATAGGAATTTTGCAAAAACCCTCCTCCGATTTTGGCAAAGATGCAAAACCCCCCCTCCGATTTTGGCAAAGATACAAAAACCGCCCTTGCGGTTTCATTATTTCAGGATTGAATGAAAAATAGTTAAAAAAATTTAAAAGAAGGGGACCACAAGTTTGTTACAACAAACCTTCAAATTTGAAAAATTCTACTCAAAATTAATTTCCTCCAAAATAGATCATTAAAATTATTAGTAATATATATATATATATATATATATATATATATATATATATATATATATATATATATATATATATATATATATATATATATATATACAAACCTTTTATTTGAAACCTAAAATCAATAATTGCTATTTTTAGAAATCAAATTTTTATTTCCTCAAAACCGGAAA